>QNQO01000971.1:0-282500 GCA_003290165.1 Berberis thunbergii
TCTCTATGCCGTTGATAAGCCTTCAAATATTGAATGCAGCTACTTAGATGGACTGGACCGGAGCGAAGTGAAAACGAGTCTTCATGCAAGGTGGAGGCGATGGACCGGAGTGAAAGCAAGTCTCTATGCGAGATAGAGGCAACGATGATATTAAGTGGCAACAATATTGTAGCATTCGGGCCTGGTTTGGTTAACCCTATAGGGTTAGTCATGTAGCCTTCGGGCATGAATTAGAGTCGACCAAATCCGAAGATGATATTCGGGTCTAGGGACGGAGCCACTAGGGGGCACGTGAGGGCACTTTTTTTTTTTAATGTTATGGTCACCCATGCAATGCCAACTAGTCCGTCCCACCCCACCTCTTCCTCTATTTGTTTTCCCTCCTCGCTTTGCCCGTTTCCCCTCTTCTGCTCCCTCACTCTGATTACTGCGAAATCAGCAACCGCCACGCCTCCTACTATCTTCCTCTCCATTCATTTTTGCTTGATTTAGTTCTTTTTCCCACCATCACCATGAACAATTCCAACCTTTCTTTCCTGCTTTGAGAAAGAATAATGTTTTGAAAAATGTATTTTTTCGAGGTCTAGTTTTGTCTTTTATTCATAGGATTTTTTTGGAGATACATGAAAATTTTGATCCATTAATTTTTCCTCAAGATACATATTTGTATCTCGAGGTTCTTCTGTGGGTTATTGTTTGAAAGACATGAGCCTTTTGAAAATCAATGCACATTGACTGCTAGTCCTGAGAGAAATTGCAATAGTGATTAATGATGGAGTAACCTCTAATATCTATTTATGATAGGTGAAAAATCGCAAATAATCCATTTTTTTTCAACATCTAATTTTACATTTAAAATTATTTTTTGCTACTTAACTTTGAGTAGGTCTAGGGAACCATGTTTGGTGGCCATTTTTGGGTCAGTTTTGATTTTTTCTTTTCTTTTCATTCTCTTTAAAACACAACTACAATCACTATTCATAACATGAGTAAAAATATTAAAAAAACCCTAAAATGACCCAAAATTGACCACCAAATATGGCTCCATAGAATTGTTGCTTAAATTTATATACTAATTTAATTTTCTTCCATATATAACAACTGGTATTTTGAATAGTTATTTATGTATTGTTCGAATTAAATTTTTTTATTAAGATAATTAATTATTATATTATCATTAATTAACTATATTCATCACTTCACCCCCTTTAACAAAAATTCTGGCTCTGTCACTGTTAGGGTCGGATTTGGATTTGGTATGACCAATAAAACCTACTGCTATGGTATTATTTCCCATAGTGTGTCTTCCTACAGAGAATAATAAGCAATTAGTGCTAATTATTCGTCATGTGCTAAACTTGAATGATACATCTTAGTATACGTTGTCACAATTACTTCATAGTATGTACATAATCAAGAAAATCTTTGAACTTGTACAATTAATAGTTGTCTGTCTCAAGAATAAAGAATTACAACTACTCTGTTTAAGATGTATACGATGTCACAATTACTTCATAGTATATACATAATCAAGAAAATCTTTGAACTTGTCACAATTAATAGTTGTCTGTCTCAAGAATAAAGAATTACAACTACTCTGTTTCATCATAACTCTAATTTATCATAGGAAATCTTTGAACTTGTCGCTCCAGCAAGTTGCATATTACAGCAAAAAAAAATGGTCTACTACCATAGAAATTACGCAGGGACTACTCTACCCTATTATAAGTGATTTTTCATAGTATTCTACTCTTTTATATCACTTACTTTTTTTTTTCACATCACCATACTTTTTCACACCACCTATATAAATCAAAACCAACATTTTTCTCCTCCCCATTCAAATCGAAACGCAATTTCTCTCTCCCCTATTCGAATCTCTTCCCTTTTCCACGTTCAAATCTCTTGCAAATATCTCCTCACGCGCTTTGCTACAGAGCGAGGGAGGGAGCGAGGTAAAGGGGTGGTAATCACTCATCCGCCTCGAGGTGAGCACTTTGGATTCGAGATGCGCATTGACACTCATCTCGAGGCAGATGGGTGGCTTCCACCCCTCCCTCGCTCCCTTTCCCTCGACCCCTAGAATTTTCCATCTCCTCACATTCAAATATCTTTCATCTCCCTCAAAATCGCAACTTCCCAAAACTTTTAAGAAAAAGTAATCTAATGGAAATTTCAGAAATATTTTCAATCACAAAAACAAAGTAAATTTCAGAAAAATCACAAAAAAAAACTATTGTTTGTCTGAGACAATGCAAGCATTCATCCGGGCTTAAAAATCTCGCCTAGAACAATGCAAGATTTTTGCAAAAACTCGAATTGTTCTGGGCGTACATCAAAATTTTCTGACAGATTTGTATGACTTTAGTAAAATGACCATAACTTTCTCAATTCAAAACATTTCAAGTGATTCAAATTGTGTTTATTAGATAATTCAGAGTACTACAATATTCCTGACAACTTGAGAATCGGCCTCAATCAAGCACATAAGGTGGCCGAAATTCAATGACACTCCCATTTTCATTACAAGATAGATTTGTGCGACTTTAGTAAAATGACCATAACTTGCTCATTTCAAAACATTTTCAAGCGATTCAAGTTGTGTTTACTAGATAACTTAGAGTATTACAATTTTCATTTTTGAGCTTAAGAATTAATCTCGATCAAGCATATAAGTTGGCCGAAAGTCAGGGACACTATCATGTTTTCATTGCGAGATAGATTTGCGCGACTTTAGTAAAATGACCATAACTTAGTCATTTCAAAAAAATTTCAAGTAATTAAAGTTGTGTTTATTAGATAACTCAGAGTACTCAAATTTTCATGTTTTGATGAGCTTGAGAATCAATATCAATTAAAGGTTTAAATTGGTCGAAAGTTACCCTGTTTTGTTTTTTACATTTTGAGTTTGAGTTTCTCTGTTAGGTTATGCATATTTATTGGTGGTGTGAGTAATTAAGGGAAAAATAACTCTATGGTGGTGTGACAAAACGTTTTTATTGATGTGAAGTAGTGGTTGCCTAAAAATTATTCTATCTTTTTGGAATCTTGAGTAGCCACCAAATTTGGTTGTGATCTAATGAGGCATTCACATGACATTGAACAAATGATCAACTTCAAACATAGTAACGTTTTCACCATTTCTAACCATCGCAGTACATGTATATAAACAAGTAGAAGTAATTAAAATGGTATTTGTGACATGGTAATCTATTTCAAAAATTCTAGACAGTCAGGCCAGTCAGCCACCTTTTGGTTAGGTTTGGATCAATTTACAATTTTATCTCTTTCATAGATGATGTTTGTAGTTGTATTTTAAAGAGAATTGGTAGAATTGTAAAAAAGCCCAAACCTGACCAAAAATTGGCTGACCGGCCTCGCTGCTTAGACTTACTCAATCTATTTAGATTATGGTTGATCCCTAATTCTAGGCAATCGGGTTTTATAGCCACTTTTTGGCCAAGTTTTGAGTTTTTTACACTTCTACCCCTTCTATAGATAATGTTTGTAAACATGTTTTAAAGAGAAAGGGTAAAAGTGTAAAAATGTTCAAGCTTGACAAAAAAATGGCTTTAAAGTCTGGCTGCTTAGACAAATTCATGGTTGATATAATACAATATTAGCTTTGTTAAGTAACCAGACTAGTCAGCCATTTTTTTGTTAGGATTAGACCCTTTTACAATTTTATCCCTTCTTTTTAAAACACAATTCAAACATCATTTACTACAAACATTGCATCCATTTGTAACAATCATTAGAGCTTGTATCGGTACATTTGAGACGAATTATGTGAGGGCCTCGATCAATATATATAAAAAGGTGTATTACATGGAGTAATAAATATTTGGAAGGTCAAGTAGAGCTTTATGAACCAAGGTACAAAAGGGAATGAAATATACAGAAACAACCATACAAAAATTAAGAAGAGAGTCCTGACATCACGAGCTCTAGCTTGTGAGGAGCTTGGGATTTGTTGGTAAGCTATTTTTGATAGTGGTCTGATTAAATCATAGGATTTCAATAATAATTACCTAATAGTAATGATGTGCGGACTTGGATATGTGTGTCGTGTTCGACACGGATACGACACGGCAATTATCAAAAAATAGGACTCGGTGACACGGTCAAACTTATTTTTTTAATATTTTTTTTTGTAACTCATATAAACATAAAATCACAAAGTCAAGCTCAAGTCATACTTATAAAGCATAAGCAACATAATTTTAATTAATTTAATAATATAAGATGTAAATTGATAATTTCAAAAACTCACCAGCGAGGCGGCTACATCTCTTATTGTTCATTAACTGGTTGATCAGCTGTCGCATTTTCTTCATTCAACAGCTCAGCCCTTAGCTCATGTTCATCAAGTGAAAGACTGACAATCCCAAACATTTTAACAGCATCCAAATTCAATGAATCAATAGTATCTCCTGCGATATCCAACATCCTTGTCTCACCTTCTTTGTCCTCTTGTTTTCTTCTTGACAAAAGGTAAAAGTTGGAATGCACAAATACTAAATCTCCAGCTCGTTGTGGGGTCAATTTGTTTCTTTTTAATGAGTGGATGTTGTTATACGTTCCCCAATTCCTCTCACAACATGAGGAAGAACAAGGTTGCCCAAGTAACTTCAAAGCTATAGTATGTAGTAATGGTGCATAGGCACCATGAGAAGCCCACCACACATCAGGTTCTAGGTATGCTCTATTTTTTAGAGCATCACCTTCTGCAAACTGTCCAGAACCCGTTGAAAACCTAGCATACTCTGTAAAAATCAATATTCTTTCCTCAATATTAGGAAAGTATCTCTTGAAACACTTATCTTTATCCTTTGTAATCTCAAGATCTTTGTGTGGAGAAACACGATTAAGAGCCCCTTCAAGCCATTCTCTGCTATAATACCTATATATAAGCAATGTCAATCACAAATAAATATATAAACATTAAGTTCATAACCCAAAAAGTTAAAAACAATGTAATTATTTATCTTGTATTCAAGGAATGTGCTAAGCAATGCAGTGGTGTGTTGCTTTTTCTCGCATCGATCTACCAGTATATGATGCACCATTGAAAAAAAATCTAACTCCCCACTATTTTCCTTTCCTTCATGGTGGTAAATAACTTGTTTCACTTTCTGAATCATAACAAGCCACATTTCATACACCAAGTGAAGACAAATCTCATCTGTATCAACCCTCCGCAACATTGAATAAATAGGCTCTGTGACACGAAGTACAGAGTCTACTTTGTCCCACCACAAGTCATCCAATAGTTTTTCTTTCACAAGCCGTGCTTTCTCAGCATCATCTTCCCTATAGGAATCCCACTGATCTCCAATCACCATACTCTGGAGACTACTTTTAATGTCTTTCAACCTCTTGAGCATAATTATGCTTGAAGCAAAGCGTGTATCTGTTATGGAAAGCAATTTCAATCTCGATTGCTCATTAAACATATGCAACCTCATGGAATGGTTTATTATAAAGTTCTTGATTAGCACCCCATCCCCAACAACATCAATAATCCAACTACACAAACTGTAGGCCTTTTCATTTGCAGGTGTGTTCTTTGGAGCGCATATGTTCTTCAAGGCAAGGTTAAGAGTGTGGACTACACAAAGTGTCCAAAATACCTCAGGATTCTGGATCTCAACAAGTAAACCTGCAACCTTACAAACTGGAGCATTATCGGTTATGACTTGGACGACCACATTACTTGGCCCAACATCACGTACGACTTCCTTGATCAAACCAGCAATAAAGAACTTGTCTTTGTACTACCCTTCACAGTTCACAGCCTTCAAGAACACTAGACCATCCTCATTAATGACTTTAAAAAATAATGAGAGACCTCCTCTTTTGAGCATCAGTCCACCCATCACAAACAATGGTTGCCCCTTTAGTAACCCATGTAAACTTTGTTGCCTCCAACAACCTCTGAATGTTGCGCCTTTCATTTTGAAGCAATGTCGTCCTCAATGCATTATACCCAGGGGTCTTGTAACCACTAATGGATTTTGCTTTATTTGTTGCATAGATGAAAGCCTCTTGAAAATACAGATTCTTTGCAAGGTTGAATGGCAATGCAGCTGAGTAGAACGTCCTTGCAATCAAAGCATCCAACTTTTGTCGCTCACTCATATTGAAAGCATTTGCAATAGGATTATTAGTGGCTCTCCTCTTCTTTTGTTCATTGTATGGAAGTGGATTTGAAGGACCAACCCCACTACTTGAACCTGGGTGCGGGTGACTACTTGAGCCCAGTGAAAGAGGTAAAGGAACACTTCGCGGCCTTGAACTTTCTGCTCTCAATGCAGCTTGTTCAACAAATTGTTGCACCTCTCTAAGTTGTAGGGGGAGATTTTGGCACAAATAGCTATCCCACGGCCTATTATCTTCAACAAGTGGTCCTTCAATCTAGTATGAGATCCCGTATACTCTTTCTGACAAAAGTTACACCGCCATCTAAGATTTCCCCTACCTTCATTTGGTCTTCTTATTATTGTCACATGCTTCCAAAGATCATCTCCAGATACTTGGCCTAAAATACCATTCAACAACAGGTTGGGGTTTTAGTTTTACTTTAGCATTCCACAGAAGGACACAAATGGAAAACTTCCTAGCAAGTTCATTCAGATGGCTATATTCCCTATTGAGATGCAAGAATGTAACACTCCCCTAAACTGCCATTAAGGCATGTACTCGGATAAAGAGCCCTCCTACTGGGACGAGTTTCAAGTGCCTCTTGAGAAAAACACCTCTAAAACAAAAAAAAATAAAAAATAAAAAAATACTTGCTTCTTGTTTAATTCTCCCGCTATTTAGTGAAGAGTATGATCCAGTTGGTGATTGTACACAGCATACATGCACGATCTTATTATCTTAAATTAACTTTGTGGATAAAATGTAGTAAGAAAATTCAGTTTGATTATTTTAGTTACTCACATTAACCAGTTGTTTGCAAAATTTAAAGACTAGAATTAAAATGTGAAGTGCATGAACGAGCACTTGTAAATACATACAAAAAGTTAGATTGTAGGTGGAGGGTATCTAGCTTTATCTTGCAGAGAATACAATGGCAGTGAGGCATCAATTCAAGGTGACATTTAAGAAGACAACAATGAAGAAGCATATCAAGGCCTACTATGAAGGCGTCAGGTCAATTGAAATGAACCATAATCCCTCTGTTACATGGGATCAATTCAGACACCTACTAACTCCATACTGTGAAGCCAAAACAAGTCGGGGCTTATCAGATGTCTATGTGGTAGATAATTTTCAAGATTTCTTTCAAAACAAAAATGCACACTTGGACAGAACTTAGAAGGTGAACATTGAGAGTAGAAATCGCAGAAAAAAAAGGTACCTGAGGACGACATTCTTCTCTCTAGCTCCATCGATCAATCTCTCCCTCTCTCTTTGTCGATCCCTTTGTCGAATGGTCGATCGATCTCCCTCTCTCTGTCAAATCGTGTCGAATGATCTCTCCCTCTCTGTTGCGTCGATCAATCTCTGTCGAAGTGTCGATCAATCTCCCTCTCTCCGTCGATCGACTTCCCTCTCTCTGTCGATCGATCCCTCCCTCTCTCTGTCGAATGGTCGATCGATCTCTCAGCCGCTCAACCTCTCAGTATTTTTTAGGGTTTGATTCGAAACATTCGATCGAAGAGGAACTGAGGTTATATAACCACGTGTCTGGACCGTGTCTAGGCCGTGTCAGTGTCTGTCAACGAATTTTGACCATTGACCACGTGTCAAATACGTGTTGGGCGCGTGTCCGTGTCCGACAAGTATTTGACATGTGATACGGGGGTTTTCCGAAGACTCAGTGCTTTAGAGCCTAATAGACTTTTCTATTTAATCTTTTTCTTGGTTTTCTCTCATTAATTTCTATAATGTATCAAGAAATAATCAAACTCCGGGTGGCGGTATTTATTTAAAGTGTTTAGAAGCTACCTTTTAATTGGAGTTGGAAGTTCTGAATAAGTTTTTGAATGAGTTCTTTGTTATGCTTCTGAATGAGTTGTTGATTATAAATTGTAAAATTAAATTGTGTTTGATTTTAGGTGCTGACTTAAAGTTGTTTGACATTTTTTCCCACCAGCTAAATCTCACCGTTTACCACAAACCACCAACATAAACCTCATTTTCCAATTATTTTCTCTCCTCCAAGTGCCATTGAGACCCTTTTCCACCATCACCATAAACCAACCACTATCCCTCTATGTACCTTGTAAATCTTCAAGAGACAAATGAAAGAGTAAGAGATGAGGCTGAAGGGAGGGGAGAGTGGTGGTGGCGGTGGCAACACTGCTGGCATGATAGAGAGGATGTGGAGAAGAGGGGTTGTGAGCGGAGGAGAGGGGTAACATCAATAATTACAAATTTATTATGGGGTTATTATTGGAATGAAATTTCATTTCGCACTTAATGCTAAGTGATCAACACATATGGTAGGGTCGAAAATCGAATCGACCGCTTAAAATATTACTAAAACTGAACCGAATGCCTAAATTAGCATATTACACATATATAGTTTTGTCGGTCAAAATCACTTAAAATCTAAAACAGAACCAATCGGTTCGGTTTTGATCGGTTTAGTTAATTTAATCGGTCTATTTGATTTTTTGTTCAACCTTACCTCATGGTGCTTACTCCAATCAGAAGTTCAACTTGTAATCAGAGCTAGAAAAATCACCATTTTTAGAGTGTTCAACTTCTTATTAAAAACTTTGAGTTTATTCTTAAAAAAAAAATTACACTATCTTCGTAAACTCTCACTTTTATCTTTTATATTTTCTCAAATTATTCTCGCCAAATCTCGAAGAAAATATTTTATAATTATAATAATAATAATAAGGGTCATTTGCATTTTGCCCCATATTATTAATGGCTTTTTTAGGTTTACCACCTATAATAAACTGTATTGCATTTTTCCCCAAGACTACCAGTTAACGTGCCTTGATTGTCTGTTTTCAAAGAAGATTACCAAAATACTCTTGAGAAATCAAAGGCTGATATTGAATATTTCATATCTCGAACATCTTATTTCGAGGAAATCCTAAGGTTCAACTGAAATCGTAATCGTATCTCGAGAAAATCCAACAGTTGATTTTAAAAAAATTGCATCTTAAACAACTCATCTCGAAAAAAATCTAACAGTTCAAATTTAATCATATACACATCTCTAAGTAAATCTAACAATCCAAATTTAATTGTGTGTGCATCTTGAGGTAAATCTAACGATTCAAAACATCCCTCGAGAAAAGTCTAACGATTCAAATTTATTTGTGCACGCATCCCGAATAAATCTGATTGACTGGATTTAAAAGTTCGCGCATCTTGAGAAAATCTGGGTTGAACTTGTATTAGCTATTTTTATAGGAGGCATACTGCAAATTACAAAAAAAAATTCCATTCCTTCCTCCTCTTCCATTTCTTCCTCATTAGATTCTTAGCCCCGTTGCCACCTTTTCCCTCCATTTCTTCCCCTTCTTCCTCCTCTATCTCACAACCTCGCCACCACCTCCCCCTTCATCCTCCTTCGAGATGATTAAATTTGGACCGTTTGATTTTCCTCGAGATGATTTGTTTAAGATACAATATTTCTAAATTAAACTGTTGGATCGATTTTCCTCGAGATACGATTTCAATTGGGCCTTAGAATTTTCCTTGAGATGAGATGTTCGAGATACGAAAAATCCAATATCAGCCTTTGATTTCTCAGGGGAATTTTGGTAATCTGTTTTGAAAACGGACGATCAAGGCACGTTGACTGCTAATCTTGGAGGGGAAGTACAATACGACTTATTATAGGGGGTAAACTTTAAAAACCATTAATAATAGGCGGCAATATGCAAATGACCCAAATAATAATAATAATAATAATAATAATAATAATAATAATAATAATAATAATAATAATAATAATAATAATAATAGTAATAATAATAATAATAATAATCTTCACGCTCAAAACTCTTTCCATATCTAAAAAAATACAGCTCTCTATCCAAGTGATAATTAAAAAAATAGCATTTTCATCATATCTTGTGTTCGGGGGTCTAGCTAAAAGCTATTAAAAGGAAAATCATAGGGAATTTATTAACGAACAAATATTTTTTTTGTGAGTGTGTAGAGAACTTGACGTGAAGAATTGAGAAAGGGGAAGAAAGAAGTTTTCTAGGTTTGGATTCCTATACATATTAGTAAATAAATAGGAAAGCCCATAGGTAGTTAATATTGAGATCCTATGATTTAATTCAATGGCTACGAAGAAATTTTTTTTTTTTTGGAAATTGAGCGGGGGTTAAAGCGGACCCCCAAACTGCGAACAATGATAGAAGATTACATTCTGAGATAAATTTTTCCTATCTTATCTTCAAAAATAATCTTTTTAAGATCTTCAGCAAAGGAGCTAGGCGTGATCTCAATAAATTCGGAGCTAGGGAATGTGCTTGCTAGGAGGTTAGCCGCTCGATTAGTTTCCCTATAGTCGTGTTTGCAGGAAAAGTCTTCTAATGTAGATAATTCAGCTCGTATATGTTCCAGAGTACGTGTCTAACAGTCCAAGGAGCTGGCTTGGTAGTGGTGATATAAGTGAAAACAACCATAGAATCAATGCTTATCTCGAGTTTCTTGATGTTAAACCGCTTTGCTAGACGCAGACCCGCAAGAACTGCCTGAAGTTCATGTTTAAGGACTGATAGGCCAGGGCAATCCCCTGCACAACCTGCCAGCGCATCTCCTGTATCATCCCGCAGTATGGCACCGTAACCCCCTTTGGATCCATGCAATGAATCATCGCTGCGAAGGGAACCATCAGAGTTAAGCTTGTGCCATCCCAATGGTGGCTTCTGCCAGGAACACTGCCTAGGTAATGTACTACTCAGCTGAACCTCAACATTCCAGCGACTCAATAACTGTCGAGTTTGCATCGTATCCTCAACTTTCCACGTGCCCGTACTGAATTTGAGTCTAACGTCCAGCTGAATACGCGTAACAAGCGCTGCCACAGTTCTGGACTTATGCTCATTCAGATGAGTATTACGTTCCATCCAAATATGATAAACTGTGGCGTTCAAATCAATCTTTTTCAGTGTTACAGCAGTTCCAGTTCCTCGAAACTGCAGGACACACCACTAAAGTTCCTCCTCCCAGCCTTGGATCAGTTTAGAGTAGTTCATGTAGGTAAGAATCTGACCCCAAACAGCACTTGAAAAACTACATAGAAAGAACAAATGGGACTCAGTTTCAGCTTCGCAACCACACAGAGGACAGACATCTTGTTGGGACTTGCCCCAGAATTTCAGCTTGCTCAATGTAGTTATAGCTTTATTGGTTAGTAACCATGTTATAAAACTGTGGCGAGGAATATTGTGTTTAAACCAGATCACAGCAGCCCATGGAACGGTGGCCTTCCTCTTCCTGATAGCATGATAAGTGGCTTTAGTCTGAAAATTGCCATCAGAGCTGGCCCTCCATAACACTGCATCGACAGTGGAGCAGTTGAGATCAATACCACCTAGCTGGTGCACAATATCTGGGATTCTGTGCGCTATTCTTGGAGGTACCCACCATTGATTATCTCGAATAACTGCTGCAACCTTTGCATTCTTATGAATGATGGAGTCATATAGCAGGCCTTGTGGGAAATGATTACTCAAGATACCCATAGGGTGCCATGGATCCTTCCAAAACAGAGTACCCTCACCATTCCCTATCGAATGATGTAGTAAAGTGGCTGTCGTATCCCTGCAAGCTAGGATTCGTCGCCAACACCATGACGCCTCATGAGGAGTAGGCATCAACCAAAAGTCGCGACGTTTAACAAGATGCTTCCAAGTCCATTGAACCCAGAGTATATCTTGTTTGGATACAAGGTTCCAGATATGCTTCAAATTGGCCACCTCGTTCCCTGCATTGATATCACAAACACCCAGTCCTCCTTCACATTCAGGAAAACAGATGGTGGCCCAGCTGACTTTCGCCTTTTTCTGTAGTGAATCACTACTAGACCATAAGAAGCTACGCATAATAGCATTGATACAACCAATGGTTTTCTTATGGAGGCTATAACGGGAAGTCCAGTACACATGCATGCTAGCTAGCACAGATTTGACCAGGACCAATCTTCCAGCATAAGAAAGAGATTTGTTCTTCCATGAATTCACTCTTTTCCTTATCCTTTCAAGGAGAGGGGAACATTGTAAGTGAGAGAGAGTAGATGATATCATGGGCAAACCAAGATATTTAACAGGTAAGGGTTTAACTTGGAATCGTAAGTGAGTACCAATCTGCAACTGCTCGTGACTAGAAACTCCAGCTAGGAACAGAGAACTTTTGTGATTGTTGACTTCAAGACCTGTGCAAATCTGGAACTCGCATAAGACATCAGCTAAGGCCTTTGCAGAAGTACCATCACCATGAAAAAAGGCAATAAGATCGTCTGCAAAACCGAGGTGTGTGACAACCGGGTCATCGCAACGATAATGGAGCTTGTAACTGCCTTCCTGCACCTTCCTGCGTAGTAACACATGAAGTATGTCCATGACCATCACAAACAAGTATGGTGATAGAGGACATCCTTGACGAATACCACGTGAAGCATATATATAGCCTCTGGGAGACCCATTGAGATTAATAGAAAATTTGGGGGGTGGTGATGCACTCCTTCACCCACCCTATAAATCGCATAGGAAACTGAAGTCTCTCTAGTAGGTGTAATATAGCCTCCCACCGCACCATGTCATAAGCTTTGCGGAGATCAATCTTAGCTGCACACCTAGGTGGGCCGTGGTTTCGATGATAATTACGGACAAGTTCATGAGTCAGCATAATGTTATCCTGAATGTGCCTTCCTTTTATAAAGGCGGATTGCGAATTACTGACAACTCGTTGTACCGCAGCTTTCATTCTGTTTGTCAACAACTTGGTGATGCATTTGTAGAGAACATTGCAACAAGCTATGGGTCTGTAGTCACTAAAGTATGATGCATTAGTAATTTTAGGCACTAAAGCAACTACAGTAGCATTTACCTGGCCAAGAAGTTTAGAGCTCCTGAAGAAATTAAGCATGGCCCGAACAAAGTCATCTCCAACTATCCTCCAAGCAGCTTTGAAGAAGAAAGCAGAAAACCCATCGGGTCCTGGGGCCTTATGGGAGTCAATATCAGCTAATGTCTCCACTATTTCCTTTCTGGTTACCTGCTCAACAAGGCCTAGATGCAAATCCTCAGTAAGAAGGCCCTGGAATTCCAGTGAATTAATGATACTCGGGTCATACGACGTAGCATGTTCACCGGTGAATACCCCTCCGAAGTATTGTAAGCATTCTGTTTCAATTTGCACAGGGTCCTCCAGTTTAGTACCAGCACTGTCGTATATGCTCATAATTATATTTTGAGCGTGACGCTCCCTGATAAGGCCATGAAAGTAGGTAGTGTTTTGATCCCCCAACGTGAAAGCCATGGATCTAGACTTTTGCTTAGCCTTAGACTCCTCATTCCTCGCAGCACACGCATAGTCTTTGACAACAGCTTTCTCAGTTTAAATAGCAGTATCGGATACGGGAGGTCGTTGTATAGCTTGTTGAGCAGCATGCATACGTTGCCTAGCCTGTTCAACATTAGAGCAGGCCTTATTGAAGCTGTTTTTGCGCCAGGCTGTAAGTGCAGATTTCACTTGTTTGAGCTTATGTACAACTTGGAACATGGGATTACCATAGACCTGAATATTCCATGCATCTTCCACAGTCTCGAAGAAGTCATTCTCATACACCCAATAGTTGAAGAACTTGAAAGGCATTGGGCCTCTGTTGTTGTTATCATAGAGAGTGAGTACCATAGGAGAATGATCAGACACGCCTGGGTTCATGAATTCAGCCTCTGCATTAGGAAGGTCTTGCACCCACATCCCATTCACAAGGACCCTGTCAATTTTTGAAACAATTCTGTCACTTCCCATTTGCTTGTTACTCCACGTAAAATAACTACCCCGAAACCTGCAGTCATAGAGACTCGCCCGTGTAACTCAACGAAGAAATTCATCAGACCCTCTTGTGTAACTAGCTGAGAGGCCCAGCCGTTCTTGAGGGTGTATTGTTACTCATGATACTTACCAACAATATCACAAGCTTTAGCTCATGATATCATTTCTCTTAAGAAGTACTATTGAAAAAGCCTCAATGTGGCGGTGGTTACTAAGTTGTGCCTTCCTTTGGTGTATATTTTTTTATTTAAAAAAATTAATATACGCAAATTAATTTTTTTTAGAGAATTTGGTTGGTTACACGGGTAAATGTGCATAAGTTATTATTTTTATTTATTCAAACATTAAAAAAAAATGTTGAGCCTAAAAGTGGTGTAGACTAGGACTCTAGACAAAAAACTAGGGTTGGGCAAGAATCTCGATCCATCACATTCCGATTGGATCGATATGGTTCCAAACCATTTCAAACCATGCCAAAATGGATTCTACTCTTTTCATCCCTATTAAGGTTTGAAACTAGTTTGAATTTGGAGGGGACCGATTTCGAACAATTCAGTCCCGGACTGTCCCGACTACTGTAGCATTTACAAAGCTCAACTCAAACCGTAACGAAACCCAACCCATTTTTATCCTAACCAAAGCCCATACCAACCATTTTTCATATTCAATTGAGAACTTCCTAATGAATTATAATGAAGCTCTTACTGGAATTTTGTTAAGTTAGGTAAACAAACTCATGGATCGGTGTCACAACCAGTCAATTCGAGACTCAATTAAGTGTTCACCGAAACTTTGAACAAGGTCAATTTCTCTTCGACTCCTTTTGAGATCTTTGCAGATGAGAAGACTGTGGAGACGATACGGTCATTGTCGTCACTGGTGGAGTCGCCAAGAAACTAAGGGTGTGTTTGGTTGCATGGAATCCTATGCCATGAAAATCCATGAGGGGACTCCTATATTTTAGGCTAATTTGAGGTAACACTCTACATCCACCATTTGATTTTGTGATCAATGGTGGGAATGAAAGTCTCGTAAACATGGAAATCACATGCCTTGGGGGATCAAGAAGTGTGATTCTCATGTTCATGGGACTTTCAATCCCATCATTGTTAACAAAATCAAATAGTGAATATGGAGTGATACATCAACTTAACCTAAAATGAGGGGATCTCCTCATGAATTACCATGGCATAAAATTCCATCAACCAAACACACCCTAAGTGTCATTGGATCGACCAAGTTCTAGAATCAGGGGATCTCTGCTTGTGCGGTGTGTGATGGTGTTGCTCCAATCTTTAGGAACAAGCCATTGGTGGTGATTGGTAGCGGAAATTCAGCCATGGAAGTGGCGAATTTCTTGACCAAGTACGGATCTAGGGTTTATGTTGTTTACAATCGCGATACATTTAGGGCATCCAAGATTATGCAGAATAGGGCCTTGACTAATCCCAAGATTGAAGTCATGTGGAGTTCTGTGGTGGAGGAACTTATGGTGGGGGTGGGGGGTCACTACACCATTATTGGCATTCTGTAACGATAGTTAGTATCATATTTTTAGTGATACTCATTGTATTATATTGTATCATGTATTTTCTGTTACTATTCAAAATTGTGACATTATTAAAGTGTCATGTGACATGCACGTGTAAAAAAATGTGTTACTGATTGGTGGGAGAAAAACAAAGTGTTACTGTTACTCGAGAGTGGAATCGATTTGAAAAAGCTATCACTCCATAATCAGTTTTCACTTGGTCGTCTCTCTCCCTTGTTCAAAATCTCTTCAACGAAGGCGATTTTAGGGTGTTACTGATACTCAAGAGTGGAATCGAATCCTAATTTCTTCAACGAAGGCGATTTTAGGGTTTCGAATCGCTCTTTCAAGATTTCAACTAAATTGTGCTCGATGATCAGCTTCGCAGAAAGAATTGTAAGCCATCTCTCTCTTGTTCCGTCTTTCGCCATTTCTGTATCTCTTCCAAGTTCATTTACTCGATCTAGATCTGGTGTGGTTTCATGAAGTTGGCTTCGTCTCGTTTCATCATTTTTCCAATCAACTTCGCATTTGTTGCAGATTGAGTCACTCGTCTGCAATCAACTTCACATTTGAGCAATCGATGGCTCTCTAATCGATCTCAGAAACAATTTAGGGTTAACAAGGTGATTTCTAATCTCTATTCTTCCTCACATTTGTACAATCGATGGCTCTCTAATCTTCTCCATCTCTCTAATCGATCTCAGAAACAAGCGAGCTCATAAATCGACTCTCAGAGTAATCGATTTCTAATCTACTCCTGCTCTCCAATCGATCTCGCACTTTATCTTCTCCAATCGTTCTCTCTTATTTGTGGAAACCCTAGCTCTTGCTAGAAGTTGAAGGTGAGTTCTCTTATATGCATTTCTGTTGGTTCTGAACTTCTATAAATACCATCCCAAATTTATACTATATTTATGCTCTGAATTTGAAATGAACTTTAATATCCATGGTTAATTTGAAAGTTCATTTCAAATGCTCTGTTTTCCCCCATTTTGATGATATTGGATGCTAATGTTATGTGTTTTCTTACATTTGAAGTGAAATGAAGTGTTTCTACTTCCTCCTACTACTCTTTTGATGATAGTTTGATGAAGTCTTTGAGAATAGATGAGGTTTACAAAGAAAATGAAATTCAGAAAACGATCCTAGGATACTTGTGTGTGTTTGGTTTTGATTGATCTTAGTCTACTCTTTTAATTTTGTTTAGATTACATGTTTGTTTTTAGATTTAAGCTATACTTAAATCTTGTAAATCACAAAAATAAATTTGATAAGGAAATGCTTGAAATAATATTGATTGGTAAAGTTTACAAATATCTAGGAATGGGGTAATGATTAGATGAAATTTAAGGACAAAACACATTGATTACCCACTACTGCACTCATGTAGTGGATGATCTGATGAGGCCCAACTCCAAATGTACTATTCTGTGATAATCATCTCCATGGCTCTGTAAAAGATGCGGATTATATATAGGTTTGGGATGTGGAGTAATCTTGTTTATATGGAGTACTTTTAGAATTGTATATATGAAGAATCAGTTTATCCAGAAAAATCAATGTTTGGTAGTGATAGTGCAGTGCAACTGTTTATTGTTGCTAAAGGTTATCAGGGTAGTGTAGTGAGGCCTAGTTCTCCTAACTATAGAGATAAGTTTTTTTTTTCTTTCTGTAGTGAGGCCTAGTTCTCCTAACTGTTTATTGTTGTTTATTGTTGCACAAGAAGTTTTACGGTAAGAAATGGAGAAAAGGGAATAGAATAGTACAATAGATGTGGAATATTCCTAGTTCAAGAACTAAGCAACAAAAATGTGTCATGTTATGTGTTGAATTATTTGGAGAGAGAGAGATAGTGAGAGATGGAGATTGAAAGAGAGAGAAAGAGATGAACCTGTGGTGGGAGAAGAGATGGAGGTTCACTTGGTGGTTTTTTCACAGAAATAGAATCCTTGAATATGTTGAAACAACAAGACAAAGCAAGTGAGTGAGTACTTATTGTTTGTTTGATGGGCTTAGTTGGTTTCAAATGGGAAAGGTAGAATATAGTGTGTATGAGTGTGAAAGAGATAGATAGAATTAATATATATAAGAACTTGATTGTTTGTTAGTTTATTACTGGTAATCTTTATTTTTATGTTTTTATAATTGACTTCCATGTGATGGTTGATGGTTCTGAATGGTGTAAAACCACTGCACTTAGTATGTTTTTTAGTTCACTGAATTTCACTTTGTGAAACCCATTTTTCACAAATGTATCCGTTCAATAATCACAAAGTCCAGGCTGGTCTATTCACAAAATTTCGCTAGCCTACATACCGATATTTTCTTAACCTAATCACCCACCCATCTACGGGCTTCTAAGCATTCGGCTTAATTTCGCAAATGAGAGGCATGTCTCGTTCTTATATTTGTGAGCCTACCTTCGACGCTCAAATCAATCCACATCTCACATTATTAAACTTCAAAACCAAATAACTTTATGTTTTTTTTCTATACATTTGTATCAGTTGAAGAATAATTAACGATGTTGTTGGTGAAAAGAACAGGAAAAGAGGTGTTTGTGAATAGTCTGTCCAAGAAGAGAGAACAAATACCAAAGGACAGGGAAACGGCAGATGAGTAGTAGCAGCATGTCCAAGAAAGAACATAATAAGTTCATCTGGATTACTACGTCACAATTTAATTTAAACGTTATAGTAATAAAATTAGGGAATCCCCAAGTGGGTGTCAAGACTCTAGGCAGACTGACACTCACTAAGCTTAAGCTTATCCCCACATTTCAGTCTATATTCCTTATTACATTCTTATAATGCGATACTATTTTTTTTTTTTTTAATTAAAACCTCCAGAGGGGAGGGGCAGCTATGGGATGCCAGACCTTAATTAATTATCAAAAAAATGACTTACATTCTATACGGGGGTGCATTACGACTTTACCCGTATTAAAAAACCAAGCAGAAAGCGATAAACAAAACATATTTCTAAACAAGATACGACAAAACCATACCCATACTAAACCAAATGATGGCATCCAAAGATAGCACAAAACACACACTACCTGTAGAATAGCACTCTCATTTAAAAGCCAGAAGTCTAAGATATGCCGTCTTATTCTTGTCAAGAATAATTAGGGACTTTATTATTTTAGGAAGCGATCCCCACGAATAAGTACGAGAACTATGCTCCTTTTGAGGTAAAGTAGCCAAGGCGTCAGCTACAGAGTTTGTCTCTCTGAACACATGGATGCAATGCCACCCCGTATCCTTTATCATCGCCCGTATCTCCCTCCACCAATTACTTAGGAACCAAGGAATTTTTGTTTGTTGGAAAAGCCATTGTTTAACCACCATTGAATCCGTTTGAATGACACATGGTCGGACACCTTTGGCAACACAAAATCTCAAGCCTTCAAGCAAGGCCCTCGTTTCCGCCGAATTATTTGTTCCTTCTCCGAAAAAACATTGTCCAGCCGCCACAAAGTTACCTTCTTCATTTCTAATAACAAAACCTCCAACAATAGTCTTCTCCCTGCAAGATCCATCCACATTGAGCACATACCATCCCATAGGAGGGAAAGTCCAATACACCACCCGGGGCGGAGTCAGTGTTACTTTGATTTCCTGGATACCCAATCTATTGAGCAAAGCCCCATTATTGTCCTTTGATTTAGGGTTAAAAAATTTTGCAACACATTTGATCCAATGATACACTTTAATGATTACATAGCTGAACGAGCACTCCTTCCCATCATAAAGTTTTCTGTTTCGCTGAATCCAAAGCTCCCATAAAACAAAAAGAGGAGTGAGATGAGTGAGGGTACCTGATAAGGTAGATTTGTTCGCCTTCCTGAACCACGCCTTTAACATGGTATAGACTTCAACCGGCCTATGGACGTGAATGTCAAAAATCAGATCGAAATGTCTCCACACTCTACATGCTAATTCACCCTCCAATTGGTTTCCTCCTCAGCATGAACACAGCATCCGCATTTAGAAGCCAACTGAAATCCAATTCTTCTAATTTCACCATCTATGGGAATAGCCATTTTAATAACTTTCCATGTGAAAACGGAAATTTTAGAAGGCAAAAGAGGGTGCCATATCCAATTCCAGAAATAATCAGGTGTCCCTCTACCACCTAGGATTTTACAAACAGAGCTGATAGAGAATATACCATCATTAGTGGGCATCCAAATTCTAGTGTCTCGATCTCCATCATCACCTTTCACGATTGTCTTATAAGCCTCTTGAGCGCGTCTTTTCATTTCCGGGGTTAACATTCTGAAATTATCCCTGCTCATTAGCCATAAGGATGGCCACATATCATTAGTCTCCGCGTCCCCATTCCTTATAAATAGTTCATCCTTAGCCCATTGTTCTTCAAAGAAACTGACGCTACCTCTAGTAATCATCCAGGTGGAGTTTTCCACTATGAAATTTTTATGCATCAACAATTCTTTCATGAAAGGAGAGGCCCGAGCTTTAAGCTCCTGCTTTCGGATTGGAACCCCTGGCTTAAAATATTTTTTCTTTAAAAAATTAGCCCATAAAGAGTTAGAATGCATCAGGTTCCAAAGGGATTTAACTCGAAAAGCTGTGATAGTGTCGGCCAGACTTCGAACATGTAAGCCACCTTTTTCCTTAGTAACACTGATTTTTTGCCACGCAATCCATTTCCGTTTATGTCTCCCTTCATGATCACCCCAAAAGAAATCAGCAAGCAATTTCTGAATAGATTGCAAAATCCTCAAAGGAACCACTGTAGCTGCTATAGTGTAAATCGGCATGGACAATAGAACATGTCGGATCAAATTCAATCTTCCCCCAGGCGACAGCAGTCGTGATTTCCAGCCCTGAATTCTATTGTGGATCTTATTAACCAAATCATCATAATAAGAAATTCTGCATCTACTTTGATAAATGGGAACTCCAAGGTACGTGAACGGGGACTGTTTGTAAGAAAAGCCTGTCCATAATCTGATCCTGATAATAATATCGGCACTCACTTTCTCATCCATCATGAAAGAACTTTTTGCCGTATTGATTTTCTCTCCTGAGGCCCGGCAGTACCTATCAATAAACTTCATACATCCCGCAATGGATTTTTTCCTACCATTCAAGAAAACCAGTGAGTCATCAGCATATAAGAGGTGAGTAATCGGGGAGGCCGTCCTTGGAACATGATAAAAACCAATTTCCCCTCTACGAAAAGCGCGAGAGAGTCCTCTACTTAGAACTTCCGCAGCAATGACAAAGAGCAAGGGGGAGAGAGAATCGCCTTGTCTAAGACCCCTGGAAGATCTGAAATATCCGTCATACTTGCCTTGCATCAACACCGAAAATCCACATTGAGTTATACAGTTTGAAATCAGGTGACATATTCTATTGTTAAAACCAAATTTACGAAGGACCGCCAATAGATATCCCCATTCAATTCTGTCATACGCCTTTTCCATATCCAGCTTGAAAATTACATTGTTTCCAATCACTTTTTTGCCAATCTCCCTCATTAATTCTTGAGCCAAGCCAATGTTCTCTGAGATAAGTCTCCCTTGGACAAAAGCCCCCTGCTCTAATGAAATAATATTTGGGAGAATCTTCCCCAACCTCAAACAAAGGATCTTACTAAAATTTTATAAACCACATTGCACAGACTGATAGGTCTAAAATCAGAATAAGATACGGGCTCGTCAATTTTAGGAATAAGAGCTAAAAAATTAGAAGAGAAGCTACCTGGCATCGCTTGGCAATCAAAAAATTCCGTCGCGGCTTTCCAAATATCCAGACCAATAATGTCCCAGCATTTGTGAAAGAAATCAGCTGTAAACCCGTCCGGGCCCGGTGCACTATCATGAGGAATGCTAAAAGCTACTTGTCGAACTTCCTCTAAATTCGGAGAATTCATGATTGATTCACAGTCTGCCTCCCTTATCAAACGCAGAATGCACTCCATGAGGTCTGGATCCTCTTGATAACCACCTGCAGATAGCAAAGCTTCAAAAAAATTATTCGCTTCTAAAATAATATCTCTCGGATCCGTGATTAAATTCCCTGCCCTGTTATGGATTTTTGATATCATTCTCCTTTTTTGCTTGGCTTTGACGGAAGCAAAGAAAAATTTAGTGCATGCATCTCCTTCTTTGAACTCCTTTTCGCCTGATTTTTGTTGCCAATAAATTTTTTCTCTGACCAGAGCCAGTTTGAGTTCAGCCTAACATCTATTCAGATTAACCATATCATTTGTATCCCAACCCTGCATAAGATTGAATTCTAATCGGGCAATCTCATCCTCCAGACCTCGAATAGTGCTGAAAATGTTGCCAAAAGTTTCTTTATTCCATATTTTCAAAGCTCCTCTAAGGCGCTTAAGTTTCATGGCCACGATAAACATATTTCCAGAACCACCTACTGGAGAGTTCCAGTTTCTGTCCACAAATCCCAAAAAATCATCATGAGTTAACCACATATTTTGGAATCTGAAAGGGGACATACCTACTCTTTGTGTCAGAGGCAAAGAAAGAAGCAGAGGAGCGTGATCCGAGCACACCCGAAGGAGATGATCAACTCGAGAATGCTGCATAAGAATAGACCATTCTGCATTACCCAAAAAACGATCCAGTCGAGCCCAGGTTCTGTCATCTCCTCTTTGGTTGTTACACCAAGTAAACTTTGGTCCTTCAAACCCACAATCTGTAAGACCGCAGCTCGAGATACATCTAGCAAAGTCTGATGAAGCTAGATGATTATAAGGACGACCGCCTAATTTTTCACCGCCGTCAACAATGACATTGTAGTCGCCGCCAATGATCCAAGCTTCATCCATACCCATTGCAATGTGCTCCATGGCCTCCCATAATGTTCGTCGCTCCTGAACTGAACATTTTGCATATACAAAGGAAGTGAAAAAAACAATATTGGAAAAAAGGATAGTAATCTTACAATGAAGCAATTGATCGGTGCGGAGTAATATGTCCACTTGTAAGTGATTATCCCTGAAAAGCCATATTTTGCCTCCAACATCCTCATTCGTTGCAAAGCAAGGCAGACTCACTTTGCCTGCAATCTCCATGTGCCTTGACGCTTGGATCATCGGCTCCGCAATGGCAAGCATCTTAACATTATTATCTGTAACCAGCTTTTTTAATATGCTACGGGTCGCCCGGTTGCCAACTCCCCGTGCATTCCAGAACATTATATTATCTATCATTAGGGACACCTGGATTATTCATATTGCGTGTCACTCGCCGGCTCCCCCCGTCGGGTCCCTTCTTTCAACTCTTCTTTTTACCTTTCGTCCTTGCTTCATCAGATTGATGGCCGGCCTCAACCCTGTTATTAGAAGACGTATTTGCATATGATTCATCATCCGACAAAGCATTATTCCCGAGCTCGTAGCATCCTACCTGCATCTGCAATTGTTGTGCATTAACTGTTTCTTCCGAATCTTGAGACTTGTCGGCATGCATTTTCAGTGGAGGAAAGGTTCCATCTCCCTGCGGCTGTTGCAGAGATTGTGTACTCTGTTTCAGGGTTGATCCCTGCCCTTGCTTTCCTAAATCATCCATTGCATTGTGCCCCGAATCCAGCAAAACCAAATTGTGAGTCAATGAAGCAGAATGCGTCACTCTATCTTCTGTTCGTTGTGTCACATTTGCCATGTGTGGATCCCCTGTTGCATGACTCACTGCAAGCAATCTGTCCGCTATTCTGGGCAGCACAACAGCTCTATTTGAACCCCCTGTATGTGGCGACAAAACTGCCTGCGAGGACAGGCGATCTGTGAACGTACCTGTGGGGACAGCTGCCTGTGGGTTCATCTGATCCTCTGTTTCAACAAGTTTGGACTGACCTTGGTCATTCTCGGAACTACTATCGGCCACAAAAGGAACCGTCCATATCGGTGTCGCTTTAGAAAATCCGTCTTCAGACTTTGCTTCATCACATGGCTCTGTCGTCCTTGCCATTTTGATTTCCGAGGATGTGTAACCAGCGCCCTTTAAAAGGTCTTGTGTATTTTAAGTTTCGGCTTTAGTCCCACTTGTGTGTTGAGACGCCATGTTTTTTGCTGCTTGTGGCTTCGTTTCTGCTTCATTACCCTCATCAACTCCTTCCGAGTGTTCTTCCGCAAGGGCCCCGAATTTGTTAAGGGATATCACATTGTCAGAGGCCTCTCCCCTTATCTTCACCTTTGTGTCTTTATCAGGTGTACTACGTATCTCAACTCCTTGCGAATTTTTGGCTCCACTAGTGCCTATGTGGCCATTATCTTTCCTCGCTTTTTTGATCACCGGGACATACATTTGTTTCGGCTCTTGAGACTCTTGCAGCCCTTCAACCAAAGTTTGTTTTTGCTTGGACTTAGCACGAAGTGGCAACTCTTTATCAGGAGCTCCCATAGGAGTTGCCTTTGCATTTTTCCTTCCAATCAATTTTCGACAATAATCTTTCTCATGGCCAATTAAGGAGCAATGATCACAGTATTTGAAACCAGGATACTCAATTTTTGCCAATATCCTCCATATTTTGGGCTCTCAAGCCATATCTTATGTGGGAGAGGTTTAGATACTTCCATCTCTACACACATGCGAGCGACCGTTGGGCGTGCAAAGTATCTCGTGCCATCATCAATCCGAAGAAAGGTGCCGAAGGAGTTTCCAATCGCCTTAGGGGCAATATAATTGATAATTGACAGCTAAAACTTAGGAACGAAATAGTATTGCATCGCATTGATATAGCAGCAAAGAAGATGACGCCGCCACCTTTGGGTGCTAGCTTCTCGCCACCCTCGACTGGATCGAGCATCGATCTGTAGAGCATCGTCTGCTCACTGCTTGAGACTTCACAGTGACAGAGAGAGAGTATCGATCTGTTGGTCGTTTCTTTGGATGCGACTAAGATTGGATCTGCTCACGGCTCTGCTTGGTGGTCGACTTGCCCGATCTGCGCACTGCGTGGTGGTCGATTTTGATCGATCCGCTCACTGATTGGTGTCGACCTGATTGATCTGCTCACTGCTTGGTGGTCGACTTTGATCGATCTGCTATTGCTTGGATCGATCTGCTCACTGCTATTGCGTGGATCGATCTGCTATTGCTTGGATCGATCTGCTCACTGCTATTGCTTGGATCGATCAGCTATTGCTTGGTGGTCTATTGTTTGGATCGATCTGCTAATGCTTGGATCGATCTGCTCACTGCTTGGATCGACTTTGGTCGACTTTGATCGATTGCTTTGTCACTGTGCTAAGCTCTCTCAAACAGGATCTACGCTCTTGATTACGGGACGCTCTATTCAGAGTGTTGATCGATTCTGGATTCTGGACAGAGTTTGATCGATCCTGGACAGAGTTTGACTTTCTGGACAGAGTTTGACTTTCTGGACAGAGTTTTGATCGATCCTGGACAGCTTTTGATTCCTGGACAGAGTGTTGATCGAGTTTTCCTCCTAGATTTTCACCATCTAGGGAGTGGCTATAGTCTGATAGTGGAGACGGACTATCCTCATGGCGGTGTCTCAGCCAGCCACGGGGGCTGTCCCTGAGGCTGGCAAGGAGACGGAGGAATTTTCTAGGCCTTCCTTCGCGCAGATGCTTGGGAAGGCGATGACAGATACCCTGGACGATAAGCCGACAGATTCCACGACATTTCGAAAAGATGCCAGTCCGGCTTTGCGGCTTTCTGATTCGGATGTTGCAAGAGGTGAGTCTCATATTTCTAATCATATTGTAGTTATGAAGTTCTCCAGTTTCAGGCCGTCTTTGGATTCGATACGAGACTCCATTCATCGCTTTTGGGGGATATCCGGAGATTTCATAATGGGGCTTATCGATCCTAGGCATGTGATGGTTTATTTACAATCAGAAGATGAGGTCAAAAAAGTGTTATCCAAAGAATTTTTTACGATTAGAGGAGTTCGATATAAAATGTTTCGTTGGCATCCAGGTTTTAGTCTACGGGCGAACCCGGAAGTGGCTCCTTTATGGGTTGAACTTCCAAATCTTCCTTTCGCTTTTTTTCTCCCGGCAATCATGAAGGCGATTGGAAACTCCTTCGGCACCTTTCTTCGGATTGATGATGGCACGAGATACTTTGCACGCCCAACGGTCGCTCGCATGTGTGTAGAGATGGAAGTATCTAAACCTCTCCCACATAAGATATGGCTTGAGAGCCCAAAATATGGAGGATATTGGCAAAAAATTGAGTATCCTGGTTTCAAATACTGTGATCATTGCTCCTTAATTGGCCATGAGAAAGATTATTGTCGAAAATTGATTGGAAGGAAAAATGCAAAGGCAACTCCTATGGGAGCTCCTGATAAAGAGTTGCCACTTCGTGCTAAGTCCAAGCAAAAACAAACTTTGGTTGAAGGGCTGCAAGAGTCTCAAGAGCCGAAACAAATGTATGTCCCGGTGATCAAAAAAGCGAGGAAAGATAATGGCCACATAGGCACTAGTGGAGCCAAAAATTCGCAAGGAGTTGAGATACGTAGTACACCTGATAAAGACACAAAGGTGAAGATAAGGGGAGAGGCCTCTGACAATGTGATATCCCTTAACAAATTCGGGGCCCTTGCGGAAGAACACTCGGAAGGAGTTGATGAGGGTAATGAAGCAGAAACGAGTTGTGTAACCAGACTTTGCTTTTGTTAAGGGCCCCGAGTCTGGTTACACAACTCGTTTCTGCTTCATTACCCTCATCAACTCCTTCCGAGTGTTCTTCCGCAAGGGCCCCGAATTTGTTAAGGGATATCACATTGTCAGAGGCCTCTCCCCTTATCTTCACCTTTGTGTCTTTATCAGGTGTACTACGTATCTCAACTCCTTGCGAATTTTTGGCTCCACTAGTGCCTATGTGGCCATTATCTTTCCTCGCTTTTTTGATCACCGGGACATACATTTGTTTCGGCTCTTGAGACTCTTGCAGCCCTTCAACCAAAGTTTGTTTTTGCTTGGACTTAGCACGAAGTGGCAACTCTTTATCAGGAGCTCCCATAGGAGTTGGCTTTGCATTTTTCCTTCCAATCAATTTTCGACAATAATCTTTCTCATGACCAATTAAGGAGCAATGATCACAGTATTTGAAACCAGGATACTCAATTTTTTGCCAATATCCTCCATATTTTGGGCTCTCAAGCCATATCTTATGTGGGAGAGGTTTAGATACTTCCATCTCTACACACATGCGAGCGACCGTTGGGCGTGCAATGTATCTCGTGCCATCATCAATCCGAAGAAAGGTGCCGAAGGAGTTTCCAATCGCCTTCATGATTGCCGGGAGAAAAAAAGCGAAAGGAAGATTTGGAAGTTCAACCCATAAAGGAGCCACTTCCGGGTCCGCCCGTAGACTAAAACCTGGATGCCAACGAAACATTTTATATCGAACTCCTCTAATCGTAAAAGATTCTTTGGATAGCACTTTTTTGACCTCATCTTCTGATTGTAAATAAACCATCACATGCCTAGGATCGATAAGCCCCATTATGAAATCTCCGGATATCCCCCAAAAGCGATGAATGGAGTCTCGTATCGAATCCAAAGACGGCCTGAAACTGGAGAACTTCATAACTACAATATGATTAGAAACATGAGACTCACCTCTTGCAACATCCGAATCAGAAAGCCGCAAAGCCGGACTGGCATCTTTTCGAAATGTCGTGGAATCTGTCGGCTTATCGTTCAAGGTATCTGTCATCGCCTTCCCAAGCATCTGCGCGAAGGAAGGCCTAGAAAATTCCTCCGTCTCCTTGCCAGCCTCAGGGACAGCCCCCGTGACTGGCTAGACACCGCCATGAGGACAGTCCGTCTCCACTATCAGACTATAGCCACTCCCTGGATGGTGAAAATCTAGGAGGAAAAATCGATCAACACTCTGTCCAGGTATCAAAAGCTGTCCAGGATCGATCAAAACTCTGTCCAGGAAGTCAAACTCTGTCCAGGATCGATCAAACTCTGTCCAGAATCCAGAATCCAGAATCGATCAACACTCTGAACAGAGCGTCCCGTAATCAAGAGCGTAGATCCTGTTTGAGAGAGCTTAGCACAGTGACAAAGCAATCGATCAAAGTCGACCAAAGTCGATCCAAGCAGTGAGCAGATCGATCCAAACAATAGACCACCAAGCAATAGCTGATCGATCCAAGCAATAGCAGTGAGCAGATCGATCCAAGCAATAGCAGATCGATCCACGCAATAGCAGTGAGCAGATCGATCCAAGCAATAGCAGATCGATCCAAGCAATAGCAGATCGATCAAAGTCGACCACCAAGCAGTGAGCAGATCAATCAGGTCGACACCAATCAGTGAGCAGATCGATCAAAATCGACCACCACGCAGTGCGCAGATCGGGCAAGTCGACCACCAAGCAGAACCGTGAGCAGATCCAATCTTAGTCGCATCCAAAGAAATGACCAGCAGATCGATACTCTCTCTCTGTCACTGTGAAGTCTCAAGCAGTGAGCAGACGATGCTCTACAGATCGATGCTCGATCCAGTCGAGGGTGGCGAGAAGCTAGCACCCAAAGCTGGTGGCGGCGTCATCTTCTTTGCTACTATATCAATGCGATGCGATACTATTTCGTTCCTAGAATAGAGACATCTCGTGCCATAATCTTTAAAATTATATTGCTCAATTATTGCAGGTAGGGCGTGTTTTGTAGTCAAAATACTGTATTATTTTTGGTGTACTATGGCTCATCCGTGACATACCCTAGCTGATGTCTTTATTCTACCCTTCCCCAAGAAACTCATTATATTATAACTGGCATAATCTTGTCTTATCTATTGGCTATATACTTATACATATGTAAATCAATATGTTAGATCAACAGTGGCACGCTTGATATATATTTTCTAATCCTATATGGACAGAATCCGTATATTTTAGGGTATGGCGTTAAAAACTGAACCCCATGTATAATTGTTTCTATATTTTTTCAGCATTATGTTTGGGCCAATTGAACTTACATTACTGTATGTACTCTTTTTTTTTTCTTTTTTTTTTTCTTTAGGCTCTTTTGTTTCTTTTTCTTCTTAATTTGACTGGATTCGAAGTTGATCATATTTGTTTAATGAATAAGAATGTGCAATCTCTGTTCCAAATTAATTTTGTTTACATGTCATTTATTGAATTGATGTATTGTATTGTGTAGAATGTCGTCATATGTGAGTAAAGAATGGATGGATGAGTCTGATACAATAAGCCCAAAATATAGGGCCGGGGTTGCCCAATTTTTGAAATTCATGGAGGACAATGGTAGTGGACAACAACTGTTTTCTTGTCCATGTAATAAATGTAGAAATCCGTAATAAATGTAGAAATCAGAGGGGGATGGTTGACCTAGATAAAATTTCTTTTCATTTGCATCGGTATGGTATAGTGAAGACATATAAGATTTGGTATCATCATGGGGAGCAAAATATAGAGAAAGAACAATCAACTACAGCATGTGTGAAAGAAAGTAATGATGGTTCTGACGATGCTAGAATGGAAGACCTTGTTAATGATGCTTTTGAAATGCATGGTGGGGTAGTTGATTCTTTAATGGATGACATTACTCAAAATGAAGATGATGATGGTGGAGGTTTCAAGGTTAATGATCAACCTCAAATGGATGGAGGTAAAAAGTACAAATATCTGCATGTTCATGCCAAACAACCTTTATATCCTTCTTGTCCAAAAAACTTAACAACATTGTATGCCGTTGTTAAGTTAAATAACATAAAGGCAGAATTTGGTTGGTCAGATAATAGTTTTACCGAACTACTCAAGCTTTTTCAAGAGTTATTACCTGAAGGAAACTCAATGCCAGTCAATTACACTTACATGAAGAAAATGATCAACGATGTTGGGCTAACTTGTGAAACGATTCATGCGTGTGTGAATGATTGTATTCTATATAGGAAGGAGCATGAAGATAAGGTTGAGTGTCCTATATGCAAAATGCCAAGATTTAAGTTGAACTTAAGCAGTAATAAGTCTAGTAAAGTGCCTCAAAAAGCGGTGAGACATTTTCCTTTGATTCCTAGGCTAAAGAGGTTATATAGTATACCTTGGATAGCAAAGGAAATGACTTGGCACCTTCGAGCAGAATCCTCTTCCAGTGTCATCCGTCATCCTATGGATTCGTCTGCATGAAAATCTGCTAATAGGAAGTGGCCGGATTTTGCAACGGAAGGACGTAATGTTCGCCTTGCAATATCAATCGATGGTTTTAATCCACATGGCACTCTTAGTAGCACCCATAGTTGTTGGCCGGTAACTGTGGTGCCTTATAATTTGCCACCTTCTTTGTGCATGAAAAGAGGTTTGCCATGATGTCAATATTGATACCAGGGCCAAAGGCACCAAGCAAGGACATTGATGTATACTTAGAACCATTGATAGATGAACTGAAGCTTTTGTGGTTTGAGGGGATAATAACTTATGACTCGTTCACCAAAACCAATTTCACTTTGAAAGCTATGTTGATGTGGGGGATTCATGATTTTCCCGCATATGGGACTTTATCGGGTTGCGTAACACATGGTTACTTTGCTTGTCCAGTTTGTGGTGAAGAAACTGAATCTGAACGTCTTGAGAGTAGTAAAAAGTTATGCTATCGGGGACATCGTAGATTCCTTCCCCAAAGTCACAGGTTTAGAAGGGATAAACGCAATTTTAATGGAAAGGTTGAAGATCGTCTAGCTCCACAACGTTTATCCGGTGTAGATATTGAGCAGAAAATGACCAACATCAAGATGAAAATTGGTAAAGGAAAGTTTCCCGTGAATAGAAAACGCAAAAGGAATGATGATGGTGGTAATGAGGTTGAAAATACCTCGAGTGCTTGGTATAGAAGGTCGGCACTTTTTGATTTACCGTATTGGAAAGAACACATGATTCGACATTGTCTAGATGTTATGCACATTGAGAAGAATGTTTGTGATATTCTCTTGTCCACAATTCTCGATATCAAAGATAAACAAAAGATGGAACAAATGCCCGTAAAGATATGGAAACCATGAGAATAAAGAAGAAATTGTGGGTGAGAGAAGATGAGAGTTCTAGCAGAAGTGTTATACCAAAGGCATCATTTTCTTTGGGTAAAGATGAAAAACAATATTTCTTTCATATATTGAAGAATTTGAGATTGCCCAATGGGTTTTCCTCTAAGTTGAGTAATAAAGTTAGCTTACAACCCCTTGAACTTAAAGGACTAAAGTCTCATGACTACCATGCAATTATGCAAGTCTTGCTTCCTTTGTTACTTCAGCACGCCTATCCAAAACATGAGGATCTGCAAAGAGCTATTCAACAAATAAGCCTATTTTTCAATGTGTTGTGTGCAAAAGTGATTAAAAGGGATGATCTCTTGGCTGCGAAAAAAGGTTTAATTGAGGCTTTATGTGTTATGGAAAAGCATTTTCCACCTTCCTTTTTTACCATTAGTATCCACCTCATGGTGCATCTAGCTGATGAAGCATTGATGTGTGGCCCAGTAAGATATTACTGGATGTACCCCTTTGAAAGGTACGAATCTAACATTCTTATTTCTTGTCAATAAACCATATCAATAATAAATCATTTTATGATCATTTTTCTCCTAATAGGTTGATGAAGAAGTACAAGGAGTATGCACGCAATAAAAGGTACATTGAAGGAAGCATTGCACAAGCATACCTCGTAGAGGAATCTAGTATCTATTGCAAGGAATACTTGCCAAATCCAATTAATGGAAAGCGAAAATCCACCGCTGAAGACTTTCTAGATGAAAATATTGAGTGTGTTGATGAGGGTCCTTTGGGAGAAGGGAAAGATTTTAAGTTAACCCAAATACAATTCGTTCAAGTACGTAAATGGGTTTTGGATCGCTACCATCAGGTATATGAGTGGAAAAGGTAAGATAATTATTTTTATATAAAAAATAAAAGTTTAGTTATTCACTTTCTAGATGCACTTTTTATAATGATGCTCTTGCAAATAATTTAGGAGGTATGAATCTTATTTGGAGTTTGGGTGTAGCCGGAAAGGAAGTACATTGAAGGATACAATTCAATTTGTACCATGGTTATGTGAAGAGGTCATATTTTGACAGAATACTATTTTTTTTATATGTATGTCGTATATGTTTGAATACTTAATTTTTTTTTTTTTTTTTGCATCTTATAGTTATTAAAGGCCAATGAAACCAATTCGACGCTTTGGCGGCTAGCAAATGGGCCACTGTACAAGGCACAATCATACACAAAGTATCGTGTCAATGGGTTTGTTTTTTCGACAAGTGAGTATGATTGCAGACGAGTGACTCAAAATAGTGGTGTCTCTATGAAGGCTATTACTAAATGCAGGGCTAGTTGGAGAGATAAAAACTACAAGGAAGCAGTGTTGACATACTATGGAATTATTAGAGAAATAATCGAATTGGATTATGTATCTTTCAAGCAAGTTGTATTTTATTGTGATTGGGTAAAACAAGACGATGGATGGAAGGTCGACCCTAACTCATATTTGGTGATGGTAAATTTGGATAAGCTTGAGAGCAAAACTAAAATGGGTGATCAACCTTTCATTCTGGCCTCTGAAGCCATACAAGTGTTCTACTTGAAGGATATAAAAGATGATAAATGGCATGTCGTTTTACATACACCGAAGAGATTGACTAAGAGTGTTGATGAAGTGGAGGTCCCTTCCGTTTATCAATCTATTCTTGATGATAATGAGAATTTGAAGAATCTAGTCAGGGGTTTATAAGTTAAACTTAGATGATGAACATATACAAACTGATATTGTAGAAATCAGACCTTCTTATGTTTATTCCTCTTGCAATTGAAGTCATGGTTTTTGATCATTTGTATTTGTTTTTATATTGGAGATCCATTCTTTAAAGTGTTACTATTAGAATTATGACTAGTGGTATTGGATCATTTGTTGAATATTTTGTCAAGGAAACTGAGTCATTTCATGCCAAGGTGAGTGTTTTATTTTATTTTTATGAAATTCAAATACCTTTGTATCTTCTTAATGTATTTGTTGTGGCTGTGAAAATTCTATATAGTTGTGTACCATTAGTGGGTTGAAGTTGGTAATAATGAAAGACATGAATCAGTTAGGAGATAGAGCTTTCAAGTTCGGTATAACTTATAACAGGACATGGTTCTGTATGCAGGATTGGGCACAAGAAGCTAAAGGAGGTTTCAACCAGTCAAAGATAACAACCCATTGTAAACATCGGTGAGTTGTTTATAAGTTGTTTTGTAGTCCCTTGTTTATTAAAACTAAACACATTCATGTCATGTCCTAAAAGTTCTAGCTTCTTCTTCTTCACACACTGAAATCACATAACATCAAGCAAGACTATCAAATAGATTGCTAACACACAGTTGAGATCAAGATGGAAGCTTCTTTCTAATGAAGTATTAGTTGACAGACACCCTCATACCACCCTTACTATATTGAATAGAGCCTTGTGCATTAAATTTTTTTAAAAATAGTGAATCGCACCATTAGACTTGAGGGTAAATGTACTTGGTTACCAGCCATTCACCCTGTCTTTTTATACAGCAGTACATGAATCTCTAAAATAATATTTAAGTAACCACTTTAGTAAAACGTTTTTAGTACCCATAAAAAAAGATAGTAGTGACAGTCCTTTATGGGAAAATGAAACTGCGTTGAAATCTAGCGTTCCAGTTAAACAGGAAACCCTATCACACCAGCTGACCTTACAAGTCTGTCATCTGGCTAATGGTTTTGGCATGTTGTGGAAGATTATTTTTTCTCTGACCTTTTTACAATAGCAGAGACCAAAGCAGGTACATGAGTTTAGGATTTTGGTTTTCTTGATCTTGCTTCTGCTGAAAACAGTGAGCAGGAAAATAACCCTAAAATCAGAGAGAGGGCCATTCATTAGTCATTACCAGTCGTCAAATACAAGTTGCTTCCAGACAATGCATGGAATTCTGTACTCTGTTATATTTTGCTTCCAGACAATGCATTTATGAGAAAATACTCTGTGATCTGTATGGAATTCTGTACTCTGTTATATCAGTGTATAAGTGCATTGTTTTGATGCCTTCGTCTTAATTTTTTTGCAGGAACATGTTTAATTCTCTTGATATATGTTTGGAGCATCCGGATCATCTTCTATCCAACGAACCCATATCGAATTGAACGAGCATGGCCAAGCTGTGGGGAATGAGGCTGGAAAATTGAAAAGTAAAGTTGGTAGACTTGTTCGGACCCACATTCCAATTACTTACACAAATTGGAAAAGGGTGCCCAAAAATTACATGGAAGACATTTGGACTGATCTAAGGGTAGAGTTATCATTTATTATTGCAGTTTATTAATTTGATCATGAATAACATGTTACTAACATTGGAATCTCTACCAGAAAGAATATGATCTGCCAGATTACTATAAGAAAAAGTGTGAGCGTGGAATGGCAGCAGCATTTAGGCGATTTAAGTCAACTTTACGTAAAAATTTCTATGATCTTTTTCTCACGGATAAGGAAAGAGAGGCTAATGGACCTGCAGATATTAGGCTGGAGCATTGGAAAGGATTTATCAAGAATGAGTCTACTATAGCTGCCAAAGAGAAAAGAAAGCAAAACATGAAAAGTAGATCAAAAATTCAAGGTACCCACAACAGTGGCCGTTTTGGTTATGCTAGGGTAGAATACAAAATGGTATGTACTTTTGTTTATACCTTTAAGCTAAAATATGTTTAAAATGTGATTTAAAAGGTTGACATATTACCTTTGAATTTGCAGAAAATGAAATGGACAAATCCAAAGCCAATCACACGGACAGATGTGTGGATTGAAGCTCACACAAAAAAAGATGGGACTGTCCCAGAAGATGTTGGCCCAATTATGGTGAGTTTGTGAGTTATTGTTCTTGCCTTAAGGACATCTCAAGGCACATATATGCTTAACACGTTTATTAAAATATTTGTTCTATTTGTTGGTTGTCTAATCTTCAGGAGGTAAATATGAGACATGACTCATATTTTTACAATTTATGGTTTTGAGATTATTTACAATGATATGTGATACTATTGTCTTATTTGGGAAACAATATTTAATCCAAGATTTATGGAAATATAGGAACAAGTAAAGAAAATTCAGTTGGACCAGGGAGAGAACACCAGTTATTCATTGGAAGATGATCCTTTAGGGAAGGTGTTTGGTAAAGATTCTAGGGGGCATGTTCGTGGTGTTGGATCTAGTGTGTCAAGAACACAAATCGAATCTTCACTTCCTGCATTAATGAAGCTTCAGTTGATTCAGAATGAAAATAATGGTCTCGCATCTCGAATGACGTCCATGGAATCACATATGGTGACTATGACCACACAGATGCAACAAATGATGGTATGACTATGTTGCATACAGTTTTTATTTTATTTTTTTATTGTAAATAATAAGTCTGGAAGATTGATTGTTTTATAAGTAAGTTTCATGGCATTCATAAATTTGTACTTGTATGTTGATAAGTTTGTGTATTGTAGGCCTTATTGAATGGATACATGGGGATGACCCCACATGTGATTAAAGGAAATGCAACATGCGATATTGCCTTTACATCTAACTCCAATACTAATATACGACCTAGGAATGCTGAAATTTTTTGTGAATTACTAAGTATGGAATATGAAGTAGTAGCAGAAGGGAGGGTGGTCATAGATGAGACCCATGGAGTTTGTCATGGTCGGAAAGTTGAAGAGCTAGAAGAGAAGGTTTTGGTTGATTCTATTATGAATAATAATGTTGCTTTGTACTTGGGAAGACAAGGAGGTGCAACATGTTTGGGAGATATAGGAAAGGGTGGATATGTAGTGTGGTTGAAGGCACTAATCAAATATGCATAGGTTAGTACTTGTTTCAATTTTCTCACATATAAATTCAGCTCTATATGGTTTTACCATTTGTCTGTTGAAAGTTGCAGGTTATGAATTGTAACTCTTCTGTCTGGAAGTACTGAGCAGAGTCAAACTGAACTTTTGAGTCCATTCCAGGATTAGTCTTATTTGGAACTTCCAAGACGAAAACACAAAGAGAGAATACCATTTAAAGGAGCCGAATGGATTTTCGAATAGAACAACTTCTAGGTATGGCATATTCTAAACCTTTTTATGTATTGTAGTTTATGCATGCAACATCATAACTTGTCAGGATACCATTTAAAGGAGCTGAATGGATGTTCAAATAGAACAAGTTCTAGCTCCCAAGCATATAAACAGAATGAGATTGTTCGGCTGATAGAATAATGTTTTTCGTATTGAAAAGGTGTGACTGCAGTGCTTTAATTAACGTACATCGATGTTATCTATGGTGCTCAGCAGTTCTTTAGCTAGATTTGTCTAAAATGAGACTGTCGAGAGTATTTACTCTATTTCGGATAGAAGAGAACGAGAAAGGTGGAGGGATTTGAGTTGATGGTTTTCAGTATGTTTCTCATATTCTATTACAGTTATAGTCAACTTATGCTCTAATACCTAAGAATTGTTAATCAAGCAATAGTTTAGCATTACTGAATATCTTGTTTAGAGTTGTAGTCCTATCCAACCAATTCTAGGTTTTAATAATCGGTGATAATTCTTTCATATTGAGTTTGGATTTTGGAAAGTGGTACTGGGTTTTCTTTGCTGTAGTTTTTAGTGTATAGGGTGTGTTTCTTGAAGAATGGTGAAACCTTGAAGGTATGGATGTATTGTCAGCTTTTGGGAATCAGTCACTAAAGACCCAATCTCAACATGAGATTTCCTGTGTAGTCTGTACATGTTAGCATTAAGTTATTGGAAGTTATTACAAGCATACTCATGTACGTACCATACACATTAGTTGCATTCATGACTGGCTCTTCAAGTGTGTTTCTCACTCAAATTTTGCCTATGCCATTGTCACGTTCCATTCTATACATGTCTTTTTATTCTATCAAATATTACTGATATGGGAAAAACAGTTATATTGGCAATAATATTGAATTATGGAATTGCTCTCCTGAATGTGTTACACTTTTTATGGTTCGGGTCTCTAGTTGGAGATGTTGGGATCAGTAATTTACTATTTAGTTGAAGGTTAAAACCTCACTTTATTTTCTGATATTCTTGTCAAAACTTTATGATTTCAAGAAGGATGATCTTAGTCTAGTCTGCATTTGTGCACTCTATTTCATATTTAGCATTTTGATTGAGTTTTATTTTACTTTATTTGCAGGGAATAATGCACAAGGACCTAGGAGTTCAGAGTATGCAATGGAGAATGATCAATATGAGTCTGTCAGAGCATTTCACTAACACTGCATGAACAGCTTTGGATTGTCTGGATGTTGGTGACCAGACCCTTTTGATTTTGTTATTACAATTGTTTAGGGAATAAAGATATGGAATGACTACATCTCTGCCAAAGCATTTTGGTAAAACTGTACCTGGAACTATTGATTAGTACTCTTGACTAATGTCGTTCTTGAATCTTTTTGTTGTTTGAATATCAAAGTTCACTAGTGTCGTGATTAGATAGTAGCCTTTTACAGTCATCCTGTGGCAAATTTACATCCATGCAAAGTTGATAGGTGTTCTGATTTTTTGTGTTTAACCATAAACTTTATGCCAGATACCATTTATACAAATACATCATTTCATTTATACAAATACATCATTTCATTTCCTCCGTTGAATTCTATCAAGATTATGTTACAAATACATCAGTCTAAAAAGCTATGTTACAAATACGAGGGTATGTATCTTTTTGTGGAACTAGGACACAATTGAGTAGACAACCCCCTAAAACCTATGTAATAATGACAATATATTTATACAAAAAAAAAAGTTGAATCATTTAGTAAAAATTAGTATCATTAGCCAAATGATACTAATTTTAAGTATGTGATTCTCTTTTACAATTAGTATCATCTTTGTTGAGATGCAAATTTGTAAAGTTGAATCATTTAGTAAAAATTAGTATCATTAGCCAAATGATACTAATTTTAAGTATGTGATTCTCTTTTACAATTAGTATCATCTTTGTTGAGATGCAAATTTGTAAAGTTGGATCATTTAATAAAAAATAGTATCATTAGCCAAATGATACTAATTTTAAATAGTATCACTTTCAACATGATTCTAAATTTAGGATCACCAAGAATAGTATCATTTGATAGGTGATTCTAATATTTTCAGCTACACTTCAAAACAGTTACAAAAACACTATTTTGGTGTAGTGGGTGTCGCAAGGGTCGAAGGTCAAGAATGTTATAAGTGCGGACGTTACTGATTTTAAGGTATTTGGTTTAATTGTCCAACTGTCCCACAACACCACCTTGGAGTGAATTGTCACACCTTACGATCTTTAGCATCATCATGGCGGCTTAATGCTGGAACTTCATATGTAAGCTATTCGAACATTGAAAATAAAGAGGAAGTTCATTTATTTCCTAAGAGTGGTCTTAGTGATTAACAAGTGATGGGGAAATATAAATGTGGATTGAGAAGGGGTGTATTCCAACAAGGGAACGTGGACGAAACAAACCAGAAATATTTTTAGCTTCTGGAGGAAAATAGATTGAAGTCTACAAAAGCAATCAAGGAGCAGAAGAGAATGTAGTTAGTTCAGCAGCACAATGAGCCAATGTAGGCAGCTTCTTCTAGAGTATTGAGGTCAAGTTCGCAAAGAGCATTGACTCCCCCAGTGGGTATCAGATTCACAGAGGTTCTTTGCAACCTTTTCCTGACCTATTAACTGTTGTTAGTGCTGCTGAAAGATTAGTTCTTCGTTTTTCTTTTGCCCAAACCAGCCCTTATAAATTGACCCATCTCCCTTATAAATGAAGATTGGATAGTTCATATTCATCCCAATCCCGTCTGTTGATAGAGTACAAGTCATGGAAATTTACGGAAGTTAGATTAGAGAAAATTAAAATAAGCTCCAAAATAGTAGAATTCTTAAGAGGTTTGCTATAGATGAATGGAATGTAGGGTTTTGTCTCAATTCAGAAAGAACGCAAGCAACATGAGAAATAAGAAAAACACGTTACTAAGAAACACTCTTTTTTAATTCATATCCAAGTCAGATAAATACATTTTACTTATAGTCACAAGGAATTCAATACACTATTGTTGACTCTACCTAGACTACGAGTACAAATGCAGATATCAGAGGTAAGCAATATGCAAGAAACGTAGGGATAGACTTACTGATCTTGCTATGCTCATGATAGTATGATTTGAGCCAGCCCTCGATGATTTCAACCTCTTTTCTTCTTTGTTTTAGGAGCCACCCGGGATCATCATCACGTATTGCCATCAAGTCCAAACAATGTGAACCTGTATCGCACATGACAAATTTATTTTTCCAAAATTTGGTCTAGGTATATGAATCAACAACTCAATACAATATGAATTTACCTAGCTCTGTTGGTATGGCCACAATGGTTGGTGATAAATTCTCTACGATCCTGCAAACACATATGAATAAAACAATAAGTCCTAGCAGAAAATTAGTCCCAAGTACAGAATTTAAAGTTGACAAAAAAAAGGTGTACCCTCCAAAACTGTAAGGGTCGTGGAGTCCGTTAGAAAAGATAATATTGGTGGTGAACTTCCTGAAAACCGACTTGATATCCTGTAGTGAATCAAATGTGTGTTGCACAGCTAGTCAGCATATTTCTAAACAAAGTAATCAAATGTGAATTACATGACATGGACTAGCGTTGTAGGAGCTACAAAGGAACAATAGCTTTGAGAACTTACGTAGCCAGCAAACTCTGTTGTAATCCAATGTGGTCTCGGTTTGACATCATACATCCCTTGACACTCTTTTGTATAATTTATGAAATACGGCTGGAACATTGTATTGTCCTCACTATGTTCATTTCGTACCAAAATTTCAGTGCATGTCTACAAAACAAGAATATTTGTAGTTATTTGCGTAATCCATAACATGGGAAATATATATTGAACCCTCCATGAAAATGTATGTACCTGCCAATTCCACGCGCTCATGTTATTCAAATAACGATTGTTTATGTCATTGCATGGCATGCTATCTTCAGATGCGCTTAATCCTGCAGATACTCTACTTAGAGTATCTGATCCGTCAGATGCACCATCAATTGCATGACAAACCAGATTAATGAGATCATTAGAAGGAGTGCCATATTGGGCACTCCACGTGTAGAGAGACTCTAAATGATACTTCAACATTGCAGCTGAATTCAATGGCCTTCACAAAACAAGAAGAAAAAAAAATTCAACACTTGCAACATTAAATAAAACAGGAGGTCATCGAGATAATTTATCATTGAAAAAATTGAAAGCATGGAGAAAATGATAATGAAATAGCAGTTATCAATTACTTGCAAGTCTTGAATATTTGGCTTAACATGGCAAGACCATTAGGTTCACTCCCGAGTTCATCAATTTTGAGCCATGACATTTTGATGGCAGTATAACAACTCATACTTGCTTCCTGCAACACCGCCAAACCAAGGTAACATTTAAGTTGTATAAGCATTAATGTTATCAAAATATGGTGGTTGGTTGGAGTTGCTTACTTGAAAATCTCTGCTAACAACAGTGAAGTAGCCATCTCTCGGAGTGGTATTGTCAAGGTAAAGAATGGGAGCAGACGAAGCTAATGCACCACAGGTGATATGTGGGTACTTCAATCTAAATAGTGCTGCCAAAACTACAAGTAGGGATTTGATCAACTAAACAATTTTTGAACAAATTGATGCTCTGATAGTAGGGAATCATCATACAACTTTAAAAGTAGTCGCATTTTAGGTTAATTTCGAACTACTTACTGCCTGCGTATGACCCGCCAAATACAACCACTGGGCAATTATCTGCTGACAGCTCCCTCTTGAGGTTAATGATTAGCTCGGCATAATCAGCCAGGGCCTGCTTAGTGCTCAAGTAAGCAAGGGTGCTAGTATTACTGAATGCACCATTTGCAGATCCAAAAGGCATAGATTCGCCATAATAACGGTGCTGCAGTAAGTGTCAATTTGAAACTTATAAGTTTGCTCAAGAACATGAATTAGAAACAATTGCATATAACTTGAAGAACATGATAGAAAATTTCAATTCTGCGATCGAAATTCAATTATAAACTTTCAGTTTTCCAAATTTTTTGCATTTAAAACTTTTTGAACTGAATGTGGAAGTATGAAGTTGTGAGAAAATGTTCATATTGCTGGAAAACTTTTTGCATTCAAAGTCTAGTCAGTCATGTTGTTAGTCATTTTTTGTGTTTTTACATTTTTTACCCCTTCTCTTTAAAACACAGCCACAGACATTATTTATAGAAGAGGTAAAAGCGTAAAAACCCTAAAAAATGCTAATAAACATGGCTGGGTAGAATTGTTGATTAATATTATTTTCAGTTACTGGAAAACTCAGGGAGATTCAAACCCCAAATGACAGATTATCAAAAGCACAGTTATGGCAGATTCTAATCACAAATGACACCCCTAGAACCCTGATATTTTCCACAAAATCCATATATGATTCAACCTTGCTGCATCTAGATGCGAAGGTCAGTACTGGGAGGATATGGAATGCATCTAGAAGACATTGTGCATTTACTAAATGAAGTTGGAATCAATTGATACAATCAAAGACAACTGAATGATATGGAATGTTGACCCTAAAGGAGAAATCTTAATGAAGCACAAACATATACATGATATATCATGCACCGAGACACTATAATATGACGGACAAGAATATGTAGTATAGCACTAAAGGAGAGGTATCAATGAGCATACATGTCAGGCAGTAACTATTATACGATAGGTTCATCAAATTTCATTTTAACAAATGAGAGACTATACTAGGCAATTTAAGAGCACAATGGGATTTGAGTAGTCCATAGAATCCTAAGGGATGTGACACATGACACTATAATATTGTACATAATGTAATAATCCAAGAACTTACCTCAATGTATACCAGTAGTCCTTTAAAGTAGATTGCATTATCCTCCAAGAACGCTCCCGGGTCAACTTGCTTATCTATGGAATCCTCTCCTCCAAAATAGACGAACACTGGGGACTTTGCATTTGCCCCACCCCAGTATTTTGAGTTGACAATATATTTTTGTTGGAAGGTAGAGGTGGAGTAGCTCTTGTAATTGTAATGGTCAATCTGTTGGGTGTAATAATGTGTTTGGAACTCCAATGGTAGTTCATATTCACTACCATTGGAGAGAAGGGGAAGAAGAAGGAGAAGAAATGGAAAGTGAAGAGAGGAGTACATGGCCGCTACAAGGAGTTGAGAGAAGGATCGATAATCAGGATCGTTTTTAGAAACGAATAACCCCAGCTACTATCTGAACGAATTGGATTTTGTAGCACTTTTCTCTTTCGCAGCTTCTTCTGTAAACCAAGAAATATTAACAAAATCCATCAGATTCATCCAATCCAACAATGAATAAACATAATCAAATTATTAGAGATTTGAATATAATTTTAAGTTATTTATAAAAAAAATTGTTTGAAAAATTTAAAGTTGGCGAGAACTACAAATTACTATCCAAACTGAGCTAGACTATTTTTTGTAAGACCTAAGCCTTTGGCCAAGCCCTTAACCATAATAAATCTAGCTTAAGGCTAACATAATTTTTTTTTCTTTTAAAATCATACTTTGCACCTTTTTTCTCATAATGGCAGTCTATGTCATAATATTGTCTATTTTATTATTTGTGTTCTATTTTATTAAGGCTTTGATCATAAGTAAAGAACAAGATAGTTTGGTTTTATGATTAAAAGATTTCGTTATCATAATTATATATAATTCTAATCACATTTCTATGTATATTCGATGCAGGGCATGATATATCTTATTGTACTATAGAAAACTATTCAAATCAATGATATTGGTATTTCTTACATTTTCTTATAAATAAGTAACATAAGTAATAACTTTTTAGCTTATCACAAAACAAAGAATTATTTTTTATAGCTTATAAAAAATGAACAGTTATAACGATTCTTCCCCCAAATGAACAGTGCAGTTGTCTTCAACCTGATTTTTCAACCTCATTTTGGCCTCTCAACTGAATTTCATTTGCGTTTAAAACCAACCCCTCCGAAACATTATATAATTATACAGATAGGGTGTTTCTTGGAAAATATTAAAATTGCTAATTCCCACTTAACAATGAGAGAACATACCAGCTAAGCTGTGGGCAAAACTTGTGGCACTACAAAAAAAAAAAAAATGTTTCAGTAACGGCAAAAAATCATTGCTAATTGGCAAAAAAACCGTCGCTAATTGGCAAAAAACCGTCGCTACAATGATTTAGCCACGACACAAAAACCGTTGCAATACCGTCGCTAGATTAATCGTCGCTATTTGAATCAGCAATGGTAAACTATCCCGTCGCTAATTAGCCACGGCAAAAAAACCGTGGCTAACTCAAAAATTCCATCGCTAAAGCTGCTGAAAATTTCAACGAAAGCTGCCACTAATTGTAAGATAGCGACGGTTTTTGCTAAATAGCAATGGTTTTTGTACCGTGGCTATTTAGTAACGGTTTTTTGCCGTCACTACTTTGCGAGGGTTTTTTGCGGTCGCTAAGGCGATATAGCAACGGTTTTTTGCCTTGGCTATTTAGCGACGGTTTTTTGCCGTCGCTAAATTGCAAATCTAATTGACAACACATTCACGGTATTTGCCGTAGCTATTTAGGGACAACTTTGTTGCAAATCATATTGACAAATGAAATTTACAAATTACAAATTATAATTCATTTTTTATAATGAAATTAGCTATTAATGATTGTCCATTTTGAAAATTAATATCAACTACCAAAACTAAACTTAATTGATCAAAATTATAACAAAAATTACACAGTCTCTAGAATATCATACAAAAATTTTAAAAAAATTACAAAGAATTCACACAAAAATGACAAAAAAATAAAAATTCGATCTATAGAATATCTGAGATCTCCGATCTCCGAGATCTCAGATCTCCAAGAGAGGCGGCGGAGGAAGGGAGGGGAGAGAGAGGCGGCCGGGATCGATGTCGAGGGAAGCGGCCGAGATCGGTATCGAGGAAGCGGCAGACTTCTCCTCTGTGGGTTTCTTCTCTGGAGGTTGAAAGAAAATTTTTTGTTGAGAGAAATTTTTTGTTTAAGTTGGTTTGTAGAAAAAATTGAAATTTATATAGAGAAAGGTAATTGAAGGGGATTGGTTGTGTTAGTTTCACGCGGATCGATGATGTGGTTTAGTTTAGTGCGTTGGATTGAGCTAACATTTTGATTGTTATTGACGGTTGAGATGAGGTTTCATGCGGATGGGTGATATTTTTTTTAAAAACTATTAGCGACGGTTTTTTGTCATCGCTAATATAAAAAATCAAAAACCAATTAGCTACGGCAAATTGCCGTCGCTACTCTCTTTAGTGTTTATTTATTTATTTTTTTAAAAACCAATTAGTGACAGCATAATGTCGTCGCTAATATAAAAAATAAAAACAAATTAGCCACGGCAAATTGTCGTAGCTAATCTCTTTAGGGTTTAATTTAAAAAAACCAATTAGCAACGGTTTTTTGCCGTCGCTAATATAAAAAATCAAAAACTAATTAGCCACGGCAAATTGCCATAGCTAATCTCTTTAGTGTTTATTTAAAAAAAAAATCAATTAGCGAAGGCATAATGCCGTCGCTAATACAAAAAATAAAAACAAATTAGCTACGGCAAATTGCCGTGGCTAATCTCTTTAGGGTTTAATTTAAAAAAAAAAAAACCAATTAGCAACGATTTTTTGCCGTCGCTAATATAAAAAATCAAAAGCAAATTAGCCACGGCAAATTGCCATAACTAATCTCTTTAGGGTTTAATTTTTTTTTTTTAAAACCAATGAGTGAATGACTATGTTCAAGAAATCTTGACTGGTTTAATATACATAAAAGTCGTAAAGAAAAAACAATTTTAGGTTGGAACATGTTTTAAAGTTGAAAGCAGTTAAAAAAATAAAAGAAAAATAAAGTCGTAAAGAAAAAACAAGCGGCTTGGAGTATGTTTCAAAGTTGAAATAAATAAATAAAAAACAATTTCCATTGCTGGGATTTGAACCCGGGTCGCATGGGTGAAAGCCAGGTATTCTAACCGAGCTGGACAACAATGGATTGGTGGTGATTTTATCCAGTGTTTATATTGAGGGATAGAGCACTATTACAAATAGCGACGGCAAAAGGCCGTTGCTAATATAAAAAATGTTAATTTAAAAAAAAAAATTAGCGATGCCGTCGCTAATATAAAAAAATGTTATTTTTTAAAAAAACAATTATCGACGGGATTTTGCTGTCGCTAATATAAAAATAATGTTATTTTTTAAAAAAATAATCGGCGACAGGTTTTTGCTGTCGCTAATATAAAAATAATGTTAATTTAAAAAAATATTAATTAGTGAGTAGCAAATAATTCATATAAATTTGTATTTAAAAAATAATAAATGACATACTTACCGGGTACCCAACTTTTCCTTGGACATCTTTTTTGGCTTGAATCCAAGTAGCAAAGTTACGATCTGATAGAGCACCTGTTACTATATTGTGAACGAATCCTCCACAGCTCCCATACCACAAACTCAATCGAGATATGTTTAGGTGGTATCGAAACATTCTGAGGACTTCTTCAGACTTCAATGTCAAAGGTTGCATCTCTAAGCTTCTTTCAACCAAAATTTCACTTGCTCTCCCCTCCGTATTTCACTCATTTGCATTTGTATTTTTCTTTTTTCTTCAGCTTGAAGTTTGGATTGCAAGGAAGGACTGTCCTAGTCTTATTAAGGAGACAATGCAGTCTGGAAAACTTGCCAATGAACCCATGTGATGTATCAGTCCTTTTCCAAGAGCAACCACTGATAATACCAATGAGTGAATGACTCTGTTCAAGAAATCTTGACTAGTTTAATATACATAAAAGTCATAAAGAAAAAACAATTTAAGGGGATTGGAACATGTTCTAAAGTTGAAAGCAGTTAAAAAAAATAAAAGAAAAATAAAGTCGTAAAGAAAAAACAAGCGGCTTGGAGTATGTTTCAAAGTTGAAATAAATAAATTAATAAAATTTCCATTGCCGGGATTCAAACCCGGGTCGGCTGGGTGAAAGCTAGGTATCCTAACCGGGCTGGATGACAATGGATTGGTGACAATTTTATCCAGTTTTTATATTGAGGGTTAGAGCACTACTACAAATAGCGACGGTTTTTTTGCCGTCGCTAATTGTAAAGCTTAGCGACGGCAGAAAACCGTAGCTAATGAAATTTTTTTGTTTTTTAAAAACCATTAGCGATGGTAGAAAACCGTAGCTAAAGAGTTTTATTTGTAAAAGTTAGCAACGGTTATTTGGCCGTCGCTAAATGTTATATATATATATATATATATATTTAAAAAAATCATTAGCGACGGTATAAAACAGTAGCTAAGGAGTTTTATTTTTAAAACATAGCGACGGCTAAAATACCGCCGCTATTCCAATAGTTAGCGATGGTGGTATGCCGTCGCAAATCATTTAACAACAGTTTTTTATACCTATGTGTTGAAACAGTATCAGAGACATTAGCGACGGTTCCTTGCCGTCGTTAATCTTTTAATTTGTTGTTGCTAATGATTTAATTAGCGATAGTATTATAAAACCGTCGCTAGTTTCCGTAGCTAGTTACGCATTTTTTTGTAGTGTGGCATGGGAGTCGAAAGTTTTATGGTATCTATCAGGGCCTATATCCTTGTTGTGGTATTGAACTTTATGTTGAGTATGGCTACCCAGATGTTTGTGGGGCATCCATGACTAGTGTTGGTATTCAAGGACTTGCGTATTGGATCATGGTAAGGCCTCAATCCTCTATATGTGCTTAATTTTTACTTGACTATTTGTTTTACTCACTGACTTTCTATACAAATTAGCGTTTTTATGAATTGTCTACACTAGCTATTTGAATTTAATTGCTTTTTATTGCAAATTGAAGTGGATTAAGTTTCCTTGTGTTCAGTTGATAAAGATGCAATACGTAATACCAAAGGTATCAAGTGCATAAGTGAATAGGTGCACTTAAAAAAAAAATACAGAGGCATAGAGTGCATGCTTTGAAACTGACGCTCCCCCACCCCACTGCACTGTCTGCATAATCTAGCATTTTCAGTTACTTATTTATTTCATTAGGCAAGGGTGAGGGTGGGCAGAGGAAGGATTTATTTTAAAACTTAATTCCTTCCGAGCGACCAAGCTAGGATCATTGATGAAAACATGAACATGCATCTATCCATAGGAAAGGAACCAAAACAGAAACAGATTCAACACCAGCAGGGTTCGAATTCATGACCTAGTGGTACCTTCCGCAAAGCTCTAACCATTGAGTTGTCATGCCGTTGGCCTTACATATGTTCTTGGTTTCAGTATTTGCTTTTCTTCTTGCTTATTATTGTTATTTGGTTTTGTGTATTCATTTGTTGGTAGAAATTTTGAAGCAGACGAGAAGAAGGTTGTTTTCAGTAGTTAGGAGCCCCGAATTTGCCATGGATGCACAAACTTCTCCCTATAATTTACAAACTCCCTTAAATTACTTCCTTATCCACCAATTGTAACTAAGTTGGTCGGACATCCACTCTCCTTGTGAGACGTCGCGGGTTCGAGACTCACCAGTTAGAATTTTGTGGCCACTCAGCTAAGGAAAACCATATCTCTCTGTTTCATTCTAATAGGGAAATTTTTAATAGGGAACAAGATTTAATTATATAAAGGTTGATATTTTTTTAATTGATTGGGGATTCGATGAGGTTATCCTCTTAACCGTTGGATTAGCTAATTTTAGAGTAAGTTGTTAAAACGAAAAATGGAATGATTTAATAGTCTATTATAATGACACAACTTCCTTAATTTTAAGCATATATATAGCAATTCCATTCTATTCTAATCTTCATTTCAAATAAAAAATAAAAAGGGTTTTTTTTTTTTTTTTTTTTTTTATAGTTTGGCATTCATTAGTTTATACTTATTAGAGTTCGTTTTGAAAATTATTTGAGTCTAACCCTAATTTTTTGATGAAACTTTCAAGTCCACGTCATTGACTGATCAAGATTAAACTTTGAACATTTTTCCCCTTACTTAGGTTAAACAATAGTTAAGCCCAAAAGGGTCCAGAAGAGTAGGAGCTAAAAGCAATAGTGCTGTGATTGCTAACTCAATTCGGGAATGTAGAATGAAGGTTGATGAAGTGAAAGGTGGGATGTAGGTGTTCAATGTTGAAAATGATTGAAGAGGAACCCGATTAGTGGGGTTAGTGATAGGAGTGGGCATCCCATCACGCGATCCCGATCTCGTCTCGTCCCATCCCAATTTTTTTCGGGTCCTATTGGGATTGATCAATCTCATCACATCCTGATCTAGAGTGGGATATGATCGGAATGAAGATTTTCAATCCCGCCCATCCCGTCCCGAATATATATTTTTAATATTTAGCATGAACTATATAGTATGAAACTATTTGTTTACATGGCTATTTTATTTGTTGACATGTATTATCAGAGAGCTTCCATGTGCTAGTCTAAAGGTAATATATAGAAAACTATTGTGGAGGGAAATTTGCTTCTAAAACATTAGCAACTATATAACTTTAAGCAATGATTTTCAGCTTTTAAAAACAATGAATTTTAACTAAGTTGGGGATTCTCTTAGAACAAACTGCATAGAGAAATAAATATTCTCAGATAAATAGCCAAAAAACTAGTGTACAAAAACTTGCTTCAAGAGACTGCTCATACAAGGTTAAACCTCTTTGTTTATACCACTGTCAAGTCAGGTCCAGGGCATTTGCCTGTTTTAACTTCTTCAGTGGAGCTTGCTGGGATGAACTTCAATGGTGAACTAGCTAAGACAAAGAACAAGCCGAGAATAATACAGCCATGTTTGCTTGGTCTGTTTTGAAACAAAGTAGGTTTTGTTTTCTTTCATTTCAAATCAAAGGTATTTGTTGATTTGTCACAAAATTTGACCATTCACATTGTATATGTTTTTAGTGACCAATGTGGGTTCTTTATTACATCACAAGGAGACTGAGAGCACTGAAGAACAAGAACATGATATATTAGCTAAAGTGCTTTCAAATTTCAGGCCAAAAGATGAAAACAAATTCTCAAGACACAATGAACAAAACCAAGTAAGGAAAAGAAATATGGTTTGCTGGAGGGGGGAGATGGTTTTGGGTGGATTTTTGATCCTTGAAAATTATAATTCTAAAAGCCCAGTTCGATTTTTGGTTTTTCGGGTTGGTTAATCGGACCGCCCAAGCCCTAGTTTAACCTAAGGTAAGGCTAAAAAGGTTCGAAAATTGATATTGACCTGTCAATGACGTGGACTTAACGATTTCGTCAGGAAACGGGAATTAGATTCAAATAGTTTTCAAAACGAGTGTCAAACTCTAATAAGTATAAACTAATGAGTGTCAAACTATAAAATAAATAAATAAATAAACTCCTCACCTGCTGTTTTTTTCTTCTTTAAACAAATCTAATTACTAAACAGCGGGTTTGGCTTAAATTGAATGTCTCTTCTAACTTCTTAATATAAGTATGGATTTTCAAAACTCGTTCTTACTATTGCATATTTATTCATGTTTGTTAAGAGGGAAGAGAAGGTTGTCCTTGATTATGAACAAGAAGTTGCCAAATATATAAAAAAAATTTATCATGAACTATATATAATTTGCCTAAGGTTTTTTTTTTTTTTTTTTTTCACTTCTTCGTTGTTAAATGTTAATAGAAAGAATAGAAAAAAAAAAAATCAATGTTGAGGAAGATAAGACAGAGAATTCATGGAATTTATGTGCAACTAAAACTATATTTTAGAAACTAAATCTTTTCATTTTCTTGGTTTAACCACTTTATCTAGATCAATTTAATCCGACGGTATGCGCCCCCACTGAATGCTTGTGAGGCTCACTGAATCACCACTCTTTTAATTAGGCTTTCATATGGTTGGAAAACATTATGACCCAAAATATATTTTAGGTTAATGAAGAAATACATCTTCTTGAATTTATGCCCCCTCAACTTTTAATAATTGTATAATGAGGTTTTACAAATTTTGGCAATGTAGCTCCAGTCCCTGCTTTTGAGGGTTTTTATTTGTATATTTATGGGATCGATTTTTTTTTAAATTTTAAAGAAAAATAACATAAACCCTTTTTTCACAAACATAATGCTACGACTCAAGGTAGAATTAGTGCTTGACGAGTACAATTGTGTATGCATGATCAGATGTATGAAAACAATATCAATATATACCACGAGGTCCACAACATGAACCACAATTTTGTATGGTTCACACTACATGAATTAACTAACATGCGATTTAACTCTTAATATAACTTTTTAGTCGATGTTGACCAATATACACTTTTCACAAGCTAAAACCCTAGTCCCTTCATTAAAAAATTTGGTCATCCATAGGTTCACAATCACCCTTCAAAATTTTAAAATAACAGTGATATACAATTTTAAGTTGATAGAATTTTTCAATGCCAATATGCATCCTATAATCTATTTTCCTAATCAGATGTCACTCTAGAATAATATGAATAGTTTAAATATATGATATGATGTTAACAACTAATAAAATGAGAAGAAATTAAAAGAGGAAATTCTTACTAGGTTAATTGTAGACCTGAATAGACGTTTTGATCTTCTCCAATTATATCCTGCACAAGATTAATCAAAACCCATCTTCAAAAACACATCCTTCAAATTCACTCTAAAAACAAAACCCCATCTTCAATTTAACTCTGAACAAGAGAACCCACTGACAAAATCACTATGGGATCGAACAAAAAACATTGTCAAATTTTACTCTGTAAAAATAACCACTCTGAAAATCGAACTAAAACAAAAACCCAGATAAAATTTAACTAGTTAACATTCTTCACTAGGAGAGACAGAAAAAGAAACAAAAAAAATCAGCCATAAACTCATCTTCAAATTGACTCTGAAAAAACAAAACTCACATAAACCCTTCTTCCATTCGATCTGATCCTCCTCCTCTTCTGTCTCTTCTTCTGCTTCTTCTTATTCTGTCTCTTCTTCTTCTTCTTATTCTGTCTCTTCTTCTTCTTCGGTCTCTTCTTCTGTCTTTCTCTGTCTCTCTTGATACAATAGAAAAGAAAAGAATCCTCTGTTTTATGGATTGGTGTAGTTACCTTAAGCAGAAAAAGGGAAGAAGATGAACCAGCCTGCATATTTTGCTAATACTTGCATACTGCTAGCATGCAAAGCAGAGGGAAGATTTTGGCAAATTGGAATAAAAAAAGTGGGGCCCCACTTTCTTTTGAAAACCTCCTCTCCCCCTTTAGATGATCCTTTGTCTAACATTTGGCCCACGGGTGTGCATTTTAGGTCGCCCAATAGTTTGTAAAAATAAATAAAATTAAAAAAAAAAAAAAAAAAAAAAAGGAAAAGGATGGCCGACGCTCGGCCTCCCATTGGGTTTAGCAGGGCTTGTGTTGGGTCACGACAAGTTAGTGGGTCAACATGTAAGTCACAAATAACTTGTTGATTAGGGGTGAGCACCGGATGAGATGAACCTCATTTCAATCTCATCTCATTACTTTATCTTCGGAATGGAAAGACTTCATCCAATCCCAAATTCATTAAGAAGTGGCGGATGATATCACTAGATCACGGGGTCGATCCCAACAACAACATCTAGGGTATGAGGGGTTAAGGAAAAAAAAATCCCAAATTAATTGGGGACAAGACGAGACGAGATGAACATAATATAGAACAAGTGCATTCAAATCGGGATTGCAATATTACCTAATGTCAATCACTTCATTTGTAATGATCATTGAGGTGTATTACTTAATCTTTCCACATGTAAGTCACAAACAACTTGTTAATTATTGGGTAAAACTGAAACATGAAGTCAACTTTTAAATTGGTTTGGTACCACTAGACCTACCATGACTCGTGTGATGTACAATAAAACTTGCATTGTCCATCTCAATGACAATAGCTAGATGCTTACACACCCAATAAAAAATCCTTACATTCTCACATGAAAATAGAAGGAACCATACTTTCATACGACATCTTTGAATTCTATATAATGATCAATAAATTCAATTTAATTTTACAACTAAATTGGATCTGATTTGTACATGGTTTGAAGCATTTCACTTGTGGCTGAAGAGAATTCATGGCTGAATTGATATTTAAAAAGAAGTATATTGAGGTTGATAATGAGGACAATTGGGCGAAGTACATGTCTATTTCTTGTTCTCTGAAGATGAATTTGATATTGATGATACATAAAAACGGTCACACCCCTGAGTCATACACGTGTCATGATGATTTCGAGGAACTATAGGCCCCAGTATCAGCCTAATGTTGATTCGATCCAAGCGGTTCTAAGCCCGCACACTTTAGTCCGTCAGGCGGACCCAAACTCTCACAACACACTAAGTCCACACGTCTCACAACTATTTTCAATACTCATAAACCCTCCTTAGGTAAGTATCTTGAGGATTAGCTTCAGACGAGCAACTACAGCTACTCTGTGCTTCCAACTAGGAAGCAAACACCTAAGTATCTTTCACACAGGGAAACTCCCTTCTTCGGATTGCTCTTGGATTGGGAACTATCTCACGCGTATCTAGGAACATAGAGCTAACATGGAATTTCATCCTACAACGCGACTTCTAATTAGATAGAGATCTCCACAAAGATCTTCTTCTTAAACTACGCCTACGATGGCCTGGTTAAACCAAGACTTCTTACACTACAAATAAGACATGAGGTTGGTAAGCTAAGGTACGCTACAAATTTCATGTTTCAACATTACACTTTCCTCAGATCCTTGTCTAACTTTAGCGTTGGAGTGCCATCGGCCACCACAACGGTGGTCCATGACTCACATGTGCTACTTGTGCAGGTCAATAGGTCAGCAGGAACCAGGTCAGAGCAGGGAGCGAAAATGATTACATCAGTTTGGCGCCATACGTGGGGACAACATAGTTCGTAACTTTACACTAAGCAACGTCTCCTTTCAAAAACTCAGAGAGATGGTGACCACCGGATCGTATAACAATGGAGAACCAGGGGACACATCGAACGTTTCGGCTATCCCTATATCGCTTCCTTCAACAAATCATATTTTGCACGCACAACCCAAATACAGCGGATCGCCAAAGCGATGGAGGCTCTCATGTAAAAGAATCCACCACCCGCTAGTGGAGATTAAGAGCAGATGGACCTCCGCCTCCAGCAGATGATAAGGAGCAAGTGCAGAAAATCCAAGCAACCGCTAGTTCTTATCGGACTAAAGGAGGTTGCGCGGCTAACACTAAGGTCAACTCCAGGACAGAGAGGCTCGGCCCTAGGAACCCCCTCCGCAGAGGGACGCACGACTCGAACGTACTGTCCCGCCTCTCCATCCCACCATTTATGGATCAAATCATGAACGAGGTCCCACCGGGGAAGTTCACTCCTTTGAAGCTCGACTCCTACGAAGGAACCACCGATCTCGTCATGTGCAGGACATTTTCCACAAGTCTGAAAATTCGCATTGACGTGGTTCTACAACCTTCCGTCGAAGTTGATAGACTCCTTCAAAACGTTGGCAAAGGAATTCCTTGTGCGTTTCGTCGGAAGCCAATGCTTTCGAAAAGGCCCTCACTATATACTTTGCCTGAGGCAGAGTTTTGATAAGACACTCCGAGAGTATGTCAAGCGCTTCAACAATGAGCTGACCTTCATCAACGGGTGCAACGATGATATAGTTGTGACAGCCTTCACTGCGGGCCTCAAAAAGGGAAAACTCTGCGAATACCTCACCCTAGAGCCCCCTTTGGACATGGAGGAGCTTCTCAAGAGCATCTAGAAACACATCAACCTAGAAAAGTCAAGGACTGTAAAGAGGGAAACTGAAGGCGAGAGGAGGCCCTCCGCGACCAGGGACAAGAAGGAGGGAAAGAGATGCGAGGATGAGGAACGAAGCAAGAGGAAGCGAGGTGACAACAGGTCAGACCCTGGTCGGTTCAAGCCAGAGAAATCGTCCAACTACGTTGGATCTAGAGCGGTGACACCCCTAAACGCTAACCTACAGAACGTACTAAAATTAATGAAAAACTGGGAAGAACTGAAGTGGCCCCCAAAGACATGCGAAGACCTCACCAAGTGCGACAACGACAAGTACTTCACATACCACAAGAAAAATGGCCACAACACCAATGACTGCAAGCGTCTGAGGTATGAAGTTGAGTACTGGATCCACAAAGGCAAACTGAAAGAGTTCCTGCAGTCTGAGAAGCCAACGGAATAGACAAAAGAAAGGGGGATTCAGTTAAAAAATAAAGAAGGAGGCTCCAAGGATAATATATGTCCTTCATGGAGTCAGACCAAATGAAGGTCAGTCACATAGGTCCCGCAAACGGACACAACTGGATATGAGGACACAATTCGTGGATGAGGACAAGCACATCTGCCACTCAAGGATCCATAGCCCCATTCCCACCTTGACCTTTATGGACAAGGAACTCCAAGGAGTCCGAGCGCCACATAACGATGTCGTAGTCATCTCGGTCACCACAGCAAGGTGGGAAGTAAAGAGAGTTCTAGTCTACACAGGAAGTTCACTTAACGTTCTGTTTACAACGCGTTTTGCAACATGGACCTCGAGGAGTAAAACCTGACATCTTCGAAACACTCGATGATCCAATTCAGCAGGGAAAATGCTTCCCCATCGGAAAGATAAGGTTAGTTACGGTGGCAGGAGAGTCGCAGCTCAGGAAGGCCCTATTTCTGGACTTCATGGTGGTAGATAACCATCATCCTACAATCTCATCCTGGAAAGACGATGGTTCCACCAAATGGAAGCAGTGGTCTCCACACTTCATCAGTGTGTTAAGAATACAACTAACCACTCTGAAGGAACAATATGTCAAGACCAATCTACAGCACGAGGTTGCCACTACGCCGCATTGAAATAAATAAAGTGTTTCCAGATTCAACTACATCATGCAGAGTAGCCTGACCCAGTGCAAGGCCAAAAAATGGTAGAGACATCATTTTCAAGCAGTACAAGAGCAATCAGCTCTTCCGCCCAGTGGGTTGTAAAGGCCATGGCAAGTGGGAACACATCCCCCGACATTCCGTCGATGCGGAGATCCGCTCCTCTGCAAGGTTTACTCTTCAATGACCTATGTAACGCCTCGACAATCTGCAAAACGATCCGCGAGAGCAATCCGAATTCACTTCAAGGCCAGGATCAAATTCTCTCTGTCAACAGTTAGTTTGCTTTAAGCTGTTTGTTTCCCTTTTCATAGTCAATATTGAATTTTAGTTCTTAAAAAGCTTATGTGATTCACAATCATTTAAAAAGTAAAGGAAGAATTACGAAAAATAAACTCTATTGATTATTGGAAAGATTTAACAACAAACACCTTGAGGCAGATACAAAAGGCTTCATATTACGAACGCCCTGAGGCAAATACAAAAACCTTAGCACTACAAGCATCTAAATACAATACGAATTGAAGTACAAGACTTGCTTAGACAATTTTGCTATGGACAATGTTTGACGAAGACTTGCAAACCCTCCGATGCAAGCAATTTGCAAGTGACTGCAAAGTTAAGAGAATGGGAGATGCTCGACAAAATGGCAGAAGAGATTGAAGGACTGAGCAATCAGATTGCTCCGTCAAATCACTCTAGAAAAAATCTTGTACTACAACATTGTAGACCTCACAACGAGTCGCTGATTTCCTCAAGAGACATCCCACCCCTTCCCAACTTCCTCAAATGGGTTAGAAGAAGACAAATGGGGATGACCACAAGTAGCGACGCAGTTACGGTCTTACAATGCTATCAAGAGATACCATTTTTCCCATGCAATGGCAGGTGTAACTGAGATATCATACTCGGAGACATCGAACATCGACTAACACTTTGATCAACCATTAGTTAGCAGTGGGATTCGAGCACACGAAGATAAATGTGGTACGGTGTAAAACCAAGGCATTTCCCTTGGGTAAAATCCATACCACTTCTCCACGATATGAGAAGAAATTACGAGATCTCAGCAGATCAACTACATGCTCACCCATAGCAGGTGACCACGCATAACAACAACTATCTATGTGCCTGACCTTTGCAAATGTCAAAACATTCGGAGACTTCGAAGAAGGAAATCCACCTTTAGCCTTTGGAAAACTCAAAGCACTCTTTTCAAGCAAGAACTTTACAGGAGATAAGCTCTACGAAATACAGTGCCTACAACGATTGAAAAAACCATTATGTAGACATGATGGTTCACCAAACGGGCACTCCAGCATTAATTGTCAAGCATTGAATACGGTATGGAAAATGAGGAGACAACAGTTCGCAAGGAAATTGTGCAGATCACGTCATTCAAATTAATGGCGCTGCACGCAACCCCATCAATTGAGGGAGAGTAACCGATACTCAACCATCACACAGCCTATGTCGTACACGTGTTACCACACGATTTATGTCATACACACAGCGCACTGCACCTTAGCTCTTCCTATGCGGTCCCATGGACTCGGCCTATTATTCAAACAACACTCTGTCGCATGCTTGACACGAGCACTGAAAGATCCTAGCCGATCCTGACATACGGATTGTACCTACAGATTACTTGCTGATTCAAGGAAACTTTGTCCACACCATGCACCACTAGGTTCACATGCCCCCTAGTAAGCAGAACATCTTTTCAAACCAGGCAAGCTTTGTCAGCCAAAGTTGATGACAACAACTTCTGGTTCAACCCGACACCTACTCCGCTTAGCACGGGCATCGACGATTTAGGAAGTTGGATTCTAATCAGCGTTATCACACCTAGTAACGATGACTCGCAAGGGATCATTATCTTCTTCGCATGCAATGATCGTCGAACCTAATCAGGTAAGCCTAGCTGGTGACGACTAGCAATGAAAGCTCTTATCAAAACCAGGACTTGTAGCCCCCACTACGAGGGTATAAATAGTATGGAAGGTGGGAGCCTAGTTAGTCCCAAACTAATTCCGATGGCTCGCCACGGGACCACTGCTTTTCAGTGTGGCCACCAAATAACCAAAACCTAGACTTGTAGCCCTCACTACGAGTGTGTAGATAGTATGGAAGGTGGGAACCTAGTCAGTCCCGAACTGATTTTGATGGATCGCAATGGGACCACTGCTTTTCAGCGTGGTCGCCAAATCATCAAAACCTGGACTTGTAGCCCGCCCCTGAGGGTGTAGATAGTTTAGAAGGTGGGAACCCAGTCAGCCATGACCTAATTTTGAAAATTTTCCATGGGACCATTGCTTCTCAGCGTGGCCATCAAACCCTCCAAAATTTGTAGCCGGAAGCACACAGGTGTAGATAATTTGGAAAGTGGGAGCCTAGTCAGTCCCGAACTGATTTCGATGGTTTGCCATGGGATTACTTCTTCTCAGCCTGGTCACCAAACTCCTCACGAATTCGTAGCCTTCACCACGCAGGAAGGGTGTAGATGGTTTGAAAGGTGGGAGCCTATTCAGTCCTGAATTGATTTCGATGGCTTGCCACGGGAACACTGCTTTTCAACCTTGTCGCCAAACATGAATCTAGCTGAATTAGCATCTTCACGCTCAAATGGATTGACATTCTAGTATTAACGAAAGCCATTGGCGCCGATACAAAGGTCGTACGGTCAGTGCTTAGATAAAAACTATTTAGGATGCAGCTCAAGCTTACGACGCTTGACTCGACATGAATGCTCTGACACATACACTCGGCCACTGTAACTCGCCCATAGCAGCAGCTGCACCCAATTGGTCAGAAAAACAAGGTAAGTGTGATACCTGCATTTTTTTTTTAAAGATTTTTTTGGGCGGGGTGTACTCAGCAAAGGTGGTGGGGGCACATAGCCACCCACCCCTTAAAAGAAACCGACCCCCCCCTTTCCTTCTTATTTTCTTTCCTTTTCTTTTTTCTTACAGAGTGCGAAGTTCTTCGAAGCACTCTTCGCCTCCAGCCGATTTTCTTCGACATTTTGGGTGATTTCTTCCCCCAAGCTCACCTCCTCCTCCTCCTCATTTCTTCCTCTCTTCCTTCCCCTATTCATTTCTCTGTTGTTTTTTCGAAAAAAAAAAATCAGTTTTCATTTGGGTTTGGGGTTTGATCGGTTTCCATAGCTCCGATCAGTAGTGTTGGGGCCTTGGTGGCGTCCTTAGGAGCCCTTAGAACCGACATGCAAGGTTGTTTTGGAGTTGGCCAAAAATTTTTCAAAAATCAGGGTGCATGTTTGTTTGGAGGGTTCCTCGGCGTGAATCCGGGCTTTGGGTGCGTGGGTGAGCCTCACATTCGTGACTCCGAGTGTTCTTAGACTCATTTGCGGGTTGTTGTGCAGTTTGGAAGCGATCAGACCGGAGTAGGGAGAGTTTTGGCGCGTTTCCGCCAAACTTTGGGTTTCGGCGGGGTGGTTGCCAAATTCCTATTGCATGTAAGTTTTTCTCTCAGTCGCGCGCCGATTGTATTTATTTATTTATTCTAGTTTTCAGCTAGTTTACTCATTTTCGAGTCCGCCTTGCAGTTTTAGAATTTCTGTGGTCCCGCATTCGTGGTTTTGCGAGTTAGGAGCTTCGATCGGTAGAAATTGGGTTTTGAAAATCCATTCCGCCCAGGTGAGTGGAATTATAATATTTATTTGGATAAAATAATTATTTGAAATCCTGAATTGAATTTTTACATTATACCGTCAATTGTGTAGAATTGAATCCAAATCCGAAATTTGGAGTTTTCAGATATTTCGAGGATTGTGTTAGTTATGTGTGAATGAATTATGCATTGGATTTTTGGAAAGCATGATATACTTGAATAAAATCGAATAGTAATTTTGGTGTGATTAGGCTTTGGTGTAATGACATGAGACTTGTATGCTTTGTTTTCGAGTTTGCATAGCATATCATGTTTTACCGTGGATTTTAGAGTCTTGAGCATGTATGATAATCGACTCGAATAAATTTATTGTGGTGAATTGGGTCATGTTGGGACCCTGGCATAGTCGTGGTTTTATAAAAATTACCGAATTGTTTATGATTGCACGTCTGTACCTTTGGTTATGTACAGACTTGTCATATGTGCATGTGGATGTTAGTATAAGTGTCTTTACCCCGCTATAATGCCTGTTGTGCCGATGCTTGGGAGCTTGCTCGTATCGTGAGTTGGATGGTGCTTGAGATGATTCGCACCTGACATTGTGGACGCTATTGCATGTAGCAAGCTTGCTGAGGTGCGGTGAGCTCCCGAACGCACTTGCCACTATAGAGTGCAGTAGGACGGGTCTCGGAGGACGTGCTTTGGAGATTACTCGCTTTCCCTCCCAGCGCGCTTGATTTTGATTATGTTAGGTTGGCCGTGTTAGGCCAGTCGTTCGGGATGTTTGAGTTTGTATCCTGGCAGATGGCACCCCATTAGGATACAAACAAGCTCGAAGTGGTACTGGTGTACATTGTGGGATATGTCTGGATGAGACACATTCGTAGGATATGTGGATACCTACGATATGAGACACTTATATAGAATTTTACAGAATTTTTGGTTTCAACCTGATTGCTATACCTAGGAGACTAGGAAGAATTATGAGATTGTCTTTATTTCAATTGCTTGATATTTACCATGTTTGAATAACGTGTAATGATCAGCATATATCGTAAATTGGTAGTTATTGTTGACTCTGAAATGTTTGTGTTGTTGCTTAAACTTAGAAATATTATTTTTAGAGACACGGTGTGATTTAGTCTTTAGAACTTGTTATTTATCATTTATTGTTTGGCATGAATTTTTCTGGTATAGTATTCCGTTATTTGTATTTAGTTCGCTCACACCAGCTAGCCTTGTGCTTTGCTAACCCCGCAAGGGGTGTGCTTCTATTGGAGTGCAGGTAGTGTTGGCGTTCTTGCTGATCGTGGCGCATAGGCCCCGATTTCCGTTGTGGACGCGTTTTGTGCTTTTTGGTTGTGTCCACCCTGTACGGGTATGTTTTGCTTCCTCTGTGTTTCAGATGTACTATATTGCTATGCTAGATGTTTGTATACTGGTTTTGTCGCTATGACTCTGGCGGGGCGAATAAAAAATAGTTATTTTATTCAAATTTTATCGTAGTTTTTATTTTTGTTTCATTCTCGTATCAAGAATGTGTTATATTATGATGTTGTGGCCGGTTACGATTCGCTTGTGTACGTGTTAGTTCATGCATCAGCACGCTGCGATTCCCGTGGCGGGTCAGGGCATGACAAGAAGCCTCAAGCAACTTACCTCGAGGACAAGACACTGCTCGGGAAACTCAACCCCCAACTTAAATGTCCACAACATGCCCACTATCGGACATGACTACGCAGCAACAACCCCGAGTCATTCACAATACAAAGCGATCAAACTCTCTATCGCAGATAGACCAATCAACGTCCGATTGATTGACCAGCCTGTGCCAAAGCAAAACGACATGGCAAAATTAGAAACATACAATAGAGACAACAATCACAGAACTGATACAATTGTTTTTGTTAAAGGTCAAAATGAAAAAGGGTACAATCACACCAAGGTTACTCTCAATCAGGAGAAGGTACAAAAACAAAAGAGCTAAGCCTAGTGGGAATTGGAACAGGGATAGAGTTCGCACGTGCCACGGTCTGGGCATCAGGGCCCACATTGTCTTCCTCATCCGACGATGTGGAGGTAACAGACGAATCTACATATGCTATCTTCTTATATCAGTCAAGATCCCACTCTGGATGCTCATAATTCATCAATGCTAATGCAGTCATTTTTTGTTCCCTACTTACCTGTTGACCTGCACAAATAGCACACGTGAGTCACAAACCACCGTTGTGGTGGTCGATGACACTCCGATGCTAAATCAGACAAGGCTCTAACGAAGGTGTAATGCTGTAACAAGGAATTTGTAGCTTACCTTAGCTTACCAACCTCATGTCTTATTTATAGTACAAGAAGTCATGATTCAACCAGGCCATCGTAGGCGTAGTTTAGGGAGGAGATATTTGTGGAGATCCCTCTCTAATTAGGAGTCGTGTTGTAGAAGGGAAGTTCCTTGTTAGCTTTGTGCTCCTAGATACGCGGGAAATAGTTCCCAATCCAAGAGCAATCCGTATAAGGGAATTTCCCTATGTGGAAGATACTCTGGTGTTTGATTCCTAGTTGGAAGCAGAGAGTAGCTGTAGTTGCTCGTCCGAAGCTGATCCTCGAGATACTTGCCTAAGGAGGGCTTACGGGTATTGAGGACAGTCGTGAGACGTGTGGGCCTAGCATGTTGTGAGAGTTCGGGTCCGCTTGGTGGACTGAAGTCGAGCGGGCTTAAACCGCTTGGGGCCGGATCAATGTTGGGCTAATGCAGGGGTATGTAGTTCCTCGAAGTCATCATGACACGTGTACGACTCAGGGGTGTGATTGTTTTTATGTATCATCAGCTACTCCACCGAATTAGTGGGTCGTCACATCAGTTTGCTAAGTCATCTCTTGAAGGGATGCGCTACTCATGATGATTGAGTTTGAATCGTTGCTTAACCCGCATGCCGCATTAATGACATGTGCATTGGTTCAGCGAAAAAGAGGCGGGAAATCATTCTTTATTTAGGTCATTCGCAATGTAGAGTCTGATTCTTCTACTTTGTTCACTTTCGAAGATATTGTTCTTAAAAGATCATTTGTCTTCTTTATGGCTCAAGAAAACCTTCTTGACGATGCTGCTTTTGTTGAGGCCTTGGAGTTTTTTGAAGACAGATTGTTTTTCGAGCCTGGTCTTGTTGAAATCCGTACAAAGTGTGGAGTTTCTGAGGACCTGCCATCGTATCTCCTAATGGGCGACCAAACGTCTGTGTCACCTCCTGTCGGTTTCATCTGTTTGCATCATGGGATGCTTCAAATTGGAGTGTGTTTTCCGGTCCTGGACGTGATTTGGGAGTTCTCTTGGGATTTCTTTGGCTCAGTTGGGGTCCAATGGATATAGGACCATTCTCAAGATTTTGCTCAGTGCTAAGGAGGTCGATATTAGCGTGACTCCACGGGTGATCCAATTGCTGACCTCTCCCCGGCTAAAGACCAATGTTGTTTGTAAGATGAAGTTGCCAAAGTGCTTCGGTAATTTGCTTGATGATTTCAAGATTTGGCAAAAGTACTGCTTCTTGGTTCATGCAGATTCGAATTATTTTCGGTGCAGGGGTCGTCCGTTCGAGCGACAGTTCAGGCCGCTCTGTAAGTTCAACCCTTTTCTTGCGATTTTGATATGCTTGCTAGCTGGCTGATTGCTCATTACTTGTGTTCCCTTGCAGGAAGGTTTCCTACAACTCCTCTTATCTTAGAGGAGAAAACATCATGGAGACGTTCCAAGTCTTTCCTTAAAGAAAGGCGATCGATGTCATAAGAGTCTCCAACTTCATCCATAGTGGGCTGTGACACAACTTGCACATCACCCCTACTTTGTATCGAGAGTCGCACATTAAGTTGGAAGAGAATGGCTGATGGGGCCAAAGTTCCCGTTCTGTCCGATGTAGAAGATCTGTCTGAGATGATTGCTTTATTTGTGAGGAAGAGGTCTCGGCTTAGAGTTGGGGCTGTCTTCGGGAAGAGCTGCTCTAGTAAGAGAGGAGCGTGAATCTGCCAGTCCTATTGAGGCGGAAAATGACATTTCCATTTTGGAGAAAGATTACCTGCGGTTGGCAGGAGTCATGTATAGGTCGAATTTTAGTGACGTGCAGGTCAAGGCTCTTAATGACCGTTTAGTGTGGGTTGCAATGGCAACTTCCGCTCGTATTGATTCATGTGGGACTGTTGTTGTAGGAGGCTCCTGTGAAGATTCACCTAAGGTGGTAGAATCTGATCGCCCTACTGTTGATTCCCCTGAAGTGACACGGCACCGACCACATTTCTTCTAGTCCATATTGATCACCGTCTCGTTCTAGGCCACAACTAGAAGTATTGGAGGGTTCTTTAGATAATTCACTCCCTCTTCTTCCTCCAGATCCCATTGAGTTGTCTCGCAATGAAGGGTCAGTTGTTAATGACAAATAAAAGGCCACAGAGGAGAGTCTGAGGACGGTGGCGACCGCGAAGGGCGGCACTGGCATAATCCCTGATCCAAAAAAGTTTCATACGGGTGCACGGATAAACTTGTTTGCATCTGACTTGATAAAGATGAGCTCACAAGTCTGGCACCAACAGGTGAACATAGAGTATGCTTTGAGGTAGCATATAAGTAGGCATCACAGCTGGTTGATGAGTCGCTCCTAAACCCAAAGATGATACGTTGGAATGATGTATGGATAATGGTCTAAAGTACCTTATGTTGGGTACACATGAGCCACGCGTCCGTTGCTGAAACGAAAGTCAAGGCAACTCGTGAGAGAGTATATACCTTGGAGCGTGGAGTTCTATGCTCGAAATATGAGGAAGACCAAGGACCAGCTCTAATTAGGCCAGTGATTACGCCCGAACAATACACGCGGTCAATTGTAGTAAAGATTGGGGTGTCGATCCCACGAGGAAAAACGATCTACAAAACAAGGTCAATGAAGAAAAACTATGCAAAACTAAATGTAAGAAATTTTAACAATTCTAAAAAATGGAATTAAATTTAGTTTAATAAAAATCAAGTTTGGAGAAGTCACAAGGTTTCAAGAATCCCTCCTAGATTTCATGCGCCAACTAGTATTAATTCGCTATGATGACTCGATTACGTGTTTCACATCCCAAACAATATAATCGGAAAAATAGTCTTTAATGCATTAATATATCCTAATGGTCATATGTGATATCCTAAACTTACAATATATCTGAAGACAATAACGTAATAAAAGACGATCACATATAACTAACCTACCGGAATCAATTTATCCTTAAAAATTCCACACGTAAGAAAAGCGTGACTAAACTTATATGGAGAACAAAAAGTCAATCACCGGAATAATAATCTACGAAAAAATTTATGAAATCTCTGTCACTAAAATAACATAAATTCTTACATTAAATAAAAGTGAGAATCATAAACACCATTATTCATCGTGAAAGCGTAAAACGAATCAAATACTAATTAAGTACGTTACATCTAGGAGTTTGTCTCTTCACCTTGCGTGGAGTTAAGTGACACATGGCGAAGGTGAGGACAGCAACAGCGGCGTAGAGCTTCATCGGCATTGCCGCACGTGGTGGATTAGCGACGCGTACCCTGCTGGACGACGTCTTCGCTGCTGCTGCGTCCCCTACTGCCCTGCTGCGTCGTCGCTGCTGCTGCGTGTCCACCGCTGCTGTGTTCTTCTTTTTTGTTCTAGACAACACCTTCTCCTCCCTTCCTGCGTTTTTTTCCAGCCGTCCTCTTGTTGCAAAGAAAACAAATAATAATAAAACCTATTAGTTGTTGTCCTCTTTTTGGTTAAAAAGCCCAAAATACGTACCCATTCTATGTTGGTGAATCCCCAAGCCAAATCCAATTGGAAATAAAAGGGTGAGACCCTTTTGTTTGGATTATGTTTTAATAAAAGGAAAAATGGGTTTGGCTATATTCATCCATATCACTTTTTTGTACCACCAAAATTCAAAACTAATTTTCTTCATTTTTTCCTTTGGTTCTCTTAATCGTTGGCTTGAGTGTCTCCCGCTCCACTTCGTTAATTTGTCTATGAATTTCAAAATTCACCACGCTAATGCACTTTTGACATTTAAACTCCAAATCCTACAAAAATAGAATAATTAAACTAAAATACACTATTCGAAATACTAACAAACATAAGTTAGGATGCATATTATGTAATAATTATGTGAATATCAAATACCCCTAAGCCTACATTTTGCTAGTCCTCGAGCAAAACAAAATTAAGAATAAAATCCTAACTCACTTTCGTAGGAATCACGGTTGCACTTACCTTAATGTGCAACAAGGCTTTAAACCCCTAGATTACCTCTAGTGGACGAGTTATAGTCTCGCGAAGGTTTTCAAAAATGTTACCCCCAAACATTACTAACTCAATAAAACAAAATCTATTTTCTAAAAATATAATGCAAAAACATGGGCATTCTCCTTTATTTTCCTCAGAGTAATTTTCTAATTGCTTAAAATTCAAGAAAAACAACAAATTAAAAATGTCACAAAAGTATATCAACAGAATACAATAATTTAATAGTATCTAAAGGTTAAATAAATTTCATAATCATTCTCAGCTCGAAGTGTGTGTGTGAGGAACCTTATCAACATAATTCTTCGTCTCATAGTAAAGATGTGACGAGATAACCTTTAGAAAGTACGCTTCGACCACAAATCTCTCATGTCACTCAGAAATAAAACACTCAGAGATTGGGCAATCAGTTTATATGTGAGGAAAATGATATAAATTATGGAAAATGCAAACATCTCACATATAATCATCATGAAAAATTGAATTTTCAAAGAGTAAGATGAATATGATCTCATGGACAGGAATATTGATTACTTTTGAGAATGTTGAATCAAACACCATAGTTATTGCCTATTCAATCACCACATCTATTAAACCAACTTTCACTTAAGATCAATTAGGTCTTTACTAGGTTATAATGGGGCTTGGATTATGGCAAACAATAATGGACAAAAAGGATACAAGAATTTCCTGAGAATGACTACACCCTTAAATAAACACATAGGGCATTGAAGAACAAATCAATGTTGTACACCATTAACTTTTTCTTCATTATTTTCTTCTGCAACTTTTTTTTAACCCCTTTTTTTCAACTTTTTTTTTTTTTTTTTTTACAATCCAACACTTTTACTTCGAGGGCACATAAAATATCTATTTTCAACTCTTTTTATTTGCCCATTCCATAAATATATCTCACTGTATACATTCTCAAAAATTTGGGTAAGGATAAAATAATAGAGGTATTACTCCTTGAAAAGGGCTGCAAATGGATATTTATTATTGGGTAGGCTAAAAGGCTAAAAAAATGTTTTAAAGAAAGAAATGCCTATATCATTTCATAAGTTCTAGTTAGTACTAGGACATCTCAACTAAATAAAGCAAGAAGTTCTAATGTAAAGATTCAATTTTTATGTCATTCTTAAAGCAATCAATAAGAAAATCAAGAATAATGAGATCATCAACGAAATAATGCGGACTCAAGAAAAATAAGAGTGTAATTAATAACCCTCGAGAAATAAAGAATGGCTCAAAACTCACACGGGTTAAGTCTCCACTATTATTCTAAGGTTTTCTAGTTCAATATCTCACTAATCAACTTCAAATCATGTTGACTTGGCTTATAGTGCATGAATAGTCGAGTTGAAAAGTCTCACGAAATACATCAAACATAAGGATAATATCAAATATCATGTTTTCCATTAATATAACTATGTGACACGTGCTAGTATGCGTTTTCTCAAAATTAAAGGCAACAAAAATATTCTCTAAAATAAAATAAAAAAAACTCAAAAACCTTTTTTCACTTTTTTTTTAAAAATTCACCAAGAGTTCAGATTTCGAATGCATTTTCATAAATATTTTACACAATTACCGTAATCATCTAAGTATTCAATGGAGATTGAGTAGAACACAAAAATGACTCGATTTAATTGTAAAATACGTTTTAAGCTCAAAGATTTTTTAAAATTGCACAAAAAATCCAATAAACCACACCCCCCAAACCTAAACCAAACATGTCCTCAATGTATAAAATAATAATCATGACAAATGAAGGAAAAAGAAAAGAGGAGGGTTAGAGTGATATTACCATGGTGAAGTTTTACCAATTTCAAATAGACAATGTCCTCACAGTCACCAAAATATAAGAAAATCATACCGACGGAGAAATGAACATATGGGATGAAGTGCTCCAAGTGACTCCAGTAGCAACACCTAAAATATCCTGAAACACTAAAAGAAAAAACATAAAAGCAAAAACCTAAACTAAACTAAAAAATAATAAATAATAATAAATGAAAAATTAAAATAAAATAAAAACCTAAACTAAAGATAGGGTGGAGAACATCAAATCAAGTAGACAGGGGCAACCGGAGAGATCTCTTCTGGCACCTCTACTCTCTCCACATAGTGTTTCAAATGTTGCCCATTTACTCTAAATACTCTCCCATCTGTTGGGTCTTCAATTTCTATGGACCTATTAGGAAAAACTTGTTTTACCATGAACAGGCCCGTCCATCTCGATCTTAGCTTGCCAGGATGAAGATGAAAGCGTGAGTCATAGAGATAGACTCGTTGGTTGGGCTCGAAATACTCGTTGTTTTCATCTTCGCCTTGTATATTCGGGAATTGTCATAGGCATCATTCCGCAACTCCTCAATTTCAGCCAACTGAAGTTTTCGCTAAATACCTGCATCATTGAGATCAAAGTTAGTGTTTTTTACGGCCCAATATATGCAATGTTCTAACTCAACACGTAAATGACAGGCTTTTCCATATATAAGCCAATTGGAGACATCCCGAGAATTGTCTTATAAGCGGTACGGTAAGCCCAAAGTGCATCAGGAAGGCGCAAGGACCAATCCTTCCTATCATGATTCACCATCTTCTCCAAGATTTGTTTTACTTCTCGATTTGCCAACTCAGCTTGGCCATTTGTCTGCGGATGATAGGCATTGGCAACCTTGTCATGAACTCCATACCTGCGCATCAAAGCTTCAAAAGAGCGATTACAAAAATGAGTCCCCTGATAACTAATAATGGCTTGTGGTGTACCAAAACGGAATAGAATGTGTTCTTTGATAAACTTGACAACAGTGTTGTTGTCATTGTTTCGGCATGCCACAGCCTCAACCCATTTGGACACATAGTCCACTGCAAGAAAAATATACAAATATCCAAAGGAAGGTGGAAAAGGTCTCATAAAATTAATCCCCCAACAATCAAATATCTCAATGACTAGGATGGGGTTAAGGGGCATCATGTGTCTCTGGGACAGAGCACCTAACTTCTAGCATCTATCACAAGAACGACAATAATTGTTAGTGTCCTTAAACAGTGTAGGCCAATATCATCCAGACTGTAAAATTTTTGTAGCGGTCTTTTTCATAGAAAAATGGCCTCCACAAGCTGCACTATGAAAAAAATGTAAGACACTTTCAATCTCACCTTCAGGGATACAACGCGTCATGATTTGGTCGGGGTAATACTTATATAGATAAGGATCATCCCAATAAAAATTTCTTACCTCGACCAAAAATTTGCGCTTATCTTGAGCACTCCATGATGATGGAACTTCGCCGAAAACCAAGTAATTAACAATGTGTGCATACCATGGTACTTGAGTGACGGCGAATAGGTGTTTATCAGGGAAGTCAGCACGGATGGGTGGGCTATTGGTAGAGTCACTGAACTCCAAACGAGACAAGTGATCCGCTACAACATTCTCGACCCCCTTCTTATCCTTTATAGTTAGATCAAATTCCTGCAGAAGTAAAATCCACCTAATCAATTTTGCCTTAGCATCCTTTTTAGAAAGAAGAAACTTAAGAGCCGCATGGTCTGTAAAAATAGTGATAGGTGTACCAGTCAAATAAGCACGAAATTTATCTAAAGCAAAAACTACAGCTAGCAACTCTTTTTCAGTAGTCGAATAATTCTTTTGAGCATCATTAAGTGTTCGACTAGCATAGTAAACAACAAATGGCTTCCCGTCCCTTCGTTGTCCCAAGACTGCCCCCACAGTATAGTTGCTTGCATCACACATTATCTCAAATGGTAAAGTCCAATATGGTGGCTGCATGATGGGGGCAGAGGTGAGCCTATCATTGAGTGTTCGGAAGGCGTCCTCACACTCTTGTGTCTATTGGAACACAACATCTTTGACCAGGAGGCTACTTAATGGTTTAGAGATGGCAGAAAAATTATGTATGAACCTCTTATAAAAACCCGCGTGTCTTAGAAATTATCTCACATCCTTGACACTTTTAGGTGTAGGTAATTTAGAAATTAATTCAATTATAGCTTTATCAACCTCGATTCCTTTATTAGAAATTATGTGTCCCAGAACTATTCCATAGGGAACCATGAAATGACATTTTTCCCAATTAAGCACCAGACCCTTCTCTTCACATCTACTTAAAACAACCTTCAAGTGAAGTAAACATGAATCAAAGGAATCACCAAAAACAGTCAAATCATCCATAAAAACTTCCATATATTTTTCAACCATGTCACTAAAAATACTCATCATGCATCGCTGAAAAGTAGCCGGTGCATTACACAAACCAAATGGCATACGCTGAAAAGCATAAGTACCAAAAGGACATGTGAAAGTAGTCTTATCCTGATCCTCTAATGCAATCTCAATCTGATAATATCCTGAATACCCATCTAGAAAGCAATAGAAAGAATGACCAGCTACTCGCTCTAAGATTTGGTTTATGAATGGAAGTGGGAAGTGATCCTTGCGGGTGGCAGAATTAAGTTTCCTATAATCAATGCACATGCGCCACCCTGTAACTATCTTAGTAGGAACAATCACCCCCTCATCATTAGTCACCATTGTTATTCCCGATTTCTTGGGAAACTACTTGAGTTGGACTAACCCACTTGCTATCAGAGATGGGATAAATGATGCCAGCATTTAGCAATTTTAAAACTTCCTTTTTCACCACCTCTTTCATAGTAGGGTTAAGTCATTTTTGAGGATCTCTACAGGGGTTAGCTCCTTCTTCTAAGTGGATCCTATGGGAACATATTAATGGGCTAATACCTTTAATGTCAGCTATAGTCCAACCTAATGCAGATTTGTGCTCACGTAACATATTAATCAATTCTTCTTCTTGTGAGCTATCAAGCACGAAAGAAATAATAACAGGAAAGGTATCACTTGGTCCGAGGAATGCATGTTTAAGTCCCTCAGGCAGTGGAGCTAGGTCAACTTTCGGAGTTTCCACGGTGGATGGTTGTGGTTTTTGTCTTTCCTTTGGCAACTCCTCAAAGCATGGTTGCCATTGTCGCCCTCATTTATCCTTTAACCCTTAAACAACAGAAATATCAAAAGCATTGTCAGGATAAAGTGAATTCTCAAAATCAGAAATAGAAAGAAGGTACTCTAAGGTTTCAGAATCTGCGCTCAGGAGCGCCTCCTCTGATATCAACGTGTCTATCATGTAGGTATGATGACACTCATCATCATCATGTGGTTGCTTGCTAATATTGAATATGTTGAACTCCAGAGTCATGTTCCCAAAAGACAGCTTCATTATACCGTTCCTGCAATTGATAAGAGCGTTAGCTGTGGCAAGAATAGGTCTGCCTAAAATAATCGGAACTGTAGACTCCATATTAACTGCAGAATGAGTATCTAAAATAAGAAAGTCGACGGGATAATAAAACTTATCAATCTGAAACAAGACATCCTCGACTATTCCTCTTGGCTTCTTAACCAATCTATCGGCCAATTGTAGTACCACGGATGTGGGTTTAATCTCTCCTAGACCCAGTTGCAAGTAAATAGAATAAGGCATCAGATTTACACTTGCCCCTAAATCCAACAAGGTTTGGCGAACTCATGAGTCCCAATCTGGCAGGTGGCTGTAGGACACCCTGGATTTTTGTACTTGGGTGGTGTCCTCTGCTCAATCACCACGCTTACCTGATCTGTCAAGAAAGCAGTTTTCTTGACATGATGTTTCCTCTTGATAATGCATAGATCCTTGATGACCCTCGCATTAGTTGGTACCTGTTTAATCACATGCAGCAAAGGTAAGTTAATTTTAACCTATTTCAAGTGTTCTAGAATCTCACCATGCATTTCCGATTTCTTTCCATTAGATCGTAGTGCTTGAGGAAAAGGAACTGAAATTGGAATGTTCTTGTTGGGCTCATCCTCAGGGATGCTCTCCTTTGCACTTGGGGAGGTGCCTATAGCCATGGACGAGCTTGACCCATCTAAAATCTTACCACTCCGAGTAGCGATGGCATTAACCTCTTTGACATTCTGAGAGTCTGAAGTAGAGGTTTGTGCCATAAGTTGGCCCTTCGAATTTGCTTGAGGCTGTGACGAAAATTGGCCCCGTTCTTGTACTGTTAATGAACTTGTCAGCTTGGTTATCTGGCTTTTGATCTCTTTGTTCTCTTCTGCCAATTGTGTCAATGTGATATACACGTAATTATTACAAAATATATCCCTTAATTTATATATGTTAGTGCTTCAATTAATATATTTTATTCTAATTATTTCATTTTCATGTTTTTGTAGGAATTTGCACGTGAACGACTAAATCGCATTAAGGCGACAATTTGAGGAAATAATTAATTTGTTGATTCTAGTGGTGGTACAAAATAGTGGTTCACATATCTAAACCTAACCCAAATAAGCTTAGGTCCACTTAATTTAATCAAGCCCAAGCCCAGAAAGCTAGAAACCTAAGCCCAGCCTAACAAGGAAGCAGGGGAACCCTATTTAGGTTTCTACCTTCCCTTGTCTTTGGAAGCCTCTTCCACGTTTTCTCTTCCCCTCTCTTTTCCAGCCACCATCACCACCTCCACCGGGGCAGAGACAAAGAGCCATGTGTCTCTTGCCACTAACCAGCCACCGTCCTCGCCACCGTCACTAACCACCGTGATCACACTTTCCTTCACTTCGCCACCGAAATAGACCACCATCCTATCTGTCCATAACACAGCCGCCACCACCATCTCCCTCCCTCTCTCTTTTAGAGCCACCACCACCATGAGTCACTAAACCCCACGCAAGGTGAAGAGGTGAACTCCTAGATGTAACGCACTAAATTAGTAATTGATTCGCTTTAAGTTTTCACGATGAATAATGATGTTTAATGATTCTCACTTTTATTTAATATAGAAATTTATGTTGTTTTAGTGACAAGGATTTCATAGATTTCTTCGTAGATTATTATTACTCCGATGATTATCTTTTTTTCTCCATATAAGCTTAGTCACGCTTTTCTTATGTGTGGAATAATTAAGAATTAATTGATTCCGGTAGGTTAGTTATATGTGATCATCATTTATTGCGATATTGTCTCCGGATATGTCGTAAGTTTAGGATATCACATATGACCGACCTTTGTGTTTTTTGTCAGAAAAAGTGAAATCTAAAATTCATTTACATTAGGGTATATTAATGCATAAAAGATTATTTTTTGATTACGTCGTTTGGGATGTGAAACACGTAGTTGAGTCATCATAGCGAATCAATACTAGTTGGCGCGTGAAGTGTAGGAGGGATTCTTGGAACCTTGTGATTCTTCCAAACTTAATTTTCATTAAATTAAATTCAATTTCGTGTTTTAAATTTGTTAGAATTTCTTAACTTTAGTTTCGCATAGTTTGTTTTCCTTAACCTTGTTTTGTAGATCATTTTTCCTAGTGGGATCGACACCCCATTTTTTACTGCAATTGACCGCGTGTACTGTTTGGGCGTAATCAAATTTTGCGCCGTTGCCTGGGAACAAGCGTCATTCTACAAGGAAGGTTTCGAGTATTATCTTTCTTGCTCATTGTTTTATTTTATTTTTAGGTTTTAGGTCCAGTTTTATTTTATTCAAAAAATAAAAAAATAAAAAAAACATTGGGGTAGTGAGTTGGAATAGAGACCACTTAGGGAGACTAATCAGGGTCCCAAATTTAAAACACCCACAAATTCACATTGACACCGAATTAAGTCCTACTTCTAACACCATGTGTAATCACGAAGATGACCATGTTCGGTCGCTAAAGGACTATCTCCACCCCACGCTCACTGCTACTCCATCATGTATCATGTTTGCACCAAGTACACCAAAGCTAGATTTTAAGCCGGGTATGATACAATTATTACCCACTTTTCATGGCCTAGAGAGTGAGAATCCTTATGTTCACATTAGGGAATTTGAGGAAGTTGTGGCCACCTTTCACAACAAAGTTGAGGCTGTAGACTCGGTTAGATTAGACTAAGGTTTTTTCCTTTTTCCCTTAAGGAAAAAGCGAAGAGTTGGCTATACTCTTTGCAACCAAGGTCTATAGGTACGTGGGAGGAGATGACCCAAACATTTTTTCATAAATACTTTCCTCACCACAAAACCAACTGTCTAAAGAGACATATTTCTACCTTCACCCAAAAGAATAACGAGACATTATATCAAGTATGGGAGAGGTTCAAGGATCTCTTGAATACATGCCCACACCATGGGTATGAGAGTTGGCGCGTAGTCAGTTATTTTTATGAGGGACTTACTAGTAGAGAGCGTCAGTTTGTTGAGCTGATGTGTAATGGAGAGTTTTTGCAAAAGGACCCTAACGAGGCTATTGAGTACCTAAATGACTTGGCTGAAAAGGCTCATACTTGGACTGGTCCAAGTGCCACTGAGAAACACGCCCAGCTGGAGTTTACCAACTTAGGGAAGAAGATAGCCTTAGAGCCCAACTTGATAGAGTAACCAAGGAGTTAGAGGCATTAAAGACCAAGGACGGTAGGCCCACACATATGTTGCTAGAGTTGAGCTACAAGACACCTGTTTTATATGTGGGGGAGTTGAACACTTCGCACAGGATTGCCCAACCTTGACTGAGATGAGAGGGGTTTATGAGGAACAATGTAACGCCTTAAGGATGTACAAGAAGCCTTATTCACCATTCTCTAACACTTACAATTCTGGCTGGTGAGATCACCCTAACTTTGACTGGAGGTCCGAAGTAGACCAACCTACACACTCACAGGCACAACATCCTAGGTCATACCCTGGACTTCCATACAATGCACAATCTAACAAAAGTTCCTTATCAGACACATTACATGCATTTATAGAGGCACAAGGTAAAACTAATCAAAAATTTGAGGTTGCATTAACACAATTGGCAGAAGAAAACAAGGAGATCAAAAGCCAGATAACCAAGTTGACAAGTTCATTAACAGTACAAGAGCGAGGCCAATTTCCGTCACAGCCTCAAGCAAATCCGAAGGGCCAACTTATGGCACAAACCTCTATTTCAAACTCTCATAATGTCAAAGAGGTTAATGCCATCGCTACTCGGAGTGGTAAGATTTTAGATGGGTCAAGCTCGTCCACAACTATAAGCACCTCCCCAAGTGCAAAGAAAGCATCCCTGAGGATGAGCCCAACAAGAACATTCCAGTATCAGTTCCTTTTCCTAAAGCACTACGACCTACTGGAAAGAAATCGGAAATGCATGGTGAGATTCTAGAACACTTGAAACAGGTTAAAATTAACTTACCTTTGCTGCATGTGATTAAACAGGTACCAACTTATGCGAGGATCATCAAGGACCTATGCACTATCAAGAGGAAACATCATGTCAAAAGACTGCCTTCTTGACATAACAGGTAAGCGCGGTGATTGAGCAGAGAACACCACCAAGTACAAAGATCCAGGTGTCCTACAGTCACTTGCCAGATTGGGACTTATGAGTTCGGCCAAGCCTTGTTGGATTTAGGGGCAACTGTAAATCTGATGTCATATTCTATTTACTTGCAATTGGGTCTAGGAGAGATTAAACCCACATCCGTGGTACTTCAATTGGCCGATAGATCGGTTAAGAAGCCAAGAGGAATAGTCGAGGATGTCTTGCTTTAGATTGATAAGTTTTACTATCCTGTCGACTTTCTTATTTTAGATACTAATTATGCGGTTAATATGGAGTCTACAGTTCCGATTATTTTAGGCAGACCTTTTCTTGCCACAGCTAATGCTTTTATCAATTGCAGGAACGGTCTAATGAAGCTGTCTTTTGGGAATACGACTCTGGAGGTCAACATATTCAATATTAGTAAGCAACCACGTGATGATGATGAGTGTCATCATACCTACATGATAGACACGCTGATATCAGAGGATGCGCTCCCGAGCGCAGATTCTGAACCCTTAGAGTACCTTCTTTCTATTTCTGATTTTGAGAATTCACTTTATCCTGACAATGCTTTTGATATTTCTGTTGTTTCAGGGTTAAAGGATAAAGGAGGGCGACAATGGTAATCATGCTTTGAGGAGTTGCTAAAGGAAAGACAGAAACCACAACCATCCACTGTGGAAACTCCGAAAGTTGACCTAGCTCCACTGCCTGAGGGACTTAAACCTGCATTCCTTGGACCAGGTGATACCTTTCCTGTTATTATTTCCTCCGTGCTTGTTAGCTCACAAGAAGAAGAATTGATTAAGCGAACTAGGCGTCAAGATGAACCAGAAGCTATCGTCATCAATCTTGGTTGACAAAGCTTGTCTGATTTGAATAAAAGTTCTGCCTGCTAGGGTGCGTACGAACCTACTCCCTCCGCATGTTGCATGGGGTGGATGAAATTACCTTAAACCAGCTGGTGATCTAAAGGTATAATCCGTATGTTAGGGTTGACCAAGATCTCTAACACTCGTGCAAAGCATGTGATATAGTGTTGTTTGAATAGTAGGCTGAGTCCACGAGCTTGTAGAGGAAGGGATGGGGTTTACCTGCATGGTACGTTGCGTGTACGGCGTAGATTGTGCGGTGACACACGTACGACATGTGTTGTGTGACGGTTGAGTATCGGTTACTCTCAATTGATGGGGTTGCGTGCAACTTCATTAATTGATTGACATCGTCTTTGCAGTTTCCTTGGGAACCCATCGTCTTCCAATTTTTCGTACAACATTCAATGTTTAGCAGTTAATGCTTGAGTGCCCGCTTGGTGAATCATCATGTCTATATAATAGTGTTTTCCAATCATTGTAGGCACTATCTTTGATAGCGTTTATCTTCTGTAATGTTCTTGCTTGAAGATGCTTTAGGTTTTCCAAAGGCTGAGGAAAATGTTTTGGGTCTTCCAAAGGCTGAAATTGATTCTCCGTCTCTAAAGTTTCTGAATGTTCTAACATTTTCGCCGATGAGGCATAGAGATATGGGTGGGCACGCAGTTGATCCGCTGAGGTCTCGTAATTTCTTCTCATATTGCGGAGAAGTAGTACAGATTCTCTACCAAGGGAGATGCCTTGGTGTGTTACACCATACCACTTGTGTCTTCATGAGCTCGAATCCCAGTGTTGATCGATGACTGATCAAAGTGTTGGTTGATGTGCGGTGTCTCTGGGTGTGGTAGTTCTCAGTCACACCTGCCATCGCATATGTGAAACGTGATCTCTCTTGACGACGTTGTGAAATCGTAACTACATCGTTGCTTGTGGTCATCCTCATTTCCCCTCTTCTAAGCCCTTTGAGAAGGTTGGATAGACGGTGAGATGTTTCTTGAGGAAATCAGCAGCTAGTCATGAGGTCTACAACGCCATTGTATGATCACTTTTCTGGAATGATTTGACAGAGCAACCCGACTGCTCAATATTTCAATCCCTTTTGCCAACTTCGTCTTTATCTTTGGAAGGTATCAAGCTCTCCTATTCTCTGACATTTGCTATCACTTGCCGATTGCCCACATCGGAGGGTTTGCAAGTCTTCAGCGGACGATGTCCATAGCATAATTGTCTAAGCAAGTATTTTACTTTAGTTCACATTGTATTCAGACGTTTATAATGCTTAGTCTTTGTATTCGCCTTAGAGCATTCGCAATATGTAGCCTTTTGTATCCACCTCAGGGCATTCGTGATACGTAACCTTTTGTATCTGCCTCAAGGTGCTTGTTGTTACATCTTTCCGATAATCAATAGAGTTTGTTTTTCGTAATTCTTCCTTTTATTTCTTAAATGATTGCTAATCACATAAGTTTTTCAAGGACTAAAGCTCAACATTGACCATGGAAAGGGAAACAAACAACTTAAAGCAAACTAATTGTTGATGGAGATAATTCGATCTTGACCTTGAAGTGAAATTGGGTTGCTCTCACGAATCGTTTAGCGGACTGTCGATGCGTTACATAGGGCATTGAAAAATAAACCTTGTTGAGGGGCGGATCTCTGTGCCGACGGAATGTCGAGGGGATGTGTTCCCGCTTGCCATGGCCTTTACGACTCGCTGGGCAGAAGAGCTGATTCCTCCTATATCACTTGAAAATGATGTATTTTTCGTCTTTTGGCCTTGCATTGGGTTGGGCTGCTTTGCATGATGTAAATGAATCTGGGAGCACTCTATCTGTTTCAGTGCGGTGTAGTGGCAATCTTGTGTCGTAGGTTGGTTGTTTTGGATCCATCGTAGTTGGATGATTTCTCCGGCCTGGGACGACCATAGTCCGGCCTGTTGTTGATGTGCTTCCTTTTGCTTTGTTCCTCGTCCTCGCGATTTTTCTCTCCTTCTTATTTCTAAGAAAAGAGGGTTTTCTGTCGCCTTTAGTTTTCCTTTTAGCAATCTTTTAGTCCTCTAGGCCGATGTGCCTCTGGACACTCTTGAGGAGCCCTGCCATGTCAACAGGTGGCTCAAAGGTGAGGTCCTCAAAAATTTTTCCCTTTTTGAGGCTCGTAGTGAAGGTCATCATGGTTGTATCATCATTGCACCTGTTGATGAGGGTCAGGTCGTTGTTGAAGCGCGTGACATACTTTCAAAACGTCTTGCCGAACTTCTGCCTTAGAGAGAGTATGTAGTACAAGCATTTTCTGAAGCGTTGGCTTCTGACGAAACGTGTCAGGAATTACTTCGCCAGTGTTTTGAAGAAGTCGATTTACTTCGATGAAAGGTTGTGGAACCATGTCAGCGCAAGGCCTTTTAGAATGGTGAAAAATGTTCTGCACATGACGGACTCGGATCCTTCTTTGAGAGCCATTACATGCTGGTAATGGCGAATGGATCGATGGCCCGGTCATAAAAGTCGAGTTTTGGAGGAGTAAACTTCCTCGGAAGGGCCTCGTTCATGATTTGATCCACAAATGGTGGGATGGAGAGGCGGTACAATATGTTTGGGTCATGCGCCTGGGTTCCAAGGGCATAGCCTCTCCGTCCTGGCGTTGAACTCAGTGTTAGTTGTGCAGCCTATTTTAGTACAATAAGAACTAGAGGGTGCTTGGCTTTTTTGCGCTTGATCCCTATCATCTGTCAGAAACAGAGGTTTGTGCTGCTCCTGGTCTCCATTAGTGGGTGGAGGATTTTGTGGCCTGAGAACCTCCACCATTTTTAGCGATTCGCTATATTTGGGACACCAGTGTATCGACTATTGGATCTGTTGCTGCTACCATCAGTACGGGGATGTGAGTTGGCTGCACGTGCAAGATAGGAGCTACTGAAGGAAGCGATATGGGGACAGCTAGAATGTTTGACCTTTCCCTAGGTTCTCCGTTGTTACGTGACCTAGTGGTCACCATCTCTTTATGTTTTGAAAGAAGACGACGATTAGTGTAAAGTTATGAACTATGTCGTCCCCATGGACAACGCCAAACTGATGTAGTCATTTTTCACTAATTGTTCTGACCTGGTTCCTGCTAACCTGTTGACCTGCACAAGTAGCACACGTGAGCCACGAACCACCGTTGTGGGGTGGCCAATGACACTCTGATGCTAAAGTCAGACAGGGCTCTGAGGAAGGAGTAATGTTGTAACAAGGAATTATTAACGTACCTTAGCTTACCAACCTCATGTCTTATTTATAGTGTAATGAGTCCTGGTTCAACCAGGCCATCGTAGGCGCCGTAGTTTAGGGAGGAGATATTCGTGGAGATCCCTATCTAATTAGGAGTCGTGCTTAAAAGGGAAGTTCCTTGTTAGCTCTATACTCCTAGATACACGGGAGATAGTTCTCAATCCAAGAACAATTTTTAAAGGGGAATTTTCCTGTGTGCAAGATACTTTGGTGTTTGCTTTCTAGTTGGAAACAGAGAGCATGTTTAGTTGCCTGTCCGAAGCTGATCCTCGAAATACTTGCCTAAGGTATGTTTAGGGTACTAAGGACAATTGTGAGACGTGTAGACCTAGCACGTTGTGAGAGTCCGGGTCCGCTAGGCAGACTGAAGTCGAGCGGGCTTAAACCGCTTGTGTCAGATTAGTGTTGGGCAGATGCTGGGGCCTGTAGTTCCTCGAGATCATCATGACACATGTATGACTTAGGGGTGTGACCGTTTTTATGTATCATCAAACGCCAATAGCTCTAGCCGGCCGTGTAGAACCCAGCAAAATTCACGTTTGCCTTGCTCCTGGAGAAGTTCTTCCTTTCGCACATTCACGTCAAAAAGTTCATGCTCCAGTAGCTCCAACTTGTCAGTCAGCACGTCGACCTGAGACTGCTCTTGATAACACTAAGCTCATGCTACCCCAATTAAAGCTGGTCCTCAGCCTTTCTCGCCTCGCGGGCATAGAACTCCACATCAGATTTCAACTATTGCTGTTTAGGAGCCCAATCAGCTTCCTTCGAAGCTATCTTTTCAGCAAAAGGCCGCACCTCGGAACATGCCTTAGCCGCATCATCCTGCGCAACCTCGATTTCTCGGCGGATCCGGCTCAACTTCTACCTAAGTCTGTCCCTTTTGAACACTACATGTGCCATATTATGCTCAAGGTCTTCCAGATGAGCCCTCTGAGCCTCAACGACCATGGTTGACTGATCCAATCACTTCTCCTCGACCTGCTTCTTAAGCTGCTCAATTTCACAGAGTGCATCAAAATACAACAGTTGCATGTGCGAGAAGACATGCTCCAAGATATATACTCTCTCACAAGCCACCTCGACTTCCATTCCAACAACGGCTGTGTGACTCATGTGAGACATACCCAACATAAGGTACTTCAAACCCTTAACTATACATCCTTCCAACGTATCCTCTTCGGGTTTTAGAGCATGATCTATCAACCAGCTGTGACGCCTGTTTATATGTTTCCTCGAAGCATACTCTACATCCACCTCTTAGTGTCAGACTTGTGAGCTCATCTTTACCAAGTCGGGTGTGAATAGGTTTATCCGTGCACCCGGATGAAGATTCCCTGGATCAGATACGCCAGCACCGCCCTTCACGGTTGCCACCATCCTCAAGCTCTCCTCTGTGGGTTTTACTTTGTCAAGAACAACCAACCCTTTAGCGCAAGACGGCTCAATAGGATCCGAAGAGAGAAGAGGAAAATAATTATCTAAAGGACCCTCCAACACTTCTAGCTGTGGCTTAGAACAAGATGGTGAGCAACACAAACTATAAGAGACACAACCGACATCACAACCACCTTTAGGCGAATCAACAATGAGGCGATCAAATTCTACCAGCAGAAGTCGCCATTGAAACCCGCACCAGGCTGTCATTCAGAGTCTAGACCTACGCATCACTAAGGTTCGACCTGTCTATGACTCCTACCAACCACAAGTAATCTTTTTCCAAATAAAAAACATCAAGCTCCGCTTCAACATGCCTAGCAGACTCACACTCCTTTCTCATCGGAGCAGGTCGTGCCGAAGACAACCCAACTCTAACACGAGACCTCTTCCTCACAAAAAAAGTAAGTGTCTCAAACGACTCTTCCACATCGGATAGACACATGAACTTTGGCCCCAATAGCCTTCATCTTCCTAGAAGGGGCCTCATCTTCCAACTTAATGCGCGACTCTCAACACAGAGTGGGAGCTGCATCGTGCTAGTTGTCCCACAGCCCACTACGGATGAAGTTGGAAACTCTTAGGACATCGATCGTCTTCCTTTTCGACAAGACATAGAACGTTTCCATGGTGTTTTTCTCATCGGTTAGATGAGTAATATGAAACCTTCTTGCAAGGAAACACAAGTAATGACCAGTCAGCCCGCTATCAAGCATATCAAACTCGCAAGAAAAATGTGAACTTACGGAGCGGCCCGAACTATCCATCGAGCGAACGACCCCTGCATCGAAAATACTTCAAATTTGCAGGAGTCAAGAAGCAGTACTTCTGCCAAAACTTGAAATCATCAGGCAGTTTAGCGAAGCAATTCGACGATTTCATCTTACAGACAACATTACTCTTCAACCGAGGAAAGGTTAGCAACTGGATCACCCGCGGAGTCACGCTAACTCCGGCCTCCTTAGCATTGAGTAGAAGCATGAGAATGATCCTATATCCATTGGGCCCCAACTGAGTCGGAAAAATCCCTAAGAGATCCAATAACTCCCAAATCACGTCTAGAACCAGAAAGCACACTCTAGTTTGAAGCATCCCACGATTTAAAAAGATGAAATCGGCAGGAGGTGAAACCAGAAAGCAAACACCATAATATCTTCCACACAGGGAAACTCCTTTCTATGGATTGCTCTTAGATTGAGAACTATCTCCCGCGTATCTTGGAGCACAGAGCTAACATGGAATTTCCCTCCTACAGCACGAATCCTAATTAGAAAGGGATTTCCTCGAAGATCTATTTCCTAAACTATGCCTACGATGGCCTGGTTAAACTAGAACTCTTTGCACTATAAATAAGACATGAGGTTGGTAAGCTAAGGTATGCTACAAATTTCCTGTTACAGCATTACATTTTTCTCATATCCATGTCTAACTTTACATCGGAATGCCATCAGCCACCACAACGGTGGTCCGTGGCTCACGTGTGCTACTTGTAAAGGTAAATAGATCAGTAGAAACCAGGTCAGAGCAGAGAGCTAAAAATGACTGCATTAGATATAATTACATTTCAATACACTAAAGAGGGTTTGTTAAGTATGGATGAAAAGAGAGAATGAAGAAAAGATTTTGAATGAGGATGGGGTAGTTGTGGTGTTGTTCAGGTGGCGATGGGGTTGTAAAATGAAGGAATGGTGGTGTGGGAAGCGTGGGATGAGATCACTAGAGAAGGCAACTTTTAAAAAAAAAATCGTCACCATTAATTTTGTCTCAAAATACGTTTTCATCTCAAGATTTTTTAAGTCCATTAAAATCTAATCGAGATTTATTTTTATTTTATTTTTAAATCTGTATCTTTTATTTTGTAGAGCATGTTTTAGATGTAGAAATTACATTTGATAATGTTTTAAATGTCTAAATTAGTGATATAGAATTTTATAGTAGTTCACCTTCTGATTTGAATGATAAAGAAGAATGATATTGAACTTGAAAAATCGTAATTTCTCAAGAATGTTATAATATATTCACGAATTGTTATGACAACTTATTTTGTAACAATCAAACTACGGTAGATATATACAACCCCCGTATTACCTTGTGTACTTAAAAATATAATTGCATGGTTTATAGCCTTTCAAAGTTACCTCGTTCAAAATGTGTGACCTTTCATGATATTAGGTAAAATTTCGCATTACAAACTATGTTTATAGTGTGTTCTTTGATTCTCGAGACAATTTCATTAGCCTTAAAAAGAGTAACAAAATCTCTTATCAATTTCATAACTGCCAGAGGCTGACATATAGTAAGCATTCACTTGTGCATCCAAAATCTCCCGTATAATTATCCCATTTAAATTCAAGCTTAAACTTAATGCCCATTAGTTAAGAATTTGGAATGCCATAAACTTAAGTCTTAACCAAAAAAAAAAAAAAACAACAACAACAACAGCGCACTTAAATAGGGATTTATAATAAAAAAAATTAGAGAGTCGAGCACTCAGCGCCAGGGGATTCTGTGTACGTGTGATTGTGTTTGATTGAGACATAAGCATCTCTAGGATGATGGAGGGTATTGATTCTGACTTGACACGGGCCTAGCATGCTTGGCATGACTCTCTAGACAAGTTCATCTATCACCCTCACTCATTTTCACTGCAGGGCATCAATTTTTCTTTCCATTTTTTTTTTCTCTTCTCTGCCCAAAAGTTTGTTAACCATAACGTGAAAGCTTTGTTTCAAAGCAATTTCAGTGGAGGAAGCTAAAGCACACCTTGCCAGCTTTCAATTGCTTGCCAACCCAAACCATATAACTTTTTTTTCAAGTCCGCAGCTGATATTTCTAAATTTTAGTTCGCAAAACAATACCAAATGTAATCAATTTTTCAAGTCCGCACCTTCTTCATTTGCTCACTTACTCTGTTGAATGTCATTCTCACAAGTAGAAGCACATCACTTTAGGACAATTTTAACAAAAAATTGCTGCTAACATCTTACAGGCAATGAGTAAATTGTTTACTTTATGCTAATATGATCAGGCTTCCCTTCAGGAGATGGTTGGATTTTGCCCTGAAGACTTTGCAGCTCATATTGATTTAGTTATTTTTACGATTTCTTAAATTTTAAGCATCACATCAATTCTTGTTCTGAAATGCAGTCATCATATGGCCCTGTTCTAAAAATTGTACCAAGAGTCAGACAACAGTGGCTTGAACAAATCAAGCAGGTTTGATACATACTTCTGTTCTAAAATACATATTCTTTTCATGCATTTCCACCAATATGCACTTGAAATTGTTTGAAGAAATTGATCTTGCTAACTCGAGAACACACTTGAAGCCTACTAGAGCTATAATGACAACATTTTTTTTTTTCTTTCTTGACTTTTTTGCACATTTTTTTTATATTTTGTATAGTCCCTTCACTACGAATGGAGATTTGTAGTGAAGGGACTATACAAAATATATACAACTATCATACAAAAATGGTAATAGTTAAATATATATATATATATATATATATATATATATATATATATATATATATATATATATATATATATATATATAAATGGTAATATATAATGGTAATAGGTAAGAAAAAAAATGGTAAAATTCTAGGAGGGTAATAGTTAAAAATATATACAACTATTATACAAAAATTCACTATAGAAAATATGAGTTTTGAAATGTGTAGGGGGGCAACTACCCCCATGTCTTATATGTGGCTCTGCAACTGCTTAGAATGGTCAGTGACAAGTTATTTGTACATTAAAGTTTATTTTATTGCATCATTATTATTATTACTATTATTTTCATGTCAATCACATTCATCATGTGTTGTTGTATGAGATGCACATTTTGCTTAGGTATAAAAAAGAAAATCCATTATCTCAATATGTTATTAAGACTTTGACCGATCAAATTACAAAACCACACTAAAATCCATTCTTATACATGGTTTTCAGCATGAAGCTTTGCTATTCAAGCAGATCTGTAGCTCTAGCTCCTGGACAACAGCCACATATTCGAATGTCACGAAAACAATAACGACCACAGCCAGGAACCAATTCAGGAGGACAATCAAAAAGAAAAAAACATTTTTTTGTAATTGCATATTATATCATTGTAAATGAGGCATTGGATTGTATATTAGTATTATTAGTATTTAATTAGTATTAATTATTGGATAAGTTCATGTTAAGACCTAACTAAGAGTACAAGTTCAATAGGAGTTAGAATGCTAAGAGTATAAGTTCTTTTGGATAGTCAGATGCTCTCAGAGGGCCCTGGTTTGGTGTGGAAGGGTACAGGTGTGGGCTTCTCGGTGAAAAAAATTTCTGATATGTTGGCTGCCTCTTATTACACTACAAGAAAAAGTATCATCAATAGCGTTTCAAAACCGCTATGGTATCCTACTATAGCGGTTTAGTAACCGCTATGACAGCCAAAGCTATAAAAGAAACACGGGCTATCATAGCGTTTTTAAACCGCTATAGTAGGTAGACTATTTATAGCGGTTAAAAAACGCTATCGTAGACTATACATAGCGGTTTAGAAACGCTATCGAAGACTGCAAAAACAGCTATGGAATACTCTACTATAGCGTTTGAAAACCGCTATAGTAAACTATACATAGCAGTGAAAAAACGCTATCGAAGACTAAAAACCGCTATTGAATACTCTACTATAGCGTTTTAAAACCGCTATGGTAGACTATACATAGCAGTTTAAAAATGCTATGGTAGCCTATAAAATTGCTATTGAATAGTCTACTATAGCGTTTTAAAACTGCTATGGTAGACTATACATAGCAGTTTAAAAATGCTATGGCAGTCTATAAACCTGCTATGGAATAGCCTACTATGGCGTTTGAAAACCGCTATTTATAGTCTACCATAGCGTTTTAAAACTGCTATAAAACGTTCTTATATACTATACCATAGCGGTTTTGAAATGCTACAGTATGTTTATATCCTTTAAAAATGATATTGTAGACTAATATTATAGCGTTTTTAAAAGCTATTAATCAACATTTTTCTTGTAGTAGAGCCAGTTCACCGTAATCTGGAAACTTGAAAAGGAAAGTAGATCAAGACACAAGATTATGGAATACATTTTATTGACAACAAATTTGAATAATAGCTTGAAAATGTACCAATACAAAACCATTCATGGTGCACAATAATATTCTCTCGAAAACAGGAAGGGGAGACTAACTACTGCAGAATATTCAACACAACACTTGCCTACTCCTGGATTTCAGTTAGATGCTTCTAAAGTGAATCAGCATAATCAACAAATTGATTTGCACCTGATGCATCAGCAGTAATGAATGACAGGTGTGTTTGATGCATCAGCAGTAATGAATCAACAAATTGATTTGCACCTGGATTTCACTTTTGTTGTTGTCCTCCTCTTCCTCAGCTAGGATGTGAGTCAAGTGTGTTTGCCCACCCCTGACTCCTCGTAGAGAACCATCTGAATTCAGCTTGTGCCACCCTATTGAAGGCTTCCTCCAACTGCACTTGATAGGAGCCTGTATGCTGTTTAGTGCATCCGGGTTCCATCTTCCAAATAGCTGCATTATCTTCAATGACAAGATTTTCAATGCTAAATTTCAGCCTGATATCTTAGTAGATTCATTTTACCAGTTCAAAATCTGTACAATATTGCTGAGCATATAGCCTATTGCTCCTTTCAGACCATAGGCAATAAACTGTCGCATTGTGCGTGACCTTTTTAATCTGAGAAGTGCTGCTATTCCCACTGAAATGCTGATCACACCACTGCAACTCCTTTTCCCAGCCTGTAATTTGTCTCGAATAGCACAAGACCTACAACATCTTGCTCCATACATACTTTGAATAATTGCATTCAAAGAATATATGCCTATCAGTCTCACTTACCAGATTACACAGTGGACAAATGTCTTGCTGAGCAATTCACCATTTCTTTAGGTTACTCAATGTTTTCAGTGCCCCATGCACTAGAAGCCAAGTTATAAAGCTGTGTCGGGGTATGCTGCCCTTGTACCAAATCAATGCAGCCCATTCTACTTTCCTGCTTCTCTTTCTTATACCTTTGTAAGTTGCTTTCAGCTGGAAGTGGCCATCATTTCCAGCACCACACTATAACATCCTGTCTACTGTCATCAATTTCTACATCTTCCAAGTTGCTGGCTATTTCAGTTATTGTGTTTCCTACACTCTGCGGGTATATGCCATGCATTATGACTTATTGTGTTTCCTACACTCACAGCTGTTCCAGAGTCTGTCACGACCCAACAAATTCATCCAGAGCTGCACAGGAAAACAGGAGCCATGGTGAGGACAGATGCACCTATTTATAAGTCGGCCTCTATGCATCCTCGAGATGTCATAGCAGGAGTACCTGGTGAAATTACGTATGAAGCTGATTGATAACCCATGAAGATATTGAATTTCAACAAGCAAACACTGACAGAATCTTATACATACCTATCCTCACACCCCCTGTACATATAGCTCCATTATCACCAAATATAGCACTTTTATTAAGTGTAATGTGGCAAATCTGACATACCTTCTCATAGTTCTGACCTGAAAAATAAAAATAAATGCAAAAGCAAATAAGGCCGGGAAAAAAAAGAAAGAAAATGAAAGCTGAGCTAACAGTATATCATAAAAGTCTATATGCACGATCACATGCTAACACGCATTAAAACTGGTTCTCTAGATTATGTAAATCCATGAAATGGTGACAAGTACTGTAAGTTATCAGCACGTTAAGATAATTCAAAGTTATTCACTAACTATAATGTGCACCTTAAAGTAGCATACCAATAAAGCTGCTTCAATACCCCAATATCATAGTTTTCCCAACCAATATAAAAAATAAACAGAGAAATCAGCTAGAATTTTCTAAAACAGTAAGATGATGTAAATTGAAAGAAAGGTTCTACACAGTAAGCTCTGATGTGTTTCAGGGAGAAGACGCAGACAATACATTGACACTAGAAAAGGAATTAACAGATATTTCTACTGGTGGTATGACCTGTTACGTGATAATGTTACACAAATAGAGGGAAAAGAAGTGGATCACTTGAAACATCCCATAACTGCAATCATTACTCAAAAAGCACAAAAACTGAGTCCAACCTAAAACGTAAGCTTTTTAAATCAAAAAGAAATGTGTCCTATCTAGAAGAAATGTGTGGAGTCAGGAGTTAATTATTTGAGACCTTTGTGGGCTTCTTAGGGGATGGGGGTAGGTGTCTTGTGAAATGCCTCGCTGAATCTATGATCAGTCATGCATCTAATCTACTCAAGACACAAGGTTCGTTTATTTAACTCAATAATATATAAATGTCATTCGCATAAAAAATTACCAATAAAAATTGGGTGAGATAAATAAGTCGAGTATTTCATTGTATAGTTGGAAAAAGTACTGGTGCTACACATTTTGTGAACGATTGACAAATATGCAGATGACTGAATCATATGAACTATTCGGGCCTTAAAATCTCATCCTTGTGAGAACAGAGAAAATTCTGTAGAATCGGAATGCAGTCTGATTTTATCCATATCAAGGTTAAAGATTAAGTTACCCCTTCGAAAATTACAACAGAAGCTCCATTCAATAATGGACCATAAGTAACATAGCTATGTCCAGTAATCCAACCACAATCAGCAGTACACCTGAAAAAAGAATATATTGCAAGCTCCTAATGAATCCGATTGCAGAAAGGGAGTTCTGAAATCTATGCTCAACATTCAGTACATATGGCCAGAATTGGAAATATACTAGTATATATCTGACGGTTTATAGTCAAAGGCATATTTGAATGTAGTTGCAGTGTATACCATGTATCCCCCAATTGTATGCAGAACACCCTGCATGTAAGGATGTTAGTATTCAAAAAACAGAAAAGAAACAAAGGAAACTTCAATTTTGTCACCTTAGGTTTTCCTGTGCTTCCACTAGCATACAGCAGTGAGCAGAAAGAGTGGATCTTCTGCATCAACCCACTCTACTTCACATGTTGTTGGATATTTGGGGACTATATCCTGAAAGACAATCCTTGAGAGTCAAGGAAAGGAAATAATGGTTGCCAAGATGTGAAAGCATATTCAACTGATCAATGGTTTTTTAGTAATCATGGCTGTGAGAAAACAAGGGAATCTTGTGTGATCCTCCATGTTATCAACACTTTTATTCAATGAAATAAGGGAATGCTCTCTCTTTTGTTTTCATGTCCAAGTAAAAAACGAAAATGCGAACAGCCATTCATAAAGAAGAAAAGGATATATACAGACATGTTTTTGTACAATAATAGAAAATGACAAACAGTTCCTAGATAGGTGCATGCCACCATATGTTCAAGGCATTGGGTTAGAAACACAAGACTAGCAATTTCTAAGGACATGCTAACATAAATTGAAATAAATTTTTTTTTTCCAACCTGTTTGTCCTCTGCAAGGCCCATTTGGATGCTCGTAAGTGACGAATAAAGCTGCTGTGAAACAACACCTACACCAGTTTCTCCAAAAGACACCCTGCAAAGAGTAGAAATCAAGCTGAATGTTAATTAACTTCTTAGACCAATTTCTATCATTATTTGAGGATGAGAGAAATCACTCAAAATTTTAAACTAAGCTATAAAAGAATTTACAGCCAGACAGAAGCATTACAAAAACAGCTAAAAGGTCAGATAGAAGCCACATCAACAGAGCAGCAGCAGCAGGAACAACAGCTATTACTGCCAGACAGCTATCATCAGGCGATCAAAGGTCGTACATAGGTTTAGAGCACCTCATAGGCAGTCACAGAGCAGCATCAGACTTGAACTCTCAGTCAGAGCACCTCATAGGCAGTCACAGAGCAGCATCAGACTTCCTTATGATTTCCTTCCTTCTCCTAACAGTTGGCTAACAGCGCGCACTAGTTGCTGGAACATATTCCTTCGATTTATAGGGTCCATTCCTGAGTTATGAAAGATCAAATTATCAAAAAAAAAAATGAAAATGTTACATGCCTATATATGACCAACATGCAAATGAATGTTGGTTTATATTCCCAACAAAACAACATCACAAAAGTACTTTATGATTTACCAAATTTGAACTTCATCGTGAATATTTGCTAGTAGTGTTTTAACACCAAGGCTGCTTTGTTCATAAACCCCCCTTTTGATGTAGTAGTAGTTGTATAATAAATCGATTTATATGGTTCCTTTGATTTTTTTTGCTTGATGTATTTTATATAGACTTATAGTTATATGACAATTAGTATGTTGAGATACTTTCGATAGAAAATAACGTGGGAGAGTTTCTAGCAAGTGTTTAGAAATGGTGGGGACATGTTGAGAGAAAATTTAAGGCTGTAAAAATAAACAGTTTTGGCCCTAAAATATAATTCATACTGAGGGTAACTTTTGTAAACCAAACCTTAGTACGACAAGAAAACCCAAACTCTTTGCATGACAATATTGTGGATTTATCTAATCTGATCGGAGTCGAGTCGAGTCTAGTCGTACCAGCATTTTTTAACACTCTAATAATAAGTGTTCTATAATATGTTGCACGTGTTTGTGATCCTAAACATTCTAACCATAATCAGTTACCAACCCATGTGAGAGATGAACTGTCATATATAGTTGAAATAAACCAACATCTATAGGAAAGTACCAGCATGCAAATGAATGTTGTCTTTCCGGTTCCGTTTTCTCCAGGCATTACAACAATCAAAAAGTACAATCTGTCCTGACCTGTTTGTAGAAAATAACTATAGATTAATGAAAAGTGTGAGACTGAAAAGTGCGATAAATTGATGTGGTTGTACCTTATGTTTTGCAGATTGCAATAAACAGAATGCTGTCTTAAAGTGCAGTATAACCAGCAGTAGCAGACTGCAATAAGCCCCGAAGCTCAAGTTCGGCTATTCAAATCCTAGCAATAAACAGAACTGTCATATATAATTGACAGACTGCAATAAACAGAACTGTCATATATAAACAGACTGCAATAAACAATGTTCAGCAATAAACACTGTTCAGCAATAAACAGAACTGTCAAGTTAGGCTATTCAAATCCTAGCAATAAACAGACTGCAATAAACAGAACTGTCATATATAATTGAAACACTGTTCAGCAGTTCGGCTATTCAAATCCTAGCAGAGACCTAAAAAGTAGGCTCCTTCCACAAGATTCAACCTTCAAGTCTATTTCTGTATTACCTATCATCCACTAAATCTTAGCTCTATCAGTCCAAATCCAAAGAAAATAGTATCTCTTATGACTTCAATGTATGAAATGATGGATATGGATGTTTCAGTGTCATTTTTGCCAGAATCATCATTTCTTACGATATTCATCAAAATGTGCATGTAAGTACTTGCACTAATAAAAGTACTAACCAACCAAGGTCTCTCACCTCTGCCCTTTATATAACATAAACTAAATTCCAAATTCATAAAATAAAGACATAGGGATCAGAATTATACCCTGACATAAGATCTAATATTTCATCTCTCTAAGATAATCTATTAGTTTCCATGACACAACCAAAGAAAAAAAAATCAAAGGAATTGTATACTCAAGGAAAAATAAAATGCTAGAAAATCTGTTTTATTAGATTGCAAATTTTAATAGAGTTTCCTTGCCAGACAAAGTTTTTAATATGTTTTCTGTTTCTTGTGCAAGTGGTTTAATGTGCTTTAAAATGTCAAAAAACAGGTCTTCACTCACCAAGTCATGTGATGATCCCTTTAATTCAGATAAAACAGAAGCCGAGTCCCCTCTAATAGGGCAATTAAAAACCTGCACAGCAGAAATAAAAATTCAGCAAAAAAAGAAGGAAATAATTCAATAAATTTAGAGAGAGCACAAGAAGAGCTTAAAAATATTAAGTGGTATCTAGCTTAATATAAAAAATGTGAAATCTGAGCTGAAACAAAACTAGTAAACCTCACAAGATCTTAATATTCATGAAGTTAAAGAGAAAATAATTGAAAGGGCATCAAAATTAGAACTTGCAAAGGAACCCCATACCAAAGATTGAATCAAAATACCTCAAAGTAAAGAAGATCAAATATGCACAAACACTAATCCATAACACCATTCTGGTACCTTATCTACACTCAGCAATTCCACGCCTTGAGAAAGGCCTAAATCATGAATAACTACTCGGAGAAATGAAGTCAGTTTGACAGGTTCAAGTATGATACAGAGGAATAAAAAATGGTTTGCATTAAGAATCTTACCTGAAACCAGAATCGCTTGCATGACATCAAGTACTCTCCATTTCGAAATAAATAAATAAATGAAGGGAGTTGAAAGACAAAAAAAAAGGGTTCATATAATTTTATTTTTTTTAAATGTTGCATGCCCAAGTGTTAAAAAAAAGACAAACCACTACTACTTTATTGTCTAAATAGAGGTACCAAACCACTACTACTTTATTGTCTAATCCTGACATTCTAACATAAACCATACCTCAATACCCGACTCCGGAGCTGCATTTATACTAAATTTGAAGCATACCTCAATACCTGCCTCCGATCATTAGTTGATTTAGTCCCGAATTTCATACTCAAATTGAAGCTGAGGTAGAAAGGCTTGAACATAACCATGCAAGCATAGTCAGCAGCTACATACCCATGCACGCATACCCAATTGTAAGTACTTGAACAACAAGACTAATCATTGTCAAAATGACCAAATGCATTTAAAAGATCACACTACTTCAAACATTTGTCTTTTGTTTTTTGCTAGATAATTAATGTGTATGACCAAAAATATGAGAGTGGAGCTTCATTCTGGCCAGATGTGCATCGACGAGTAATTATTGGGATGATTATAGCACAACTTCTCCTGCTGGGGTTGATGACTACAAAAAGTGCCAAGTATTCAACACCATTGCTCATTGTACTTCCTGTCTTGACCATCTGGTTCCATAGATTATGCAAAGGCCAGTTTGAATCAGCATTCGTGAAGTTTCCTCTGCAGGTTAGTAGCAAATCCTTGTCATTGTCCATGCACTACCATGTTTCGATTGATGGCACATTTGTGTGGTCATTAGAAGTAGTCAGTGAATGGTTCTTATATGGTTATAATCACAGGAAGCAATGGTGAAGGACACATTGGAGCGAGCAACTTAGCCAAACTTGAATTTGAAAAACTATCTCCAGGACGCTTATGTTCATCCCGTATTCAAGGGTGATGACTTTGACAGAACAGTGGCTCTTGATGAGGAGGAAAACAATCCATTAGTTCCTACCAAGAGGATCTCTAACAGAAGTACATTCAATCTAAGCGAACCAGAATCTAGTACGGGCCTAAATAATGTTTAACCCTTACATTCCCACTGTAACATCTTCTCTTAAGGATTCTAACTTGTATATTGATTCTTGTAAACACTAGGATGAAAATACTGAAGCAGATAATATCGGGGTTGGTGAAATGTATCTGCTGCATGATGGTAGTTTCCCTTGCAAAGTTACAAATGCTTGTCACTGTAATTGTTCTTTCAAGCAAGAAAGTTATTTTTAGCATAGTGTGTGAGAGGGCATATTTAGTTGGGATCAATGACAGGTAGACCCTTGGAACTGTTTTCCTCGTATTACAAAAATGAATTAAAGCTCTAATACTAGAAATCTAGAGTGTAGTAGCCATGATTGGATGAGACATGCCAAACAAATTCTTGATAAAAAAGAAAAGGCTAATTTACGGATATCACCGGCACACAGATTAAAAGCTATTTACGATGGGGAAGCATATACACGTGTCAGATTGCCAGAGCTTCATGGTTCCTGTGCAATTTGGATAGGTATCAATTGATCATACCAAATCATACAACCAGATTTCCGTGGTTCGTTTATTTAACTCAATAATATTATTGATTTGCAAAGTTACTCTGCCTGGCCTCAGTTTTTCAAAGTTATGAGTAACCCTAGAAAAGACCACTAGATTAGTGAGTACTCAATGTCCATACTAATTAACAAAAGAAAAAAAATATATTGAAATTGCAAAGCAATTACTCATAATGTGTCTTGAGCTCATTACCTCCGCGCTGTCACATTCGCACTCATTCTTATCTCCATAATCACACTTTGTCAGGATTAACCAATGTTATATTTGATTTTGATACACTGAGCAATATGAACACAAGTTTGGGTTGATGAGCAAGCAACTTTTAAGCGGTAAAAATGACATAAAAACAAGAAGTTAAGCAAAAGTTGAATAATTTTTAAAATGTAAAGATCACACGTGAGACGCATGACAGTAAAACGCATGGACCAAAAGAAGATGCCCCCATCGGCTACTTTGTTCTCAAAAATACTATTTTTACAGAATTATTCCTCATCTTCCCCACCTTACTTTCTCTGATTAAAATGCTCTTTATAAGTAAATTTTGGAATCCTATGAGTTGAAACCCCTAAGAAAGCCAAAGATGAGAATTGGGAGGATGAAGGTTTTGCTCTTTCTTGCTTGGAGGAATTTTAACTTTAATGGTGGAGATGAAAAAAGAGATAGGAACTTTGGATTTTAAAGCTTTTTTTAGTGGCCTTCTGCAGCCCTTTTGGTTGCAACAACAAACATGCTCATGAGGTTCATGCAAAGAGAGAATGTAAAATGTAGGTCCTGATCACTAAAGGAGTCTAAAGTTGGAATCATTCTGCTGATTTAGTCGATATGTATGATATTAAGACCTTACTCCCTAAAGCGTTGCAGGGTATGTACTTGTATAAAAGTAAGAATTACGTGTTTATGAGGAATTACTCATGTTTTCTCCTAAATGGTGTACATGGTTAGAAACTTTAAAATGGTATTATTACGAACAAGAACTCTAAACTAACAATAAAAGGTAAAGCTAAATTGGAAAATTGATCCATTTGACACCCTCACTCACAAACAATGTTTTCTTTTTGTGATAATAATAATAAGATATCTATATATTACTATTAAACAGAAACAAGAAGAGGAAGGCTTGCGTCCAAGTTCCTGGCCCCTCTTGAGACACGAGACTGAAAAATAGTGCTTAATCTAGATACTTTTTACATTCTTAAGCTTACAACCACTAATTACACTAATTCCATAGTCCTGCACTTGCAAAAGGCTCGCCTAAAAAACACCAGCTCAAAGCTTATCATCCTACTGATCAAACCATACAGGTCCAACAAAAACATTTGGGACTCACTTCGTTTGAGAGAAGCTATGGTCTATTGAGAGGAAGATAGTCTCTAAATCAATTTTCCATTAAAAAAAATCATTTGACAAATCAAAATGAGCACAACAAAAGGAAAATAGCTTGCAGAGGTTGGGTAGGATTGATAAATAGCTTGCTCCACATGAAAATGCACCCAACAATTATACTCTCAATCAGAATGAGAAAGAAACATATAACCCTAAGAAATTTCAAGAAAAATGCAGGAATTTTACTCAAAATGAAGAACTACACAACTCAACCAAATTAATACTCTAATAAGGAAATCAAAGAGGAAAGGGAAAAAATTTCAATTCGAGAATTACCTATCTGAAAAATTGATCCTTCAATCAACCAAAACTGATACAAATACTGATCCTTCAAAGCCTTCCAAACACTTCCACAATTACTTCATGAACTGATACAAATCACTTCATAAACTGATACAAAAAATGATACAAATTAAAAATCGTTAGGGTTTGCGGTGAAAGCAAAGCAGGAGAGAGTGAGTGTGTTGAGAATCAGATACTAACCTGAAACAGAGAGCGACGGCTAGTACGGCGATGAGTAGAACACGTTGGAGAGGGAGAAACAGAACGGAGAGGGACAGCAGAACGGAGAGGGAGAGGGAGAGCTGAATGCAGAGGGAGAGCAGAATGCAGAGGGAGAGGGAGACAGATCGAGCGGGATTCTTCTTCCTTGCTTCCCTCTTCTTTGTTAGCTTTTAGTTTTTTCTTTCGATTTGCGCGGGATAGTTGGCGCCCAGCGAAATCAATCCCGCCTTCATCACATTTCATTTAGCGCACAAATGAATTGGATATTGATAGTTGTTTTACTGTTTCAATAGAATTTTATAGCTGTTGGGTAAAAACCGCTATTCTCAAAAGCTATAAATGCTCATTTTTGTTGTAGTGTTATGAGACTCATTCTAACCCCTTCATTTCCTCTCACAAGAATCTGGTTTGGGTGAAAGAAAAATTTTTCTCAGATAAATTTCTTTAGATGGTCAGTGTTGCATGAGAGAATTTTGGCTAAAAATAGGTTAAGGAAAAGAGGAATTCACACAGTAAGTCTTTGTGTGCTCTGTAATGAGATTGACAAGACGCTGGATCATTTGATGTTTCACTGCAGATTCTCCAAATCCATTTAGAGCAGTTTCTTGTTAAAATTTGGTTTGAGTTTGATGTTTCAAGGTTCCATTTTGGATTGGCTAAGTTGGTGGTCCCAAGCTCATCCTTTCAGCCGGGGGAATGGTTATGACGTAGGGCTCCTCACGTTTTCATGTAGTGTGTGTGGAAATAAAGAAATATGAGTATTTTTGAAGGGCTCAATAGATCAGAGCATTCTATTTTTATAGAGATTGGGGAATTGTTGTAGAGGATGGGTTCGGCTTGTAATTTGTTTAGGAATTTGGTTTTTGACACCTTCATGGTGTCTTGACATTCCTTAATGTAGAAATGATTCCCTTTGTCTTTTGTTTTTTTTCTTATCTTTAATAAATATCTTCGTGTTTGGCCAGAAAATAATAATATATAGGAGTTAAAATTAGGAATTCAATTCAAGTAAGAGTTTGAGTTTCTATTTTATTTAGAATCTAACTTTTTTAGGAAGCTTAAGTCAATATAAATTATAGCCATTGTAATCAGTTTTTGTCGATTTTTGAATTTATGAAACTTGAATTGTTTTATATTGATAATGAATTAGTGACAAACAAATATGGATATGATTTATAGTGGTTAGTGACAAGTTATTTTTTTATTTTTTTAAAAAGCAAAATTTACCGTCGGTGGGTAAAGAACCCAAGACGTATGTGGAGGTTAAACCATCACAGCCTTAACCATCCAATCAGGCTACCATCGGCTAGTGACAAGTTATTTGTCACATTATTATTATTATTATTATTATTATTATTATTATTATTATTATTATTATTATTATTATTATTATTATTATTATTATTATTATTATTATTATTATTATTATTATTATTATTATTATTATTATTCATGTAAATAATATTCATCGTGTATTGTTGTATGAGATGCACATTCTGCAAGGAAATTTGCTTAGGTAAAAACAATAAATCAATTATCTCAAAATGTTATTAAGACTTTGATGATCAAACTACAAAACAATGTCAAATCCATTCTTATATATGATAATCAGTGTAGTTTTCAACGAAAAGCTTTGCTAATTCAAGCGGATCTGTAGCTTGAGACCACCAACTTAGCCAATCTAAAATGAAGCCTTGAAACATCAAACTCAAACCAAATTCTGACAAGAAACTGCTCCAAATGGATTTGGAGAAACTGCAGTAAAACATCAAATGGTCCAGCGTCTCATCAATTTCATTGCAAAACACACAAAGACTCCCTGTGTGGATGCCTCTTTTCCTTAACCTATCTTTAGTCAAGATCTTCTCATGCAACACTGACCAACTAAAGAAATTAATCCGAGGAAAAAGGTTTTTCACTCATACCAGATTTTTGTGAAAGTAAATGAAGGGGTTGGAGTGGATCTCATAATGAGATGCATCCAACATATCCGAAAATTCTTTCACCAAAAAGCCCACACTTTTACCCTTCCACACCAAACTGTCAGATCCCTCTGAGAGCATCTGTCTATCCAACAGATGCATTAGATTAGCAAACTCTTATAGCTCGCCAGTATTTAGGGGTCTTCGAAAGGAAAGATCCCAAGAATTGTCGTTAGACCAAGAATTGCCATGAGACGATCGAAAGGATGGAATTAAAACTAGCGTCTTGGAAACGCAAATTTCTTTCTAAAGCAGGCAGATTAGCTCTTGTACGATCCACATTAGCTTCTATCCCGATGTTCACTCTGTCTCTTATCAAGGTTCTTTGTTCAATAGCAGCAAAGATGGAACAGATACGCGATTTCCTTTGAGATTCTACTCAAAACTCTAGAAAGATGCATTTAGTGGGCTGGGAGAAAATTTGTTGTCCTAAATCTTGAGGTGGCTTAGGCATTCGTCAGGTGCTCACCTTCAATATTGCATTACTTTCTAAGTGGCTTTGGCGATTTGCAGAAGAAAATGACAATTTATGGAGATCTCTCATTATGGACAAATATGAGTGCAATAGATGGTGATCTCTCATTACTTTCTAAGTACACTTCATACGGATGCTCTTTGTGGAAGTCCATCTCCCGATGCGCAAGTGGCCTCTACCCTCACATCTCTCTCCAATGTGGAAATGGTGATCTCTTCCATCTTTCACATTCACATCTCTTGCAAATCTCTCCCCGCATTCAAATATCTTCCCTCTCCCTCAAAATTGAACCGCAAATCGCAACATTCCCACAAAATTTTTGAAAAACAAAGTAATTTAATGAAAACTTCAGAAATATTTTCAATCAAAAAAACAAAGTAAACTTCAGAAATCACGAAAAAAATTATTGTTCGCCTGAGACAATGCGAAGTTTTTGCAAAACTTCGCATTCATCTAGGCTTAAAAATCTCGCCTGAAATAATGCGAGGTTTTACCAAAAATTCATATTGTTCTGAGCGAGCAGAAAATTTCCAACAAATTTTTTCGGACAAATTTGCATGACTTTAGTAAAATGACCATAACTTTCTAATTTAAAAACATTTTCCAATGATTCAAATTTTGTTTATTAAATAACTCAAAGTATTACAATTTTATGTTTTGATCAACTTGAGAATCAGTCTCGATCGAGCACATAAGTTGGCCGAAAGTCATGGATACTATCCAATTTTCATTTCAAAACAGATTTGCGCGACTTTAGTAAAATAACCATAATTTGCTCATTTCAAAACATTTTCAAGTGATTCAAGTTATATTTATTAGATAACTCAGAGTACTACAATTTTCATATTTTGAGCTGGAAAATCAATCTCGATCAAGCATATAATAAGTCAGGGACACTATCCAGTTGTCATTGCGAGATAGATTTGCGCAACTTTAGTTAAATGACCATAACTTGGTTATTTCAAAACATTTTCAAGTAATTCAAGTTGTGTTGATTAAATAACTCAGAGTACTACAATTTTCAAGTAATTCAAGTTGTATTTATTAAATAACTCAGAATACTACAATTTTCGTGTTTTGATGAACTTGAAAATTGGAACAGTAATTATCAAACAAATAAAAGAATTTAAATGTCTCTGACCTCAAGTCCTACACAAAATCCACAATGCAAATTTGAAATCTCAGTTTTCACTTACAAAAACATGTTCAACTCATAATTCTACTAGAAAATTTGGAATTTAGACCCACAATACACTTCATTTTAATGCTATTCAATGCTAGAAAAACCAACAGATATCTAACTCAATTTTGAAACGCGTAGTAAATCATCACAATCACTACAAAAAAAAAGTTTCAGCAACGGCTAAAGACCGTTGCTAATTGGCAAAAAACCGTCGCTACAATGATTTAGCCACTGCATAAAAATCGTCGCAATACCATCGCTAGTTTAATTGTCGCTATTTGAATCAGCAACGGTAAACTATCCCGTCGCTAATTAGCCACGGCAAAAAAATCGTGGCTAACTCAAAAAATTCCGTCGCTAAAGCTACTGAAAATTTCAACGAAGACTATCGCTAATTGTAAGATAGCGACGGTTTTTGCTAAATAGCGACCATTTTTTGCCATAGCTATTTTGTGACGGTTTTTGCCGTCGCTATTTAGCGACAGTTTTTTTACCGTGGCTATTTAGTGACCGTTTTTGCCGTCGCTATTTAGAGACCGTTTATTTGTCGTCGCTACTTAGCGAGGGTTTTTTGCGGTCGCTAAGGCAATATAGCGACGGTTTTTTGCCTTGGCTATTTAGCGACGGTTTTTTGCCGTCGTTAAATTGCAAATCTAATTGACAACACAACCACGGTATTTGCCGTAGCTATTTAGGGACAAATTTGTTGCAAATCATATTGACAAATGAAATTTACAAATTATAATTCATTTTTATGATGAAATTAGCTATTAATGATTGTCCATTTTGAAAATTAATATCAACTACCAGAACTAAACTTAATTGATCAAAATTATAACAAAAATTACACAGTCTCTAGAATATTATACAAAAATTTTAAAAAAAATTACAAAGAATCCATACAAAAATGACAAAAAAACCCAAAAAAAAAATTTCGATCTATAAAATATCGGAGATCATAGATCTCCGCGATCCGAGATTATAGGAAAAACTTATGCATATGGCAGAAAACATAAGCCTTATGCATATATAGGAAAAACTTATGCGTATGGCAGAAAACATAAGCCTTAAGATCTTCTAAAGAGGATCCAAATTTAGGAAGAAACTCAAAACTCAAAGTGAAACAACAAAGTGAAAATATAAAAGGTCTCATCACTAAGGTTAAATTTGTAGAAAGGAGCAATAGTAAGTTCAAGCAAAATTCAAGGTGAAACAACAAAGTAAATTTTAAAAGGTCTAACCCGGAGACCCACAATTCTGGCAAGAACAACTACTTCATTCGTGATTGCAGGTTCAAGAAAAGCGAATATGCTAAACTCAAGGCCAACAAGGTAGGCGATATTCCGACCGACATTGTAATTGCTATGGTATCTAAAATGCATATTGGCACGGTCATTAAATTGAACACGGCTGAAACAAATATGGGGTAGTCATTTAGGTTCTCTCGTTGATAAAATTGTTGGGGTGCGCACCTAGGTCCCAATTTCAATATTCGCAACTTGGGCCTTCCATAAGGGCCTCGGGTGTGGGGTTTTTTTTCTTAATATGTCTCGTTGTTATTAAGGAGTGGACCACTTTCTTATAAACATTAGTGACGAATCCTTTTTACTTGATGTGGGGCTATTTAAGCCAACTTCATCATCCAACAATCTCCACCTTTTGTGTGAATCATCACACATCTTACAATCCATCCACCGGTCTGCAACATCTCGAAGTACCTCCTCCTCGAGTCTCATGTGCGACCACATATCTGTTGTAGCACTCAGTGTATGGATCTATTCATCTGGCGAATTGCGTATCTGCGATGCTCTACTTGGCTTGCTACCTTGCATTTCAATCTGTTAGCCAGCACCTTGGCAATGATCTTATAGGCCCCATTCAAAATACTTACAGGTCTGAAATCTTTCACTGTCAGCATTAAGGAATAAGTGATATGATAGTGGTGTTCAACCGCCAATCCAAAAATTTCTAGAGTTAAAATCTTCAATAACTTTCAGAAAATCAATTTTGATTACTCCCACATTTTCAAATAGAACACCATTGAGAAACCATCAAGACCTGGAGAAACATCATATTTGAGTTCTTCCATTGCCGCTCTAATTTTCATCATATTTTGATTACCATTGAGAACACCATTGATAGTGGTCTCCTTCTAACACCCATGGTGATTGCACCCAACCGGCAATGTCATATAGTTCTTCCCAAAAGTGTTCTCTTAGCGAAGGATTGCACGGACCATAAATGTGAGTCCCTGACCAAAAAGAATTGTCCGAGGTCATTTGAAATTGAATAAAAAGTGAAAAAGCCCCTTTCAACACTTCACTCATCTGCAAAAGATCAACATCCTAGATAGCTAAAAGGCCTCCCGAGCTGCTAGTGGATTCCAACATAACCCAATCAAAAAAGCTATCACCCCACAATTTTCTGATAAATTCTCTAGAACATCTATCCAATTTCGATTCCTAAATGAAAACAAGATCTGGAAAATTCTCTAAGATTAATCTACGACAGCCCCTTTGCCCCTCAGTATTCCCGAGCCCCCTACAGTTTCACGAAATAATTTTGAGGTTCATGAAGGACCTTTGACCCCGAGGTTGTTGCACGTGTCCGTTGTGTTGTCAGATACTAAACCTTGCGCTGCAGCTTGAACCATATCTAAAGCCGTTTTTTCATCCTGACTGAGGTCCACCCCCACTACCAAGCCAATTTCTTTGAAAGCCGAACGATCCGATGCTTCTTCCTGAGTCGAATGACAGTCAGAGACAGAGTGCTCCACGTTGTCATCGACCCTAGAAACAAAACCTGAAGACTGCTCAAAAGCCTGTTTGCCAAGGAAAATAAACCTATGATTGTTCGTCCATGGAACCTCAAAGCCTGGAGGCGCACCAACGTGGTCTGGTGTAGACGAACAACTCTCCAAATGAGAGACACATAGTTTTGTAGACAAACCCTAGACTCCAACACATTGTTATGCACGTGGTTCAAAACCTGGTGGGTAAACTAGAGATACCAAACACTCCTAGGTCTGGTTGGGAGACTCCGCCCTTGTCAGCCCAGTAGGGGCACTACAACCCTTAAGATCTACCCGCCCTGCTTGGTTGGTTGAGCCTGATTTTGTGGATTTCTGCTTGAGCAAAAACCTCGATCTGGGTTTTTCTAGCCAGCTTGCGATCCCTGCTGTCCTGCTTAGACATCTTAGTCAATAATGGGTCCAAGTTGAAGACATCTTCTTCTACAGCTTCTAGGACCTTCCAATAATTGTCAGTAGACTGTTGATAATTAGATTTGGCCAAATTATGCTTCAAACATGACGTGGGCCCCTGACAAGGTGAAAGCCCAACAATGTCTTTGCCTTTATCCTGCTGAGGTGGCCGAGCTGACTCGGACATAGGGGTACCTACTTTACCCACTAAACCGGCAGGAGAAGCAGGGGAATGGGGAAGTGCTGGGTATTGCAGGGGAGACTGGTCACTCAGTGTCGGGAACGTAGGAGATGACTCATGTCCCTTGCATGAGGTCACGTGTGGAGAGTTAGCAAAAACCAGGAAAATTGTGTGTCCAAACGGAAGAGCAACAGGTATCCATTGAATAGCCGAATCAAGCAACTATATCACCGATCTCGCATCATTGTCTCTTGCAACCTAAGTCTTAACAGGCAAAAAAAAAAAACAACAACAACAACAACAACAAAAACATAACCATGGATTTGGGTACTAAAATAAGGATTTTACAATCAAAATATCACCAAAAAATCTAGAGAGTCGGACACCCAGTGCCAGAGGGACTTTGTGTACGTGTGATTGTGTTCTATTGAGGCATTATGAGCATCTCTAAGATGATGGAGGGTATTGTGCTTGACCTGGCGCGGGTCGCATGCTACTCTCTAGACAAGTTCATCTAACACCCTCACTCATTTCCACTGCAGGGCATCAATTTTTCTTTCCATTTTTTTTCTCTTCTCTGCCCAAAAGTGTGTTAACCATAACCGGAAAGCTTTGTTTCAAAGCAATTTCAGTGGAGGAAGCTAAAGCACACCTTGGCCAGCTTTCAATTACTTTCCAACCCAAACCATATAACTTTTTTTTCAAGTCCGCAGCTGGTCTTTCTAAATTTTACTTCGCAAAACAATACCAAATGTAATCAATTTTTCAAGTTGGCACCTTCTTCATTTGCTCACTCACTCTGTCAAATGTCATTTCTCACTAGTAGAAGCACATCACTTTAGGACAACTTTAACAAAAATGCTGCTTAACATCTTATAGGCAATGAGTAACTTGTTTGTTTTATGCTAATATGACTAGCTAGGCTTCCCTTTTGGAGATAGTTGGATTTCTCCTGAAGACTTTGCGGTTCACATTGATTTAGTTATTTTTACGATTTCTTACATTAATTCTTGTTCTGAAATGCAGTCATCATATGGCCCTGTTCAAAAAATTGTATCAAGAGTCAGACAACAGTGGCTTGAACAAATCAAGCAGATTTGATGCATACTTACTGTTCTAAAACACATTCTTTTCATGCTTTTCCACCAATATGCACTTGAAATTGTTTGAAGAAATTGATCATGCTAACTCGAGAACACACTTGAAGCCTACTGGAGCTATAATGACAACATTTTTTTTTCTTTATTTTTTTGCACATTTATTTATTTATTTTGTATAGTCCTTCACTACAAATGGAGATTTCTAATGATCTATTAATCACATTTTTAATTGAAATTTTTTTTCAATTTGGGCAGGTATCTGTGGATCAACCATGTGTCACTGGAGATGATTGGTAACATTTACTCAATCATATAGTTCTTAATACGACCTCAACCTGATACTGGGCCTTCTGTGATCAATGGAGGCATTTGAAGATGCCAATCAAGACGATAGAAAATAATTAGGAATGAGTAACATTTTCTTTAAAAGGAATTATTCTTTGTAAATGAGGAAGCTCCAAGAGTTTGAATTGTTTCATATTGATAGTGATAAACAAATAAGAATACGACTTAGAATTAGTTTTGTAGCCAGGATTTTCACAAAAAGGAGGCAAAGTGGAGGCGGCAAGAAAAAAATGGTAAAATTCTAGGAGGGTAATAGTGTCACGCCCCGATTTTCGGGAAGAACAAAAATCTCAAAATCCACGTAGGATTATCCGTTTTCCCAAAACTTGGGACATGAAATTCAATAACAACAGAAACATTTAGTAGCAATGACAAAAATATAGTTTAGAAAATAGGAACAAACTAAAATTTATACAAAACTCTAACCAGGAAAAACTGACGTCGCTAGCCCCACTAGCATAACTCCCGTAACGCTGCTCAAAAGTCTCTAAACCTGAAAAGCTAATCGGCTACATTCCCAAAGGAATGTACCCAAGAAGCAAAAGCTCACTTGGGTTAACAATAAAGCTGGTGTGAGAAATCTTAATCCCAAAATCAATAATATCGCACGTGATAAACATCAAGTTAAACACAAACAATACACAAACACACCAACATGTAGTTCCTCAACGAGGCAATCATATAATCATCCTAATAAGTAAATATGCATTTACTTGTACTTATACTGTAAAACTTGACTATGGCAAGTCTGACCTGCAAAAATATTAGTGTACTTGTCATCCTGCATGAAAAAGGATTAGAACAATATAAACGTAGTTTATTCATTTTTTATTTGAATATGATTCATCTTTTTAACGAAACAATGACTTAGACGATACCACATTCGCACCACCTTCGTGCCGAACATACATGCCCATATGCCTTTCTCATATAAAGGAGGACTACGCCGTCATCCATGCCTAAGTGGGGACATCACATACAAGCATGCATCACGGATACCCCTAACGATATGAGTACCAAAAGCCACCCTTGGGCTATCAATGTGCATAAACTCACGTCACATTTTTTATGGATAAATATCAAAGCCTATTTTAGGCATAACAATTCACCTCATTTCCGCAAGACTTACCCGAGGGTTATTTTAGTTTCTCTAGTAAGAAATGAGTGTCCCAACTCCGCAAGACGACTCACTGGTCATTTAGTTTCTCTAGTAAGAGAGGGAAAATAATAAACAAAAGAGGTGTTGTAGTTCTAAGTGATACAAGTCCAAGTGGTTTATATTTTCAGAAATCAAGGTTTACCAATATTATTTATTTTTGATAATTCAGAATTCCTCCACAATGACATTTTGTCATACATAAGTCGATTCACAATCATATCCACCCACATTTTTGGGGAAAACATAGCATATTCATCAATCATGCTTTATAATAACACGGTGATCAAGTGAAATTTTGTCATTCATAATGAAATCCACCCCTTCCTTTGGGAGAACATAACCATTTCAATATGCATACATACAGAGGAACACCATTAATCTTAAATGGTCCTACATCAATAGAATCAACGAGACATCAAAACAAAACAAACCATAGTGCAAAATCAACCACTACTACACATAGTACTCTCCATATGAATGTGATTTTAGGAATAAACACATACATCCTAGTTTGGCAGAAAGTATCTCAAAAACTTAATCCAACAAGGCCACTACATGAAATCTTCGAAAAGACAATTTCAACACATAAACATGAAAGTGCATGACAATCATTGGTGAACGCTAACTTACACCAAAGCAACCAACCTTCTTCGGCTCAAAACAATATTTTTCTCTACATCAAATGCAACTCAAAACAACTCAAAGTAAACCATAAGCAACTATGTTCCCATCCCAAAACAGTCAAACAAATAACTTTGCCAACAACACTGAAATGAACAAGCTGTCCTAACCGGGTAGCTTGACCAAGGAAAATCCCCCAAATTGCATACCGTTTGGGGCCAAGGAAAGTAGACACCAAGAGGTTTATAACCATATAAGGCATACCCCATGATTATGTCTATAACAATACAGATTTTACAAACAAAGCAGACCATCTGTTAGCCTTTGGCTGATTTACCTATTGTCACTAAATTGAGTATATCTTCCTATACAAAACTCAGATTATGATACCGTAAGATCCTTTAAAAACTAGACTCAAACAAAAAACTTTTGGGATATAGCATGATACTGTACTTACTCAAAACCCTTGTCAAAACCTACACAAAATCAGTCCAACTATAAGACGTCTGCTCAATGACGGAGCGTGACAGGTTACTACTATGACACACACAAAATGGCTATCAAAACTTCTTGGCTATGATTATGAAATATTCTACAAGAGAGGGGATAAAAATCAGGCAGCAGATGCCTTGTTTAGATGCATTCACAGCACAAGTTCAGAATCAAAGGAAGTGGCAGATATAAGTACTTGCTTAGCTCTTACTTCTCTTACTCCTCAGTGGATACAGGAAGTTCTAAGCAATCAGGATCAGCAAACACCTAGCAACATTCAGCAGTTTAACATACATCCTGACTCACTACCTCACTATTATGTCAAAAATGGACTCCTCTTATGCAAGGGCAGACTATACATTGGCTCTACAAGAAATCTAAGAGCACAACTATTAAACAACATGCATAATTTGGCTCTAGGTGGTCATTCGGGCATTCAAGCCACTTATCAAAGGCTCGGACAGTATTTTCCTTGGCCGGGCATGAAGACTCATGTGACCAAATATATCACTGACTGTAACATATGTCAAAGGAATAAAAATGATAATTCAGACTACAAAGGACTTCTCCAACCTCTCCCCATTCCGGATCACGCATGGCAACATATAGCCATGGATTTTATAGAGAGATTCTCACCTTCCAATCAACAAGACAATGATTTTGGTTATTGTAAACAGGCTGACTAAATACAGCCAACATCTTCTTCACTACCCTCACTTAACCACACATTTAAGGCAACCTTAATCTAAATTACAAACATCCTGCATTTCCTGCTTCCAGCAATGAGTGGGTCTGCTTCAGGAGGCATAGAAAAGAAAATGCAGACTGTGTGCAAAACAAAGAAGGACCAAAATGGGATTGCTGAAATGGAATAAAGGATTCCCAAGCAACTCGAAACATCTAACCAGACAGCAACTTCAATGAAGCAGTAACCATAGCAATCAAGATGAGCAGCAAGAAAAATGATGGTCATTCTCTACTAGATTTTTGGTCAACACAGAAATAATTGACAACAAAGAAAACCAATTGAAATATCAATCAAATCTGCAAATCCAATCAAACCAAAAGAAACCCAAACACCCAACAAGACTAGAAAGAGAAAAACAAAAATGGAGAATGAGAGAACACACTCACATCATAATCAAGTCCTACTAAGAAGTAATTGTACAATGGAAAACCAACCACACTTTAGTAGTAGCCATTAGAAGATCTAACCATCTACCATGACCTTGTGACATGATGACAATGAACTACACTATTATATTGATCATAAATTAATAACAATAGTAAAATAGAGTTTTAGCTTAAAAAATAACGTGTAATCCTCCTCTCTGTCCCACTCCTATTCTTTTACTAAATTACTTGTACACAAACAAAACTTACAAAAGAGTGACAGGTCCTTGATTACGCAAGAACACTGCATTGTGACTATTTGCAAAAGTTTATCCAATGACTTGCAACAAATTTATGATCATCGATAGATTCATCAAGTATTGACTCATATCAAGGGCAACCCTTCGTAAACCATCACTAATACAAACACTCTATTCGATGTTGCACATTCCAAAACCATGGATACCCATCACAGAATTCAAACACAAACATTGCAAAGAAACATGAACAAAATGAACAAAGAAAGCAAACCCATTCTCACAAGCAAAACCCATTATATTTTTGTAAATTGGGGATATTCTATTTTCAAGAAACAACATGAACCAGCCACCCAATCAACAAATCAAACCATCCAACAAACCCCATAACCCAAATCATCCCAACATCATTATATTTGCAAATACGCAAACACACCCAAAATTCAAAAAGAACAAGAAGAAGGAAGAACTCACAGTAAAAGAGAAAAAAATGAAGAAAACTCATTGGTTCAGTTTCTCCATCCATCACCGCGACATTGTCATCGATCCATCTAATAACATCTCGTGCATAACATCGCTCAGCTCGGTGGATGGCAAGTCTGGCCATGACAGCAACATCAGCCTTTTGGTCAAATCTAGAACAGGCTGAGAACCTCTCTTCATCATCTCTTGAAACAAAGAGAGCATCCACCATCGTCCTCCATTTCTTCCCTCGCACAAACCCCTCTCATTGCTAGCCGCCAGAGGAGAGGAAATCGTGAAGAATGGAAGGAGAAAGAAGAAAAGAGGATTTGCACAAGAGAATAAAGAAAAAAGGGTTTTCTCTTTATATGATGGGTGGCAATTCGCCCCCACTGGACTTCTGAAAGCAACCACCTTCTAAACTCACGAAATAAAACCCTAAATTTTGAAATTCTCATTCAATTAACTGTAATCCTATTTTATTTTATTCAAAATAAAATAAATAAATTTTATGAAATTTAGGGGTGTTACATTATACACACGTTAAATGGAATCTCGTCCCGAGATTCGGTAGGTAAGAAAGTTTACTGAATTTCAAAAAATACGACTTGTCAAACAAAAGAAGATTTTAAAAATACAAATTTCAATTGGATTTTATAAACATAAATATTTATTGTCATTAGAAAAGTAGGGTTGTTACAAATAGTTCAATATGTATATACAACTATTATACACAAATTCACTATAGAAAATATGAGTTTTGAAATTTGTAGGGGGGCAACTGCCCCATGTCTTATATGTGGCTCCGCAACTGCTTAGAATGGTCAGTGACAAGTTATTTGTTACATTAAAGTTTATTTTATTGCATCATTATTATTATTACTATTATTTTCATGTCAATCACATTCATCATGTGTTGTTGTATGAGATGCACATTTTGCTTAGGTATAAAAAAAGAAAATCCATTATCTCAATATGTTATTAAGACTTTGATCGTTCAAATTACAAAACCACGCTAAAATCCATTCTTATACATGGTTTTCAGCATGAAGCTTTGCTAATTCAAGCGAATCTGTAGCTCTAGCTCCTGGACAACAGCCACATATTCAAATGTCGCAAAAACAATAATGTCCACAGTCAGGAACCAATTCAGGAGGACAATCAAAATGAAAAAACAATTTTTTTGTAATTGCATATTATATCTTTGTAAATGAGGCATTGGATTGTATATTAGTATTAATTATTGGATAAAGTTCATGTTATGACCTAACTAAGAGTACAGGTTCAATAGGAGTAAGAATGCTAAGAGTACAAGTTCTTTTGGATAGTCATGCTCTCCGAGGGCCCTAGTAGTTCGGTGTGGAAGGGTAAAGGTGTGGGCTTCTCGGTGAAAAAAATTCTGATATGTTGGGTGCCTCTTATTATGAGAATCATTCCAACCCCTTCATTTCCTCTCAAAGGAATCTGGTTTGGGTGAAAAAAAGTTTCCTCAGATAAATTTCTTTAGATGGTCAGTGTTGCATGAGAGAATCTTGGCTAAATAGAGGTTAAGGAAAAGAGGAATTCACACAATAAGTCTTTGTGTGTTTTGTAATGAGATTGACGAGACGCTGGATCATTTGATGTTTCACTGTAGATTCTCCAAATCCATTTAGAGCAGTTTCTTGTCAAAATTTGGTTTGAGTTTGATGTTTCAAGGTTCCATTTTGGATTGGCTAAGTTGGTGGTCCCAAGCTAATCTTTCCGACGGGGGAGTTGTTATGGCGTAGACTCCTCACGTTTTCATGTAGTGTGTGTGGAAATACAGAAATATGAGGGTTTTTGAAGGGCTCAACAGATCAGAGCATTCTATTTTTATAGAGACTGGGGAATTGTTGTGGAGGATGAGTTCGGCTTGTAATTTGTTTAGGAACTTGGTTTTTGACACCTTCATGGTGTCTTGGCATTCCTTAATGTAGAAATGATTCCCTTTGTCTTTTGTTTTTTTCCTTATCTTTAATAAAGATTTTCGTGTTTGGCCAAAACATAATAATAAATTGGAGTTATATTTAGGAATTCAATTCAAGTAGGAGTTTGAGTATCTAATTTATTTAGAAACTAACCTTTTTAGGAAGCTTAAGTCAATATAAATTATAGCCATTGTAATAAGTTTTTGTCGATTTTTGAATTTATGAAACTTGAATTGTTTTATATTGATAGTAAATTAGTGACAAACAAATATGGATATGATTTATAGTTGTTAGTGACAAGTTATTTTTTTATTTTTTTAAAAAGCAAATTTACAGTCGGTGGGTAAAGAACCCAAGACGTATGTGGAGGTTAAACCATCACAGCCTGAACCATCCAATCCGGCTACCATCGGCTAGTGACAAGTTATTTGTCTTATTATTATTATTATTATTATTATTATTATTATTATTATTATTATTATTATTCATGTAAATAATATTCATCATGTGTTGTTGTATGAGATGCACATTCTACATGGAAATTTGCTTAGGTAAAAACAATAAATCAGTTATCTCAAAATGTTATTAAGATTTTGATGATCAAACTACAAAACCACATCAAATCCATTCTTATATATGATAATCAGTGTGGTTTTCAGCAAGAAGCTTTGCTAATTCAAGCGGATCTGTAGCTCTAGCTCTTGGACAACAGACACAATATCTTGATGGGGAGTCGCAAAAACAACCATATTCACAGCGAGAAACCAACTCAGGAGGACAATCTGAAAGAATAACAACTTTTTGTAATTAAGGAAAAAAAATTAATTAAACTATTAGCATTAATCGGGAAACTTATTATATCACTTGATTACTCTAAAAAGGTTCTCATTTATTCAAAGTTAAAAAAATAAATAAAAATATGTTGTTGTATTTTTCAAGTCAAGGTTGGGGCTCATGATGAATTTGGTTTGAGTTTGATGTTTCAAGGCTCCATTTTAGATTGGTTAAGTTGGTAGTCTCAAGCTTATCCTTCCCGGCAGGCAGAGTCGTTATGGCATAGAGTTCCTCACGCACTCATTTGGTGTGTGCGGAAAGAGAGAAATAGGAGGGTATTTGAAGGGCTCAGCAGATCAGAACACTCTATGTTTATTGAGATTAGGGAATTGTTGAGGATGATGGGTTCGACTTGTAATTTGTTTAGGGATTTGGTTTTTGACACCTTCATGATGTCTTGGCATTCCTTGATATAGGAATTATTCCCTTTGTATTTTGTTTCCCTTTCTTTCTTTAATAAAGATCTTCATGTTTGAACAAAAAAAAAAACCCCCACTATTGTCATTTACCTACCTGTACAACCTGGTGCTGCATAAGAACTTCCCATTGTCATGAAAACCATAAGCATAAACGCTACCAAAATAATGCTTTTCTTCATCTTCTTCTAAAATGAAAGACTACTTTTCTTCTTCAATAAGGAAAAACTAATTTATGTTCAATGATTTTGAAGGCTCTACAAAACACAATTATATATAGTAATGAGGAAATCTTCCCAAAGAATCTCTTGATTATGATAAAAAATAAAAAAATAAAAATCTGGATTTCGGAAATATATGAAAAGATTTTCATGAATATTTTCGGTTGTTACCATTTCATTTATGGTTATTAAACTAAACGTGATAATTTTTTGTGGATTTGAAAAATATATGAAGAGATTTTCATGGATATTTGAAAAATATATGAAGAGATTATCACATCCATCCCGCCGCCACTACCACCATCATAATCCACGACATAACCACCACCATTTTAACAGTCACCGCCATTGCCGCCACCACCACCATCATTGTCCACATTCGCAATCACCATCACCACAATCACAGGCACCGTGGCCATGCACAATTACAAATATTACCATCATCAACACCACCCACAATAATTTTTTGATTTGCATTGATTTTCTTTAATGAATACCAAGTGTTTCTAAAGTAATGCATTACCAGTCTACAAAATGTAGCTCAGTTGGTCGGACATCCACTCTCCTTGTGAGAGGTCGCGGGTTCCAGACTCACTAGTTAGAATTTTGTGAGTTTTCGCCCGATTATTGGGAGCACATTTGTTCCGCCGTTGATAAGCCTTCGAGTATTGAATGCATCTACTTAGATGGACTAGACCGGACTAGACCGGAGCGAAGTGAAAGCGAGTCTTCATGCAAGGTGGAGGCGATGGACCAGAATGAAAGCAAGTCTCTATGCGAGATAGAGGTTGCAACAATATTGTAGCCTTCGGGCTTGGTTTGGTTAACCCTATAGGGCCAGTCATGTAGCATTTGGGCATGGATTAATAAATAAATAAAAAAGTCAATGACCCAATTTAAATAAAAAGAAAAAGTAATGCATTACAAACTAATGTATATGCATCAATTTGCGAAATACATCATTTTAGAGTGTACCAAGCGGAGCCTAAGTGTGACAACTATGATCCATTTATTTGGTGGGTCTTAGGGTCGGATTTGGATTCGGTCTGGGTTTGGATTTGGTATGACCAATAAAACCTATTGCTATGGTATTATTTCCCATCCGCAGTGTGTTCCTACAGAGAATAATAAGCGATTCGTGCTAATTATTCATCATGTGCTAAACTTGAATGATACTTTTTAGTATACGATGTCACAATTACTTCATAGTCATAGTATGTAAAGAATCAAGAAAATCTTTGAACTTGTCACAATTAATAGTTGTCTGGCTCAAGAATCAAGAATTACAACTACTCTGTTTCATCATAACTCTAATTTATCATAGGAAATCTTTGAACTTGTCGCTCCTGCAAGTTGCATATTACAGCCAAAAAAATGGTCTACTACCATAGAAATTACGCAGCGACTACTCTACGCTATTATAAGTGTTTTTTCATACCATTCTACTCTTTTATACAACCTATTTTTTCTCACATCACCGTACTTTTTCACATCACCTATATAAACCAAAAACCAACATTTTTCTCCTTCCCATTCAAATCGAAATGCGATTTTTCCTCGCCTATTCGAATCTCTTCTCTCTCCCACGTTCAAATCTCTCCTCACATTCAAATATCTTCCCTCTCCCTCAAAATTGCAACTTCCCAAAAATTTTATGAAAAAAGTAATCTAATGGAAACTTCAGAAATATTTTCAACCACAAAAATAAAGTAAACTTCAGAAAAATCACAAAAAAAAACTATTGTTTGTCCGAGACAATGAGAGCATTCATCCGAGCTTAAAAATCTCGCCTGGAATTTGCATTGTGCTAGGTGTACAACAAATTTTTTGGACAGATTTGTATGACTTTAGTAAAATGACCATAACTTTCTCATTTCAAAACATTTTCAAGTGATTCAAATTGTGTTTATTAGATAACTCAGATTACTACAATAGTTTTGTTTTGATCAACTTGACAATCGGTCTCAATCGAGCACATAAGTTGGCCGAAAGTCAATGATACTCCCATTTTCATTACAAGATAGATTTGCGCGACTTTAGTAAAATGACCATAACTTGCTCATTTCAAAACATTTTCAAGTGATTCAAGTTGTGTTTATTAGATAACTCAGAGTACTAAAATTTTCATGTTTTGAGCTTAAGAATTGATCTCGATCAAGCATATAAGTTGGCCGAAAGTCAAGGACACTATCCCGTTTTCATTGCGAGATAGATTTGCGCAACTTTAATAAAATGACCATAACTTTGTTATTTCAAAACATTTTCAAGTAATTAAAGTTGTGTTTATTAGATAACTCAGAGTACTCCAATTTTCATGTTTTGATGAGCTTGAGAATCAATATCAATTAAGGTTTAAATTGGTCGAAAGTTACCATGTTTTGTTTTTTACATTTTGAGTTTGAGTTTCTCTGGTAGGTTATGCATATTTATTAGTAGTGTGAGTAAATAAGAAAGAACAAAATCTCTATGGTGGTGTGAGAAAACGCTTTTATTGATGTGATTGATGTGAAATAGTCGTTTCCTAAAAATTATTCTATCTTTTTGGAGTCTTGAGTAGCCACCAAATTCGGTTGTGATCCAATGAGGCATTCACATGACATTGAACAAATCTTAGTCTTTTGTGAAGTAGTTTAGATTGAAAAGATCAACTTCAAACATAGTAACATTTTCACCATTTTCGATGGTTATTACCATCGCAATACATGTATATAAAGCAAGTAGAAGCAATTAAAATGGTATTTGTGACATGGTAATCTATTTCAAAAATTCTAGATAGTCAGGCCAATCAGCCACCTTTTGGTCAGGTTTGGATTAATTTACAATTTTATCCCTTTCATAGATGATGTTTGTGGTTGTGTTTTAAAGAGAATGGGTAGAATTGTAAGAAAGCCCAAACCTGACAAAAAAGTGGCTGATTGGCCTCGCTGCTTAGACTTACTCAATCTATTTAGATTATGGTTGATCCCCAATTCTAAGCAATCGGGTTTTATAGCCACTTTTTGGCCAAGTTTTGAGTTTTTCACACTTCTACCCCTTCTATAGATAATGTTTATGAACGTATTTTAAAGAGAAAGGGTAAAAGTGTAAAAATGTTCAAGCTTGATAAAAAAATGGCTTTAAAGTCTGGCTGCTTAGAACAATTCATGGTTGATATGATACAATATCAGTTTTGTTAAGTAGCCAGGCTAATCAGCCATTTTTTTGTCAGGATTGGGCCCTTTTACCATTTTACCCCTTCTTTTTAAAACACAATTCAAACATCATTTACTACAAACATTACATCCATTTGTAACAATCATTAGAGCTTGTATCAGTACACTTGAGACGAATTATGTGAGGGCCTAGATCAATATATGTTGTAAATGTAGTGATGCAAATTAAAAGACAGGAACGAAGTTACCAAATGTTCTTGGGTTGAGTCGCGGACTAAGTCGCTCTCTTTAAGACCTTTCGCGGCTCTGCCCAAAAGTGTGCAAGCAGTCTGATAGCCCCGCCGTCCCTAGGATAAAACAGCCCAGAATTCTTATCTGTCTCGTTCAATCAAATGCACTATTGATGAACGGAATACTATCCACCCTTAATCTCTTTTTCACTCGGAATCACCAATACAATGTATAAAATTCAAACGAAAAAGCTCTGAAATTATGTGGTAGAAGATCTGTGAAATACGAAGAGAAAGAGTTCCTTTCAAACAGAACTGTGGAAATCTCTTTGAAAGGGTTTCATATGAACAGAACTTAGAACACTACACAAAAAATGGCCATTAGCAACGGTCTTAAACCGTGGGGGTAACCCATTGGCACGGCTTAGAAACGTGGGCTGTAGGGGCGTCGCTAAATCCTCAGTAACGGCTACAAACCATGGAAAAATATATGTTAGCCACGATTATAAGCAGTTGCAAAGGTTTTAGCCACGGTTTTAAGCCGTGGCAATTTTTTTTTTTTTTGGCTATCAAATGACTAAAAGCATAAGCATCCAAATTTTAGTAAAACCAATACCTAATCAAATAGACAATGGGATTATTGAATTGTGACTCTTCTCAAATGGGTTTTAATTCCTCGATAACTAAGAAAGAGCATTGTTTCCATTTGGTTATATATACAACCTAAAAAATTAGTCTATACAAGAATGCCAATCCAGATTTCTGTAAACCAACTCCTAAGCAACACAAAGAATAAAATTCTTGAAACGCGACACTTCTAATAGGCTTTAAATTCTACAACAACTAAGAACAAACATCATTCCATGTGGTTAATCTCCCGTGAGTTTGTTGAGTTGTGAGAAGCGTCTTCAGCATTTGATCTATCCATTTCTGGTTCTTCAATGTACATGCTTGTCCCATTTTCGTACCATGTTCTATGATTGCTTGGTGGCAGAAGCGGATAAAATGCAGCAAGGTTCATGAATGCTGAGCTGTAAAATATGCATGAATGAGATAGGGAAAGAAATAATGGCTTGTGCTATCACTTTCAATAATTGGATCTTAAAACTTGGAACATGAAGCTTACCTTGACAAAAAGTCCCTGACGTTTTGAGTCAGGAAGACTCCAACTACTGAATCTATCACAGATCCTTTCCACGGCGTGAATCGTCGATCTCCTGTAAAATGCATCCAAATAATGTTGTTATATGTGCTGAATAATGCTAAAACTGAGACTCCCTTGTGAGCTCATTGTTTGTAGTTCCATTTCTAAAGAAAATTTTTTATTTTTTTTTATCAAGGATATGAGGAATACTTTACAAGGATGTCAAAGTAACTAACTGATAGTCCAGAAAGGCATGGTATCTATGGCCCATCTTACAAAGACTCGAAGGAGAAAATAGAAAATATTTACTTCAAAAAAAATAACAATAAGATCAAATATTTATGGTCTTCTTACCTTGGACACAACCCATGATTTGAAGGATTCTCTCTACCCTTCCCATAAAAACGTGTCTTTCTCCAGCCCAATGTCTGACTTTCTCTGGATTAAAATCTTCACTACTTGGAGTGACATATCCCATTTGAAGCTTAAATTCTCTAATTGTGAAATCGTCCATGTCAACTTTAACCCTTGGCTTCTGTTCTTTCTTAGGAATATAATGAACAACACTTTTCTCATCATGGCGATATGGAAGCAACGGATTTTCACTTTGAAAGAAAGCAAAGGGAACCACTTGTTTCTGCTCATGTATTTCAGAGGTCCTTTTTCTACCTGCATAAGACACTTCAGTTTAGTGGTTAATTGATAGAATTCAAAGTCCACTAATTTTTTGGATGGACCAATAAAAGCAATAGTTTTACCCCAACATTAACTATGGTTTACCAAAAAATTGATTAATTCAACAGATTTTATGGCACCTTCTGATATAGTCAAGTCTCTGCAGTAATTTTTGGAAGCTCCTCCATGTCCCAGGTGCACTGGACAGAGTGATGAAACGTCGACAAGACGTATTCGTTTGCTCCTTGGCTTTTTTAGGATCTTTGCATGCGCTGCTAAGAATGAAAGTAATTTTTCGAAGCGGCCTTGAGCTCCTTGAAATATCTCAGCTTGTGCTGTGGTAGGAAAGAAGAAAATAGATAAAATTGAAGGACGTAGTTTTCTTGTTGGGGCAACAATGCCAACGAGAAGGAAAGCAAGTAAGAAACAAAAGAGGTCAACATAGTGGGATCTGAAACAGGGTGTGGTCTTAGAAACAACCATTGCTAGCTAATCAAATACAAATTTCTCAAGGAAAGCTGCCATTATCAATTTTTTTTCCCCAGAAATAGGGTGTGGCCTCTGTTTTGAGCAGTTTCTGAGCTGATACATCACAGAAATATTCAGAGCAAGGGAAATTAAAAAATGCAAGCAGGAAAAACAAAATAAATCATGTTTGATTTTGGCTTTAATGAGTAAAACTACAGTACCAATATTTGTTTTCTATTATTGGAATGAAAACTACAGTAAAATCATTCAGAAATTCACAGTATATTTGTAGTCATGGTTAATAATTGGGTTTGATTGGTTTGGAATCATGGTTAGTGGGTTTGAGTGCAATAGATCTTGAACTCCTAATGATTTCAACCTGCTTAAGAACTTTCTTGAGCATAGATACAGAAACATCCTGTGAAAATTCCCAAATGGGTATCAAAAACACGTTAAAAACCAAGATAAAGTTTTTAAGATATGAATGTAACAGACATGGTCAATGACAGGTCAGATGGAACTTACAGAAGACATTATGCTGATTCCATCAGAAATATCTGGAACAGACAAACAGTTTGGAGGCACAGGTAGCTTCTGTAATATATAGCCATCCTGAGAGAAGTATCCTTTCCCAGAAAGGTTTTTCCTAGTTTCCTCAGGAAATCTTTCGAGCATTTCAAGAACCTAGTTATTTGCAAATGAACAAATCCACTCACATATGTGAGTTATGAAAATACAAAACAGAAAAAATAAATAAATTGCCTCAATGTGTACTGTACCATCATATAACATTGACACGTCAACACTCACTACACCAAATTGGCACTTTTGTAACAACTCTAAAAACAGTATCACTTTTGAGATGTTACAATTCACCAAACAATTTCAAATCAAAACTAAATTTAGTTAAAAATGAAAAACAGTAACACAAAAAAATGATACTATAAGTTGGATCACCGTGAATAGTATCACTTTCATAATCATACTCTTCATGGTGATACTATTATTGTATCATTTTGTTTGTGAAAATGTGTAAAGTTGTTAAGTAAATTGTTACACTTCAAAAGTGATACTGTTTTAGGGATGTTACAAAAATGCCAATATGGTGTAGTGACTGGATTCAAAAGATGAGAGATAACTGAAATTGTTTCAGAAGTGAACCCTTTCATATGTATGGACAAGGTACTCTTCTTTAAATGAAATGTCATTTTTATGAAGGAACATGGAATAGATTATGGAAATCAAAATCAGCCGGATCAGCCCACTCACAAACTCCAAATATATACCAGGTACATGTAAGGTAGAGTGCAATTAAAAGTTGTAAATGATCTCCAGTGCAAATATTAGAGAAAGGAATTACAGCATACCTCACTAGGTAGCAAGGGGAGTTTCTTTTCTTCACCATACTGGTAACCATATCTAGATCATGATCAACAGAGGGAAGCATCGACTCCCAGAGTGTTCGCTACTGTTAATCAATTCTATGTACATACTGACAGTTAATGTAGTTATAAAGAGTACCTAGCAAATCCGCTCCATTTGAAGGTAAGAGTTGTTCTTCTGCTGCAGAAAAAACAACAGCATCAGCCTGAAGAGTCCGAAATTAGCAAAACAAGTATACAACTCATCAATTTTAGAAATTAGGAAACTCAACTTCACAAGAAAGAATAACATTCACTTACATTAGTGCAGGTTAAACTCTTCTTACCGCCAAACGAATTTCTGGCTGCTGCCTTAAAATAAAAAAAAATAGACCCTGCGAAATGCATGAATAACATATGTCAAACTCACACGTCACAACACATCTGAACTGTATACACAATACATGCAAACTTGTGAATGTGAAGGACTTAATGGACATGCTCTCTATAGAATAAAGAGTCACTGGCAGCAGCAGTTCCTGGCAGTCAATTATCAAAACTGAGAAAGGAATTATTCAAAACTTTCTTTTTAAACAAGTTCACTTTTACTGAAGGTCAGTTTCTGTAAGGTGAAATTGAAACTTTGATTGTGAATTAACTTCAACTCACTTTTACTATGCAAATGAAGAACTGACTCCCATTAGTATTAGGACCTGCATTAGCCATGGTCAACACTCCAGGTCCAACATGCGTTACTGCAATATTGATAACAAGATTGTGATATAAGCAAGTAATATGTGTATTTAGACACCTGAACTTTCATATTAAAAAAATGCAGCGTATGATATGATTCTATTCCACAGTCAACAACAGGGAACTAACAACTGATTGTTGATGGTTGTACGCTCACCTTCAAAAACAGGTTTTAGACTGTCTAGTCTTGCTTGCCACTTATCATTATCTACAGCCCATCTAAACCCCTGCAAAAGTTTTACATTATATTCAGTTTTTTTTCGTAAACTTCCCTAGTGTGATAAATAATAGATCTTAGCATGTCAAAATAAAAGCCAGAGCAGTGTAGTTACAGGTACCTGAACTCCAATTATTGGGACAACTACTGCATACCGGGTATCCAAGGCAGTAGCAAACCATGCATGCATTCCAGCAATACAGAGCTACTATGATTGCTACACGCTGCTGCAAATGACAACTTAAACTACAATTGGTTAAAAACTTTCATTTTGCTAACCTCTCAGTGATTCACCAGTAATTCCAAGCAAGTACATTACTTTAACTTGTATTTGCTATTGCTATTGCTACTGCATATGGTACCAGCTTAATTCATGCATATTGGCAACCGGGTTGGCTCCGAGATTTCAGAGGCCTATTTTGGCTGGGCTATAGGGGACCTGGTATCAAAGAAAAATAAAATAAATAAATAAGTAAAATCAAACAAAATCCTTCTGTAGGACTTGAACATTAGAAATGTGTCACAAGTTATCACCATACCAACTGTAGAAGTATGTGAGAAGCTGGCTATCACATTTGGAATTATTAATACTACACCAGGGACAACGGTTCACGTCATTTAAAACCTTAAGTATGTGAAGATTTCCATACCATGACAAAACTAAATTTAAAAATTTATTCTTGAGTCGTGAGATTGTAGTGCGAGATAGGGCATAGTTCCACCTTTTCAAAGATGGGAAGTGTTCATGTGGGGATTATTGGTAGAAGGGGAGAAGAATAGCCGTCAACATTTTTCTATTCACACATAACAACGTGTTTTGGATCTTACAGATAACTACTCTCAATCTCAAGCTAGAAAGCCGTGGATGTAGCAATACAAAATATAAATAGAAAAGATCTCATTTTACAAACTTAAAAAGGTGCATACCAGCTTCCCTTCAACCAATGCTCATTTGCTGCTCCGCAGCCCATGATTGCTTAGGCTCTAATTTCACTTCTTCAATCTTAAGTGATATCAAAAAAGAAAAATAAAATTGCATTAACATCTGGGAGAATTTGGTAGAGTAACTTGTATAAAAAATATCTTCAAAACAAGCATGTCTTGCATATGCCTCAAGTAATTATCAAGCTATACTGTTTGATTGGTAGACACTTTTTTTTATCAAATCCCAAATGGAAGAACAAGCTCAGTCTTTGAAGTGTTCAAGATTTTCTCAGAAACATCAATAAGTAATTCATCTGTGTTTTAGAATTCACAACAAAACATACAGTTAAAATTGAGATTTAAAGACCCATGTATATAACATCCTGCCAAGGGTGCCTAGGCGTTTCCCAGCGTAACAGGTCCTCAGGTTTTTTCAGATTTCGTTGAATTTTGAATATTGAGTCTCATACATATAGAAGTATCTGACTACATTCACAACTTTATTTGGAAGAGGAGAAGTTCAATTACTACATAGTAAAGCACAGATAGGATTAATCAAAAATTAACGAAAGGGATTGAATGAATGATGCATTAAAGAGTTTTGGATCAGTCTGAATGCCATAAAACAATGTAAAACAGTTGTTGAGTTATTGAGGTTTAGAGTGCAAACACGAAGATTTGAGTGAGTTTAAGATTTATAGAAGGGGGGCATGTCTGGCGCCTGACAAACTAGGTTACTCACGGAGACCTTGGCATATGCCCCTATGCAAGATCCAAGGAAACCTGGGGAGTATGGCCATACAAGAGGGCTACCAAATGCAGAGTTCAGCTAGTCAAGCAAAAATAAACAGTACCTGGGCATTTTCCACATAGACAAACTCTTTGTAGCAGGCTTCCATGGTCAGGTGTGGGTTCCATAAAACAACATCTGACCAACTGCATGAGCAAGGAGGCTACTATCTAGAGCATACCAAAATATCATAAATTAAAGAAAAATCAAATTTGAAGTTGAGGATCCAGTTCACGCACTTTGTATTCTTGATGGATATTATATCACCCAACCCATTGTCTAGGTGTATTTCATTGGGGGTGTTGAGTTAAATGCAGTCCACAAATCCAGGAAAAGAGACGTTGTCCCTGAATTCCAAATATCCAGTTAGAGTGTATATATGACACTAATGTTTTAGTGTGTTTGAGATTAATCTTGAATAGTGTGAACAAGGATCCGTTATTTGTAAGATATATTGGAGAAAGGAAGCCCCTTGAACGTGAAACTGTTCTTATGAAAGAAATGTCATCGTTGATGTGGAAATTCAAAGGCGATTTATTGAGACAAATTATGATAAAGATGGAACAGACCTCTCCTCTTTACCCTCTAATGGATTAACAGGGTCTGGATCCTTGTTCAGTGTTTTGCATCCTTTCAAACCTTTCACCAATGCCCCTGCACTAGAAGCCTGTATAATAACAACTAAGATAAGCTTCATACACAAAATCTAATGTATCAAAATGCCACAAATCAAATGGGTCAGATTCAGGGGATTAACGGGACTAAATACAATGAAATTAGGATTCTTACACGAAAGTAAGTATGCAATCTATTAAAAGAGAAGGGTTTGTTGTCAGTATTGGATATTGTTAAGACAGTCGAAAGGCTCTTTGACTTCAGAGTAATCTGCAAGGAGTAACAGAAAATAAACAGAAGGTTTGGATTCAGAATATTAATAACGACAAAAAGAATGAGAGACAGTAAATTACATCTAAAATATTAAATACCTGACCTTGAATAAAGCTTGGAAGCTGAAGTCCCACATAGCACGGCTGTAAGGACTGTCTGTCAGCTCTAGAGTTATAGTAGGATCTTCTTCCACATTTTCAGAATCAGCAACAGACCAGTTCGAGTTCCTAGCAAATCCATGCTGCAAAAGAGGGTGAATTTGACGAAGATAAATTTAGGAACAAGAAACAAGGCAGTTTTTTGAAAAAAAAATTGTAAGCATTAACTGTAGAGTTTGTAAAGTAGATCGGCAAGAAGATCCATCAATGCACATACATATTCAAAATGTAAAATATCTATAAACCGAAGGCCATTAAGTGTTAATTAACTAGGTTATAGTGTTGGTTATGCGCTAGTCAGTAATCATGCATCTATTAACTAGCCAGAATAGAAGTACAATGATACTTCAAAAGCAAGGTCATATGAAGATCAGTAGAAACATTACAAGAGACTGGAAAAAAAAATACAAAACCAACCATACCTGTTGGATTGCACCAGGTCCAAACTGTGGGAAACAATGTGGGACTCCTCCACTAATTCACAATTAGAACTGAAGTTAGTATCATTCGTAACCATCTAGGGGCTTAAGAAATAATATTAGCAATACTCAAAGAAAATAAGTTGAGGTCATGCGAGGGCTAAAGCAAATAACCTGATGGATTTCTGCCCATTAAATACGGCGTCCGGACGAACATAAAGCAAGTCCTTCCCACTTGGAACTTTCCATGATGTAATGCACCCTCCAAATAAGTAAATCTCTGCCTCACTGGACACAAATGATGTGATCAACCACTACACCAAAAGGCCAAATTAGCTACGCCGAGCTGGCCACGGTTCTAAATCGTTGGTTGATTTGCCACGGCAAAAAACTGTAGCTATATGTACCAACGGCTTAGAACCGTGGGTAAAAAAAACCTGGTCACGGCTTAAAACCGTTGGTATATTTGGCACGGCTAAAAACCGTGGCTAATAGTAGCAACGGCTTCAGACCGTGGACATTATTAGCAACGACTCAAAACCGTTGCAACAAAAACATTTGGCAACGGTTACAAACCGTGGCTATGTCTTGCAATGGCTCAAAATCGTTGCAAAAATTTTTTAGCAACGGTTCTAAACCTTGGCTATGTCTAGCAACGGCTCCAAACCGTTGCAACAAAAAAATTTAGCGGTTCTAAACCGTGGCTATGTCTAGCAACGACTCAGAACCGTTGCAAAAAAAAATTTAGCAACGGTTCTAATCCGTGGCTAGCTATAGCAACGGCTCAGAACCGTGGCTACATGAAAAGCTGAAAAAAAAAATTAGGCGGGCTATTTTGGTGCTCGACCTTCCCTCCACTCGACTTCCATCGACAAAAACGAAGCTCCCCTCCACTCGACTTCCCTCGATTTCGTCTCCTTCCCTGCTCCCTCCTTCGACTCGACTTCCTTGCTTGTTATCCTTCCCTGCTCCCTCCCTCGACTTCCCTCCTCCCCTCCTTCCCTGCTCCCTCGACTTCGCTGCTCTTCCCTCGACTTCCCTCCTCCCCTCCTTCCCTCGTCGTCACTCCTTAGTACTCGGCGTCTTCAAAATCGATCAGCCATTGCACCGAACAGGTACTCTCTCTCTCTCTTTTATTTTTGGTGAAATTAGGGTTCGATGAAAATGTCACCATGAAAATGTCTCATTTCAGGACACATTCTTTTCCCTCCCATTTCCAAAATTTATCACCATGAAAATGTCAATGGTAATTATTGCATTTTTTGGTTTGTAGCATAATTTCATGGTTGAACTTCAGGAAAAAAAAATTGTTTCTGTTTTATTGTAGTGTGATTGTGACTTATACGTGGTGAATGGATGAGAGCAATTATTATTATTATTATTATTATTATTATTATTATTATTATTATTATTATTATTATTATTATTATTATTATTATTATTATTATTATTATTATTATTATTATTATTATTATTACTTTGTTAGAATGTTAGTTCTATCATATATGAAACCAGAATAGTTTGAAGTTATTTCACATTGTGGTATTTTAATCATCAAGAGAAGAAATCTGAGGATTTGAATCAATGCATTTGATCTGCACTATGGTTGGAATCACTGTGTTGGCTAATGTAAGTGCATAACATAGCTTATGAGACTTAGATAACTACTTTCATGAGTACGAAACCCAGATTTGGATGATGGGTGTTAGGAAGCACCATCACAAAAACGAAGCGCAATAATCACAAGAGGAAAAACTAGAAGGCCATTTCATATATAATACCACAAAAGGGGTATGGTCTGTGTTAATTATCTTGTTCGAGTCAGAGCTTGTAGCTTGTATGCTAGGTCGTCTTTGAAGCACAACTGTTGGTTTGGTTACCATTTGTTATTATTACTTGGGAGTTTCTAGGTTGTTCTTTCTGAAAATAAATTAATTAGACAAAAAGGAAAACCAAATGCCATATGTCTCTAGGTAATGGGGATCCTAAATATTCTACAAACATCACACCATGTTCAATATTAATCCCAATATTAATCATTGTTCAAAAGGACATTAAGCTTTTGTTGTCAATGGTAGTTTCCTCAAATCTCAGTTTCCTCAAGAAGCTCACTTCATCAGGTTCAATATTAATCCTGATTACTTCGAATACCATGTGTTGCTACAATCATATTTCCCTCTAGTCACCAGATTTTCCAATATTATTTATCTGGATGCATTGACTCCTATATTACTTGGTTGTTTTTTCATTGTGCCTTCAGTGAATAGAATTTACTTGTGTTAATATCTTCGAGACCTCAAAAGAAAAATACTTGTTGCAATACAACCCTTACATTAGTACATTATGTTAATTTTCTATTAAGAATCACATTAACTTGATTTCTTAAATCAATATTGTCTGCTTGTTTCAGGTGGAGGTGCAATATGCAGACGGTAGTATCTTCAATTTGTCAGCTGAGTTTCTTCGTGTAAACAGCCCTGCGGCTGACAACAAGATTAGGTCAATAGGTGGTGAAAAGGTAATCGAGGTCATTATACTACCTTCTACTGTGCTTCCCAAAACATTTCTTTTCTACAATCCCTTGATGGATTCCCAGCATGAGGTGAACACAAGCTGGTGGCTTAAATAGAAGGGCAACAATACCCCACAAATACTGACCTTATTTACATTTCTTATATTATAGCATCTCCAATAGGCTTAGTCAAGGTTGCTAAACAATTGTTTATGATATTTTTTCCAATGTGGCATGTTAGCAAGGGTTTACAAAAAAATGGCTGCTCCAATAGGCATACCAAAAAAAGTTATGGTAGCATTGTTTCTTATTATTCTATTATCTATTTAGGCCCCAATAATATGTAAAATAAGAATAAAAATTTAATAAAAAGTATTTTCCTTTTATCTGTTTTTTTGTTTTCTAGACAACAAGGAATATGATTCATTAAGTTAGTGAAAACAAGAATGGGATAATCACGAAAACATAACGAATAAATTGATTACCCCATTCGCTATTTAAACATGCAATACTTGGAATAATATGGGTAATTATCAGAAGAAAAAAATTTCTGTCCGAAAGTGTTGGAAATGAACACATAAAGCAAAAAGATTAATTGACAACTACCATAAACACGAAGAAAAAAAAAATTCCTTAACAGGTTTAGTAGCATCCGTTGGTTTACATCAAGGATCACAAACATCTATAAGAACAAATTTATTCATGTGTAAATGAAACTTTAATTGCTATATATATTGGTCATATAGCATGTTTTGGTAAGTGAAGTTAGAAATGTTTTGAACAAGCTATTACGAAAAATATTTGGGGATCACAACATGAATACTATTTCGCGATTTCTTTAAGTATGGGTTGGAGAAATGTGGATGCATGTAGGGTCTGTGCTTTTCTTGTTAGTTAAGCTATAAATGGAAAAGAGGAGACAAACATAGCTTACATAGCTTGGTGATTCTTACTTGACCCCAGCAACAACTTAATATATTCAGAATTTTTGGGGGGTTTCTTCTCTGATTTATCCATCCTCCCATTTCACCTGAAGAATGCTTTAGGTCTGTTTTATTGTTTTCAAGAACTCTAAACAATGGTGTGACCTTACATATGGTCAGTCCTATCGCAGTTTTTTTTTCTCTACAATCTGATATGTGAAGTCAGTTTGTTTTCACTTTTTTTTGGGTGTTAAATGTCAGTAACTTTGGTTGTGTTAGAGAATTTTTGGCAACCCGATATCCAAAATACTGTGTAAATGGTTTCACATTTGCGACAAGTTCTTTGGATGAATGTTTGGTGACACAAGATAGTGGTGTCTCCATGGATGCCATTGCTCATTTTGTTGCTAGTAAGAAAGATGAGAGGCCAAAGGACCAACTAGTATGTATTCAGATTGGCTTTTCCAATGCTTTATAAAAATCTATTTGTGGTGATATGTTGTGGAAGGAAATTATCTATAAATGTGGTGTATATAGTTGATTCTTATTTCTTTTGTTTGATAATGGTTAATATCTACAATGTCATTGATAGAAATGGATAGTACTTGCGACAATCTCTCCACCATTGATGTCACTAGATCTACCAATGATGACATTGAAGTTAAACAGACCATACAGTTCAACCTCCACGGTTTAACAATTGGACCTGGTGCTAGAAATTTCAATAAAAACATTGGAAAGCTTGTTGAAACCCTTGTGCCCATCAAATTCAAGGGTTGGCACAATGTTACTGACAACTACAAAGAGGATGTGTGGAATGGCCTTAAGGTGAGATTTTACATCATTGATTTTCATAATGTCTTATTTTATTTTCAACTTATATTTCAATGGCTTATTTTCAGCGTGAATACGACATCCCAAATTATGTGAAAAAGAGTGTGCATTTGAAAATGCCTGAATATTATAAAAGGTTCAAGGCAGATCTTAGGAAGAATTATTTGGATAAGTATCCTACCATTGAGGAACAAGAGAAGCATGTTCCAAATGGTGTAAGAGAGGAGGATTGGAAGGAGTTTGTTCGTTATGAGAGCACCCCTGAAGCGAAGGCAATTAGAGCCCAAAATGCAAAAAACAAAAAGGCTTCAAAGTATGTATGGGGTGGGTGGCCAAAAGAGTGCTGCAGAAGTAGAGTATGAAATGGTAATTGAGTTTCTAGCTACTAGTACAATATTATATACCATTTAAATATATAGACTGAGACTAATCTTTCAAGTATATAGGTTGAGAAGAACCCTGATGGGGAATCAGTCACACGCACTGACATATGGATTGCATGTCACACTGGAAAGGATGGAAAACCTATGCATGGTTCTGAACAATATATGGTATGTGCCCAATGATGTCTTTTATACCCAATTCTTTATTTACTTTGTAGTTGTTTGAATATTATTTGTGTCCTGATTTATTTTATTTTTTCATTCTTTTGAAGGAACAAGTTAAAGCAAAAAAAACTGCCATGCAAGAATCTTCAACTCAGGGTACCACTGACCTCACTATTGATGATGATCCTCTAAGCCAAGTGTTTGGCCAAGAAGTGAGGGGACGTACTCGTTGTGTTGGAACCACTGTCTCTAAAAGGAAGTATGATGCTGCACTTCTCGCTCGTTCATTGCTATTGGAAAAAACATTGGAAGCCAAAAAAAAGGAAGAAAATATGAAAGATTGGAAGAAAATGTTAGATGGATACGAGAGAGACTTGAAAGTAGAACTTATGTAAGACCATCAACATGTGAGGGAATACAAGGAGTTGTTCACATAACTGAAGATACACCGTCATCCCGTGCACAATCGACAAGGCAACCAGAAAATCCATTACCTCCATCTCCATTACCACCATCTACATTACCTCCATCTCCATTACCACCATCTCCATTACCATCATCTTCTCAAGGTGTTGCGAGGTTTCCTTCTCCAAGCAATCTTGTTCCTTCAGTGTCAAGGAGATACAAAGTTTGTGATTGGGAAAGGAATGTCATTGGAATAGCATTAGAGGTTGTAGATCCTATCCATCAATTCTCTTGCGCTTGTCATGGATCATTGAACCCTACAACAGATATCAGACTTTCCTTATGCTTCAAATTCAGGACTGGGGTGAAACTTTACAAAAGTGATCCAAAAGGAGACAAGATGGGGGATTTGGACGTTGGTGATTTCTTCGTATGGTGTAGAACTCATGTGGAACTTGATGATTGATAGTTACAACTATGTTGGAAGCAATGTAATGGTGGCAGCAAAGGAGGAGCTGAGTAAAATACACTACGGGCACGTGATTGTTCATTTTAAGGTAACTAGCTGAAGCTTAAGTGCAAGTATCTATAGACTTAACCACAAAATGACTATTGCTTGCCTCATCCCATTTGAAACATTGTTTCTTCTATTTGAATTCTCATTCGCAACAATTGGTATGACCTAAGTTCATCTTTGATTGCTATGGTGCATATACTACAGTTTGCTTTGTTCTCATATTTATGTCTATTGCTTTTGATATTGATTATGATGTCTTTCTTTATACAGGAGTTCTATTTTCTACACAAAAACACCCAAAAACCAAGAGTCTAATGGTGAATTTTCTGACTATATTAACTTTTTAATGTTTATTTATGTTTACTTTTTCATTATGATGTCTTTCTTTTAATGTTTATTGCTGTACGTGCTATTTCTGGCCGCAGCGGGTTTCAGCGTGTGCGGTTAGCACACTGGTTTTGAGCTGTGGTTGAGGTATTTTCCTTACATGTGGTGGCCATCTAACCTAGTTCAAGTATTGTTCTTTATTGTTCTTTTCTAGCTCTGTAGTTGAAAATTTTGAGTGATTTCTCTCATCCTCAAATAATGATAGAAATTGGTCTAAGAAGTTAATTAACATTTAGCTTGATTTCTACTCTTTGCAGGGTGTCTTTTGGAGAAACTGGTGTAGGTGTTGTTTCACAGCAGCTTTATTCGTCACTTACGAGCATCCAAATGGGCCTCGCAGAGGACAAACATGGTTGGACTCTCACATTAGACTAGATAGGTTAAACCAAGCATGTATTGTCCCAATTTGATTATTGAATACCAATTTGATTATTGAATACAAACATGGTCTGTTTATGGCTTTGCAACATTTTAAATTGTGATTAATGTGGGGGTTAGGGTGCTAAACAAAGATGGAGTTTCTCTTATCTCTGTGGCTCTTTCCTCGTTCAATTTCAGACCCTGTCAAAGTTGATCACCTTAGATGTTGAGCATAAGACAAACCAGGGGTTGGAAGGAATTTCATTGAAGTCTTATTTCCATAAACTAAGCAAATGTTCAACTTATTTAGTTATTTATTCATTGTGATTCTTTATTTATTTACTTACTAATGGACACACAAATTCAGCATGAAAACACTGTTTTGGATGGGGCATCTAATGTCTATATTTTCTGAAATACAGTGGTGATGGACAAATTTCTGGGCAAGTGTTAGTCTACAGGCATCCAGGGTTGCACTTTGGTGATGTACATGTCTTGAATGCAATATACGTCAAAGAGTTGGAGAAATTTGTTGGCAATGCCAAATACGCTATTTTCTTTCCTAGTAAAGGCCCACGCTCCTTGGCAGATGAGATTGCAAATGGTGATCTTGATGGTGATATGTATTGGGTGTCAAGAAACCCACAGGTCAGTGGTGATGGATAATTAATTAAAATTTAGTACTACACTTTCATTTGAATACTTTAGCTATTGTTTTTTCACTGTCAAATATGTTTAACTATTCAGGTGACCTGGACATAGTGGTCAATGAGGCCTCGATTTCCCTCATGAAGTGATTTTCTTGCATGTATATTTTTTTGCCATTATATATGACCTACAATTGTATTTGTTTTGTACTGATCTATATTAATATTATTTGATATTATTAATTGTTAAACCAAATATGGTATGTCGATCCAATTCTTCTTTTTCTTGCCCATTCTTAGGAAGAAAGAAAGGATACACTCTCAGTACACAAAGAAAATAAAGCTACAACGTTATACATTTTGAACTTGTTTGGCTTTCCTTGTTATTACCAATAAGTTGATTGGTGAATGTTGTATGAATTATTCAAGAGATGCATGTAGTTTTATTCATTGGGGATAGGTAGATTTTGTTACTTTTTGTTGATAGGGCTTGCAGAGCATAATGAGACTTTTACAGGAAGAGACTCAAGTTGATCCTTTGGAATAGAGTTAAAACTTTAGCATGCATATTATTGAACTCTGCTAGGTCCATAGACCAAAACTCAAATACAATAGGACACATAGTAAGCAAATGGTCTATGGACTCCTCAAAATGTTAACAAAGACCTCTGATAATAATAATACTATCAACTGTCACTGCTATATAATAAGTCTGATATTTAATAAGTTTGCATTTGCCCTTCTTCTCTTGTTTCATCTTTCATGCCCTATTTTTTTTTCTTTTGTCAATTGAAAATGAAATATTAAAATAATTTATTTTCTCTATAACACTCAATATTTCTGCGAGTTGCATTAGAAGCACTTGATGTCAAACCCATACAAGAACGTAACTTGGGGTGTTTGTAAAAGAGAATGCTTTGGTTGATTTATGTGTGCCCAATTTTCGCTAAGTTTTTGCTTGTAACATATTTCATGTAGGATTCCTGGAATCATTGCAATATCCCTTTCATGGCTGATCACATATTACTCCTTGTGGCAACTAGTTGAATTGCATGAAGTAACAGTGCCCGTCCTTCTCTTTCTTGCAATGCAATTGTATATTCTTGCAATGCAATTGTAAATAAACTCAAAACACTAGCAGAGATAATATGGTTGTGATGTGCACAGTTACAGCATAAACGTGGCTTTGCTCTTTGTTATACATGTGCTGATCTTTGAACCCAATGCATTCTCTTTCAAAAAGTCCTATTCCATATTTTCAGATCCATGTAGCATGTTTCTCATTTGATGTAATTATTTGGCAGCTATGGATACAATTTTGATTCAAATGACTGGACTACTGTGTACAAGCACACAATGGGTAAAGACCTCAAATTTAAAGCTGGTTATGATTCAGAGGTGCGGCTTGGGTGGGCTTCTCTTTGGGTAATTTCTCTGAACACTGTTGTTAGCATTTGTTCTAAAGCAAGTATCAGAAAGCCAATTAGAGTAAGAAAAAACACAAAATATAAAAACCTTGAACTATGATTCAAGAGTTAATAGATGGTCTGATTGATGCACAGAAGCAAGTCCTAAATGTTGGGACTTGTACTTCTCAGTGTCCTGATTTTTAGAGTGGTTGAACTTGGTAGAATGGTCTCCATGGTGAGGTTTATTAATCTCTGGCACTACTGCTAGGATCATCCTCATGTATTCAATTGCAAAAGCTATGGAAGAGTTTTTTATGCAAAACACTGGATTACATTTGATCGCAAGATCATCTGTAAACTAGTTATAGCCTGATTCATGCTATCCATGCTATCCAAGATCATCAAAGGAAGTCAAGTAGATACCCACCTACATTATTGTAATATTATATAATTATTTTCCTTTTTCTTATTCAATATGCTTTGAGTACAAAGTTAAATTTTTCTTCCTTTCACTTTGCAGCATTTTGAGGAAACCTTTCAATTTTAGATGATTAAGTACAATTACATATCAGAAGATGTGGTAATGCAGCATTTTACAGCATGATCATTTCATTGACCTAGCCCATTGTTGTCATGTAGCCCAAATTTCACATCTTTTGCATTCATGTAGAGCATAGAAGATACAAAATTTGTCCATGTGTTTTGCCTTGTTAAACATGGTATCATTGAATGAAGACCCAGCATGAATACAATAGTATAAGCATAATTTTATCTCTCCCTTCATTTGATAAATTTTGAATCTATACATGCCTAATCTCTTAATATACATTTGCACCTACTTTCATTACCCGAAAGGTTACTCTCAGCTTGGAAAGCGTTTATGTTTTCTAATCTGGACACTAACATGGCAAGCGTGTAACTCTTTGCAATTGCTTTGTTGCCTGAAATTTCTGGGATTCCGATTTGTTCTTTACTTCCATATCTTGTTTTAGAGGCAGGTTAACAAATCAAATGATATTGGTCTGTCTGTAATGAGTTTGGTTTACTTTCTCAGAATTAGCATGGATGAGCATTTTTACTAATTTATTTTTTACTATTGATGATATCGGATTTGTAGCTTGCAGGGGCAGATATTCCTGTGAATTCTCATTGGGAGACGCTGAAGTTGATACAGAAGAGAAAGGAGTGAACTATGAAAATTAAGGTTCACTAAGCATAGTTCATGTGCAAGTACACGAACTAAAACAGATTGACAATCTGTCTGTACTGGGTTTGATTTACTTTTCCTACTAAATTAATGTTTGTGAACAAGTAACAGATGACAATTTTTCTGTGATCATGTCCTGACATTGATTTTTCTGTACGGGAAGGCTTATGGGTCAAGGCTGGAGCTCTTAGAGTGGAGGAGGACACGAGGAAGGAGGACGCGGGGAACAAGTAACACTCAATGGTTTTCATAATGGCTGCTAAGATTTGAAAACCTTCATATAGGGTAACTACTTAATTCCTGCTTTCATTTTATTTATTTTTGTTTTTGTGTGTATGATTATATGAAAACGCTATGACTCAAATATATATTAAAAATAGAACATTTTTTACCTTGCGTTGAATTATTTCATCAGGAAAGTTCTGAAGTCAGTGATGGACCTGGAAAATCTTCATAAGGAAAGAATTGGAGCACAACTTCATACAGAATCTTCTGTGAGGAAGCCTCATATGAGGGTATTTTGTATGGCCATTCTTCTATCAGAAGTTAATTAACAGATGAAGTTGACATGTCTAACAGTACATTTCTTAACTATTTTTTTGTAGATGTTGAAGAGTCAACTTTTTGTGGATGGGTTTTCTGAGAAAAAGCTATACAGTTTCATTGACTACATTTCTAGTGGATTCGAGCTGAATTTTATGGTTGCAGTTGATTTCACATGGAAATCCTAGACATCCAGATTCCCTGCACTACAATGATTTCTCAGCCAAGATAGTTGTGCAACTTGCAAAGTCAAGTGACATCAAAGTTGCAGTCATGTGCCATCCTACATTCGTAACTGTGGATGATATCAAGGGTATGACATTTTTCTCTAAATATCTTATATCTTTTCTGTAATAAATCTTTTCTTTCAAAAGAAGAGGCTGCCAAGTTTTAATCACAAATGATCTATAAATGTCTTCTAAGCAAGTTCTATAACTAGTTACCTATTGTTCTAAGGTCTACCTGGTATTAAAATTGGTAGGATTTCATGAAGTTTGGATGCTGCATGTTCTAAGGTCTGCATGTTCTAATGTTCATCCTATTGTTAAGCATTTCAAGTTGTTGGCTGTATAGTGTATACAATACAGATATGCTGATTTTTTAAGTATATGCTGCTTGTAATGCTTCCATTTATCCCTTCTAGTTCCAGCTATGCTGATTTTTTAAGTAGTTTTGAATGGAAATAAGTATATGCTGCCTAGTCATTGTTAGTTTCCTTTCAAATTTTTTTGTTTTTTGACAAAGTAAGTTTTGTTGTCAAGATGGTAGAAACTCCAATATTGGATACTTGTCCTAAAAAGTCTCATTTTCTTTGTGCATTCAGGTTGAAACTGTTGCCTAGTTTGGTGTTGTACTACAGAAGCTGCTCTTGCAAGGTATTGCTGGTGCTTTTTGTTCATTTGTTTAAGATTATGAACTTCGAGTATCCTAGTCCTAACAGAATTTTTCATGCAGGTCTTGATATTACGATTCTTGGATCCAATGATTTCTATTCATACCGGAATCAGGTACCTTTACATTCTCTTCAAATATTCTACCTATCATGTGGTTAGTTGAAGTGATAAATTTTGAGCATTAATCTAGCCTTTTACTTTCTTCACTTCAGCTGTCTCATGTAAAACATGCCCTGAGGATACTGAACTTTGATTGCTTTATCTAGAATGTGTTTTTGCCTCTTCTTCTTACTTTTTTTTTTGTTCAACATAATAAGAATGGAATTGAGTAACCAATTAGAATGGATACTTCAGTTAGCTCTTATGTCATGAATCAAACCAAGAAATACGATCATGCAATATTCTTCTGTCAGTTTCTAGGGCTTTATTTCATTAGTTGTATATGTCGGTGACTTAGTTGTTACCGGGGTATGTAAGAATATCCGTACAAAGGGTTTGGTTCCTCTCGAGCACTTTTTGGGTATAGAAGTATGAGATTCAACCATGAGAATAAATTTCTGACTAAGAAAGTAAAGCATATACTCAAATCTATGAAATTTAGGAGGATTGCTAAAGTTGGTATGGAACTATGGAAGTAAATGGAATAAGAAACAAGCAACACTCGACTTATTCTACTCATGCGTTTAAGTTCTCCTAAGAGAACATTTTGAACTTACCTACAGGAAGTTACATCTGACACCATTCTATACTTGGGAGGACTGCACATGAATCCATTCAACGATAATGGGATTGCAACGTAACAAGTTTGCTTGCCTATCCTCAAGTCTAATCTAGTACAAAGAAGAAACCCATAGGAAGAAGCACATCTTCTAATGTCACCGTAGCAGTTTTCTTGATCATAACTACTAACTAGATCGTATTTGTTTAGTTTGTTTGGTTTTTTCATTTTTTCTGGTAGAAAAAACCCAGCATAAGGAATGCATAGATATGTTAGGCATGTCACTGAAAAATCTCAACTATATCCATAATTTTCTCAAAAAGTGACTTCACCAAAGAATAACACCCAATTCAACAAACCTACTTCAGAGCAATTACCAAACGGACGTGTAACCACTGCTAAAAACAAAACCAAACAAGCTGCTGTGAAACAGAACCTGATAGGGCTGCTGCTGAAAACATAGCAATTACCTACTACTACAAACAGGAAAAAAAAAAAAAAACCCAAAAGGCCCTGAAACCGCCCCTCTTTGTTCTTCGTTCCTTGAATATTTATGTCACAATGATTGTTATGAAAATTTTCACATTCTAATATTAGCTTGATATCATTAACTATTTGCTAAGTTTCATGTAAAGTTACACATCGAATAAAGTTTGATTATGAATAGGAAGAAATATGAAATATAAAAGAGAAAAAACCAAAAGGGAAAAGAAAAACATAATTGTCGCACAGTGGTGCGTATTGTTTCTCATCTGCTTGAATCCGAATTTTTCCTTGTCAAATATGTGTTCATTCAGAACAGAATGGTTAAATGGCATCTCTTTGGATATTCCTAAATCTGCTATTTTTAGATTTTAAAAGCTGTGCTGTGCCATATAGTACACATATACATGCACAGGAACAGGTTGCCTTCTGGTCTATTTGCAACATGGTGCTCACTCTCTTTATCCTTCTGTATTTGCAGCAAAATAAACAGATTTTGATTTATGCTATTGTCCATGCTGTAAATGAGGACTATGCTGAGATGGCAAATGATTTCACCAGACTTGGTTTTCTTGCTAGTGGATCGGATGTAGCTCCCATAGTTCCAGCTTTAGAAGCTATCTGGCAGAACTCATCTAGAAAAGGACTAGCAGATTTTAATTTTCGCAGTTGTTACTGGCAGAACCCACCTTTTTTGCATGATGTTAACGACAACTGTTGGATCTATTGGCATCTAGTAACCTAGGCAACTAATTGGCCTAACATGGAGGTGTTTTGAAAGGGACATCACCCAGTTGTATTAGGAATAATTATGTATTTGATTAAGTGATCATGTTGGAGGTTTGGAGCAATCACGATGACCAATTGCTTGTAATATGTTGAATTATTATTGATAATTAATTGTTTAATTCAGGCTGAATTAGTTCATCCAATTCATGATTCTTTTGTCTCATTTGTGTGGACTATGTGTAAGGACTGATTTTGCAGGTGCCACGGCTGTGATTTTGCTGCAGCAGCAAAAAAATATATAATTTTTTTTTCGATTATATTAATTTGCAACGGTTTGAAACCAAGCAACAAAACAGATTTCTTTTTTTTTTTGAATTTTGTTTTAATTGCTAATGGCTTACAACCATGGTTACAGCTTGCCACGGCTAGGAACCGTGGGCGCTCTTCATCAGTTGCTACGGCTTAAAACCGTGACCAAGGTTAGCCACGGCTTAAAACCGTTGCTATCACGTTTGCCACGGTTTATTTCTCACTGTTTAGCCACGGCTTAAAACCGTGGCAAGGGTTAGCCACGGCTAAAAACCGTTGCTACCTTGTTAGACACGGTTTATGACCGTTGCTAATATCTACACCTTGTCACGGCTAAAAACCGTGGCTATTTGTGCCACGGCTAAAAATCGTTGCTATTGTTCTTGCAACGGTTTAGAACCGTGGCTAAATGATGAAAATCACCTCCCCCATTCAAGCATAAAACCGTTGCTACAATGTTTAACAACGGTTTATAGCCGTTACAAGGAATTTCGTGACGCTTCTGTAGCCCCCGGCTCTTAGCCGTGACAATGGCTTACGCCCACGGTATAGAACCGTTGCTAATGGGGGTTTTTGGTGTAGTGAACAGTCCAAGTTTTTAGCATTATTATCACTATTAATTGTGTGAAGGAAACAAATGCATGAAAAGTATGAAACAATTTCATTCGAATTGAAAGGTAAGACTCCAATGTGGTTGATCAAGAAATTCACAAAACCCATCATTACTTGAACAAATTGAAGGTAAAGAATGTAAATTCAATACCTTCCACCAGCATAATTCAAAACTACTTTGGGCAAGCTCCCAAGCCCCTCAGTGAGTTTGATTCCTTGAGCAATCTTGGTGTTCGAACTCAAACTGGCAAATGTCACCACATTTTTTCTAAATTACAAAACCAATAGATCATTTAGCCAAACCCCATTATAGTAAACAGATCAAACAGACAAAAAATTACAACTTTTCATCGAAATCACATTGAATTACTCTAGATTAAAGAAATGCCAATAGTAACTTGATTGAATTTAAATAGAGAAAAAAGGGTTTGGTCACCTTGTGCATCGTGGGCGATTGAAGGATGAGAGGTTTAGAGTCAAAGTAAAACCTTCAATGGGGGTGTAAAACCAGGCTTCATCATCAACAATCTTCTTCGGGAGCGGAGAAATTGATCCATTCGGGGGAAATTGATCCATTCGGAGAAATCTTCTTCTTCTCCTCTTCAGAAATCGAGCTGGAGAAAAGAAGAAAGTGAGTTCTAGGGTTTGCTTTGCTGAAAGAAGAAAAAAAAAGAAGAAGAAGAGATCAACAAAAAGATCTAAAGAATAATAAGATCTAAAGAAGAAGAAGGAGATCTTACCTTCTCTTCTTATTCTTCTTCTTCTTCTTCTTCTTCTTCTTCTTCTTCATCTATCATCCTCTCCTTCATTCGTCCTTCTTCTTCCCTACTTCGAGAGTCTGTTTCGTCCCTGCTTCTTCTTCTATCGTCCTCTCCTTCTTTCGTCCTTCTTCTTCTTCCCTGTTTCGTACTTCTTCTTCTTCCCTGCTTCTCCTTCTATCGTCCTTCTTCTTCTTTCAAGAATCTGTTTTTCATCAAATTTTTTCGCCAAAGCACGAAAATCTCTTTCCAAAGCGCAAAACCATTTTGGCCAAAGCGTGAAAGTAAAAAAAATTAGCTACGGTTTCAAACCGTTGGCAGTTATAGCCACGGTTTAAAACCGTAGCAACCCTTTTGGTATAGTGTTTTTTTCCCATGGTTTTATTTTTTAGCCACGATTTTAACCGTTGGCCATTATAGCCACGGTTTTTAGCCGTGGCAAATAAACCAACGGCTTAGAGCCGTGGCCACCTCCCCGTAGCTAAACAAGCCTTTTGGTGTAGTGGAACCTTATCTGATTGAAATACTAAATGAAAATGTTTTGTTTTGTTTCTTGTGTATAAAGCTCTGAATTTGTGTTTGTATTTATAGGGAGAAAAACGCATCTGTTGAGATAAAAAATCCTGGCTATTGCGGCACAATGTATGAAAAAAATCGCGTGGAGAACGAGTGAGAGAGGACAGGGTCAGCCCTCTTATGCACAATCTTATATTTTTTATATTTTGCCCACAAATTCCATAGGAAGTGGCCAAACTTCCACAATCACTTGGGTGAGTCTATCAAGAGTACTCCTGTAGCTAGGTACTCCACTCCACATAGAGTATAGATCTCATTAAGAGTTTTTAACTCATCCTACTATCGCTTCAGGAACTCATGCTTTAATCAAGGAATGAGATTGCTATTCTGTCAGCATGATTCACTTCATATCATTCACGACTTGTTATTACCCATTGAACCTATTTCTTGGGATCTCCAGTATATAGGTTGGGTTACCGTCATGAATAACTCATCAATCTAAGGGCATTAGTCCCATTCCTTTCGAGGTTTTGAAAACCTTCTCTCTAGCTAATCCTTTCGTCAAAGGATCAGCCAAGTTCTCATCAGCTCGTACATGATCCACTCTCACAGCACCAGTAGACAGAAACTCTCTAACTGCACTATGCTTACGACGTATTTGTCATCTCTTGCCATTATAATAACGGTTCTGTATTTTTGCAATAGCCGCGGTACTATCACAATGGATCAAGACAGCTGGAATCGATCTTTCCCATAAAGGGATCTCTGCTAGCAGGTTTCTTAGCCAACCTGCTTCTTCACTAGTCATGGCTAGTGCTATCATCTCTGACTCCATCGTGGACTGTGCCACAATGGTCTGTTTCTTTGATTTCCAAGAAACAGCTCCACCAGATATACTGAAAATATAGCCACTGGTGACTTTGGAGTCATTTGAGCGGGTGTTCCAATCAGCATCGCTATATCCTTCAAGGACAGCGGGAAACTTCTGATAATGTAATCCGAGGTTCTTAGTTCTCTTCAGGTACCTCATGACCCTTTCAATTGCATGTCAATGCTGTATACTAAGTCTACTAGTAAATCTGCATAGTAATTCCACGACATAAGCTATGTCGGGTCTAGTGCAATCGTTAGCATATCTAAGACTACCAATGATGCTCGCATACTCAAATTGTCTAACACAGTTACTGGTGTTCTTGAACAACTTTACACTAGGATCATAAGGAATACATGCAGGTTTCAGAGTAATTATATTTATTTAGGATCTTCTCTATATAGTGTAATTGATCCAAAGAAATTTCCTTTTCAGACCTAGTAATCTTGATACCAAGGATTACACTTGCTTTTCCAAGGTATTTCATATCAAAGTTTGCACACAATAAAGCTTTCACTTTATTCACGGCATCGATATTAGAACCAAAGATAAGCAAATCATCCACATATAGACATATAATAGTGCAAATGCCATTTTCAGATTTATAATAAATGCATGTCACTTTCGTTCACTTTAAAGTCATGTGCAATAACAAGATTATCAAATTTTTCATGCCATTGTTTTGGAGCTTGTTTCAAACCGTAAAGTGATTTATCGAGTTTGCAAACTTTATGTTCTTGCCCCGGAATAACAAAACCTTCAGTTTGGTCCATGTAAATTTCTTCTTCCAAATCGCCATTAATGAAACGCGGTCTTAACGTCCATTTGGTGCAATACTAGATTATGTATTGCAGCAAGAGAAATTAACACTCGAATAGATGTAATCCTAGTAACATGAGAATATGTGTCAAAGAAGTCAACATTTTCTCTCTGTCTAAACCTTTGGCTACAAGACAAGCCTTAACCTTTTCAACATTACCATCGGGTTTCAATTTCTTCTTAAATACCCATTTACATCCTATTGTCTTGCAACCTGGTGGCAAATCAACTAAATGTCAGGTTCTATTAGACTCAAGAGAGTCAATTTCATCATCAATAGCCTCTTCCCAAAATTGGCATCTTTAGGGGATAAGGCTTCTTGAAAGGGGATCCTCCTCGACTGTAAAGGCATAGTAATCGGGGCCATAGTTTTTAGAAGTTCGGTTCCGTTTACTTCTTTTAGGCTCAGATTCTGTGGCTTTATCGGTTTCATTCATTCTGATCAAAGGCACGTTATTAGAGGATGTACCCCCACTATTCCTCGAAATAAAAGGAAATTTATCTTCATAGAAATCAACGTCGTTTGATTCTATAATAACGTGATCTGTAAGATTATAGAATCTATAAGCTTTGTTGTTCATGGCATATGCTATGAATACAAATTCATATGCCCTATTGGCAAGTTTATTCCTTTAGGATCAGGAATTCTAACATAAGCTAAACAACCCCAAGTTTTCAAATATGACAAGTTTGATTGTTTATTTGTCAAAATCTCATAAGGAGAGGTTTTATTTTTCAATTTAGGGACTCTATTTAGCATGTAACGGACCGTCAAAATAATTTCTCCCCACCAGTGCGATGCAAGCACCGGAGTTAAGTAGAATGACAACTACTAACTCAATAAGAGTTCTATTTTTTCTTTCAGCTTTGCCATTCATCTCAGGAGAATACGGTGCAGTTTTTTCATGAATAATTCCTTGAAAATTATAAACTCTATGAATACAGCTGTCATATTCAGTGCTTCTATCACTCCCAAGTCTCTTTATCTTTCTATTATATTGATTTTCAACTTCGGTTAAAAATAATTTAAACATGTCAAAGGCTTCACTCTTATTTTTCATTAAGTAGACGAAGGTATAATCAGAACAATCATGAATAAACGTAATAAATTAACGTTTTCCATTTCTAGTCAAAACGCCATCAAGTTCACATATATCTGAGTGTATCAAATCTAAGGGTTTAGATTCTCTAACAACCTATTTATGTGGTGTTTTGGTTATCTTAGCTTGGCTACAATAGTTGCACTTTTCAAAATCATTTAAGGACAATTTTGGAATTAGTCCTAAGTTACTCATGTTTTATTAATACGGTTATTAACATGATAGAGTCTAGCATGCCAAATATTAAAAGTATACAACATGTAAGCAGAACTATAAATTTTATTAGCATCAACATTTAACTTAAACATTCCATCAGTGGCATATCCCTTCCCCAGAAATACATTATTCTTCGTGATAGTATACAAATCAGCCCCTATAATTTGAGTAAACCCATCCTTGTTCACAAGGTAACCAGAGACTAAGTTCTTCCTCATCTCTGGAATATGCAGGACATCCTTCAAGATAACAGTCTTTCCAGAGGAAAACTTCAGTTCTACTACTCCAGTTCCAGCAACGATAGTGGAGTGGGAATCACCCAACAACACTTTCTTGTCCTCAGCTTCAGAATAGGGCTTGAGCATTTCTCGATCATAGCAAACATGTCGAGAAGCACCAGTGTCAACCCACCATCCCTCGGATCCACCAACAAAGTTGATCTCAGAGATCATGGCAATAAGTTGGTCTTCGGTTAGGTTTGCCTGCGGTGCAGGATGAGATCTGTTCCAATAGTTCCTGGCCATATGCCCTGGCCTACCAAAGGTGTAGCATAAGAACTGTGCCGGTTCAATCCTTGAGGGGTGTTTTTGTCCATTCTGATTTTGCGGAGGATTCTGATTTTGTTGGTTGCGGTTCTGGTTGTTCCTGTTCTGATGGTTCCGATTCTGATTGTTTCGATTTTTATTGTGACTATGATTTTTCATAGTCTTTCCACTGGGTTTTAGAACCACAAGGGTAGATTTCTTCGGGTTTGAAATAATCAGAATTTCATCTATCTGATCTTGTTTTCGGGCTTCCTCCTCAATTTGAAGTTGGGTAATCAGGCTTTCTAGGGAAAACTCTTTAGTTTTATGCCTAAGGACATTCTTAAAATCTTTCCAGCTAGGGGGCAATTTGTCTATCACAACAGCTACTTGAAATTGCTCATCTAAGATCATCCCCTCAGATATGATTTCATGAGCAATTTTTTGAAGCTCGTGTGATTGAGTTTCCACAGACTTATCATCAGTCATTTGGAATTTCAGATAACGACTGACAACATATTTCTTTGTGTCAGTCTCCTCAGTGTCATATTTTTTTCTAAGGGCTTCCCAAATATCCTTAGCGGTTTTTTCAGAACAATAATAATCATATAGTTCATCAGAAAGACCATTCAAGATAAAATTCTTACACAAAAAATCATCTTCAATCCAACGATTTAATTCTTTAGTGTGGGTTTCATCAGGTTCAGCAGGCAATTCAGGTTTTTCAGTATTACAGATATAAGCGACCTTTTGTGTCGTTATGAAAACAACATCTTTTGTCTCCATCTTTTAAATGTCCTCAAAGCGAAAGGGCATGTTAAGGTCTTTTGCAACAAGTTCAGTAATTATAGTCATGGCAGAAATAGAAACGTCTTAAAATTGTTGTAAATGTAGTGATGCAAATTAAAAGATAGGAACGAAATTACCAAATGTTCTTGGGTTGAGTCGTGGACTAGGTCGCTCTCTTTAAGACATTTCGCGGCTCTGCCCAAAAGTGTGCAAGCAATCTGATAGCCCCACCGTCCCCAGGATAAAACAACCCATAATTATTATCTGTCTCGTTCAATCAAATGCACTGTTGATGAACGGAATTTATCCACCCTTAATCTTTTTTTTGCTCGGAATCACCAATACAATGTATAAAATTCAAACGAAAAATCTCTAAAATTATATGCGGTAGAAGATTTGTGAAATACGAAGAGAAAGAGTTCCTTTCAAACAAAACTGTGGAAATCTCTTTGAAAGAGTTTCATATGAACAGAACTGCAAAACTTAGACCCTTCTCTGATTGAAATACTAAATGAAAATGTTTTGTTTTGTTTCTTGTGTATAAAGCTCTGAATTTGTGTTTGTATTTATAGGGAGAAAAACGCATCTATTGAGATAAAAAACATCCGGCTATTGTGAAGCAATGTATGGAAAAAAATCGTGTGGAGAAAGTGTGAGAGAGGACAGGGTCAGCCCTCTGACTCAGCCTCCCTTCTCTGCAGCAATTCAAAAATATTTTCAGTAAAAAGAATGGGTTGATCTCTAAATGACCCGACCGGTCAGGCGGCGGCGGCGGTGCGCAAGTCTATATCTCCCCTCCTCACTAAAGTGTGGTACCCCAAGGGATCCAAACCCAAGTCCAAACACTCTCCTTATAAACCCCTCCACAATGAGTTGTATAGAAGATGTGGGACTAAAAATAGAGAGAGATCCAGAGATCAAATCCAGGTTCAAACCCATTTTCTTTTATTTTTAAAAAGCCATATTTTCAACAATATATATATATATAAGAAGGTGTATTACATTGAGTAATAAATATTTGGAAGGTCAAGTAGAGCTTTATGAACCAAGGTACAAAAGGGAATGAAATATACAGAAGCAACCATATGAAAATTAAGAAGAGAGTCCTGACATCACAAGCTCTAGCTTGAGGAGCTTATGATTTGTTGGTAAGCTATTCTTCATAGTGGTCTGATTAAATCATAGGATTCCAATAGTAATTACCTAATAGCAATTATGCACGGACTTGGATACGTGTGTCGTGTTGGACACGGATACGACACGACGACTCGGCAATTTTCAAAAAAATAGGACTCGGTGACACGGTCAAACTTATTTTTTTAATATTTTTTTTGTAACTCATATAAACATAAAATCATAAAGTCAAGCTCAAGTCATACTCATAAAGCATAAGCAACATAATTTCATTAATTTAATAATGTAAGGTGTAAATTAATAATTTAAAAAACTCACCAGCGAGGAGGCTACATATCTTATTCTTCATTAACTGGCTGATCAACTGTCGCATTTTCTTCATTCAACAGCCCAGCCTCTAGCTCAGGTTCATCAAGTGAAAGACTGGCAATCCGAAGCATTCCGGCAGCATCCAAATCCAACAAATCAATAGTATCTCCTGCGATATGCCACATCCTTGTCTCACCTTCTGTACTCTTGTTTTCTTCTTGACAAAAGGTGAAGGTTGGAAGCACAAACACTAAATCTTCAGCTCGTTGTGGGGTCAATTTGTTCATTTTTAATGAGTGAATGTTGTTATACGTGCTCCAATTCCTCTCACAACACGAGGAAGAACAAGGCTACCTAAGTAACTTCAAAGCTATAGAATGGATTGGTGCACAGGCAACATAAGAAGCCCACCACACATTAGGTTCTAGGTATGCTCTATGCTATAGAGCATCACCTTCTGCAAACTGTCCAGAACCCGTTGAAAACCTAGCATACTCTGTAAAAACCAATATTCTTTCCTCAATATTAGGAAAGTATCTCTTGAAACACTTATCCCTCTCCTTTGTAATCTTAAGATCTTTGTGTGGAGAAACATGATTAGGAGCCCCTTCAAGCCATTCTCTGCTAAAATACCTATATATAAGCAATTTCAATCACAAATTAATATATAAACATTAAGTGCATAACCCAAAAAGTTAAAAACAATGTAATTATTTATCTTGGATTCAAGGAATGTGCTAAGCAATGCAGTGGTGTGTTGCTTTTCTCCCATCGATCTACTAGTATATGATGCACCATTGAAAAAAACTCTGACTCCTCACTAATTTCCTTTCCTTCATGGCGGTAAATAACTTGTTTCACTTTCTCAATCATAACATCCCACATTTCATACACCAAGTGAAGACAAGGCTCATCTATATCAGCCCTCCGCAACATTGAATAAATAGGCTCTGTGACACAAAGTACAGAGTCCACTTTGTCCCACCACAAGTCATCCAATAGTTTTCCTTTCACAAGCCGTGCTTTCTCAACATCATCTTCCCCATAGGAATCCCACTGATCTCCAATAACCATATTCTGGAGACTATTTTTAATGTCTTTCAACCTCTTGAGCATAATTATGCTTGAAGCAAAGCGTGTATCTACTATGGAAAACAACTTCAATCTCGATTGCTCATTAAACATATGCAACCTCATGGAATGGTTCATGATAAAGTTCTTGATCAGTACCCCATCCCAAAAAACATCAATAATCCAACAACACAAACTATAGGCCTTTTCATTTGCAGGCGTGTTCTTTGGAGCGCATATGTTATTCAAGGCAAGGTTAAGAGTGTGAACTACACAAGGTGTCCAAAACACCTCAGGATATTGGCTCTCAACAAGTAAACTTGCAGCCTTACAAACTGGAGCATTGTTGGTTATGACTTGGACCACAATACTTGGCCCAACGTCATGTACGACTTCCTTGATCAAACCAGCAATAAAGAACTTGTCTTTGTACTCCCTTTCATAGTTCACAGCCTTCAAGAACACTGTACCACCCTCATTAATCACTATGAAATTAATGAAGGCCTTCTTGGAGCATCAGTCCACCCATCACAAATAATGGTTGCCCATTTAGTAACCCATGTAAACTTTGTTGCCTCTAACAACCTCTGAATGTTGCCCTTTTCATTTTGAAGCAATGTCGTCTTCAATGCATTATACCCAGGGATCTTGTAACCACTAATGGATTTTGCTTTATTCGTTGCATAGGTGAAGGCCTCTTGAAAATATGGATTCTTTGCAAGGTTGAATGGCAATGCAGTTGAGTAGAACGTCCTTGCAATCAAAGCATCGAACTTTTGTCACTCACTCATATTGAAAGCATTTGCAATAGGATTATTAGTGGCTCTCCTCTTCTTTTATTCATTGTATGGAAGTGGAATTGAAAGGCCAACCCCACTACTTGAACCTGGGTGTGGGCGACTACTTGAGTCCACTAAAAGAGGTAAAGGAACACTTTGCACTTTAAACTTTCTGCTCTCAATGCAGGTTGTTCAACAAATTGTTGCACCTCTCTATAAGTTATAGGGGGTGGATTTTGGCACAAATAGCTATCCCACGGCCTGTTATCTTCAACAAGTGGTCCTTCAATCTAGTATGAGATCCATGTATGCTCTTTCTGACAAAAGTTACACTGCCATCTAAGATTTCCCCCACCTTCATTTTGTCTTCTTATTATTGTCACATGCTTCCAAAGATCATCTCCAGATACTTGGCCTAAAATACCATTCAACAACGGGCTGGGGTTTTAGTTTTACTTTAGCATTCCACAGAAGGCACAAATGGAAAACTTCCTAGCAAGTTCATTCAGATGGCTATATTCCCTATTGAGATGCCAAGTATGTAACACTCCCCTAAACTGCCATTAAGGCATGTACTTGGATAAAGACCCTCCCTACTAGGACGAGTTTCAAGTGTCTCTTGAGAAAAATACATCTAAAACCAAAAAATAAAATAAAAAAATACTTGCTTCTTGTTTAATTCTCCTGCTATTTAGTGAAGATTATGATCCAATTGGTGATTGTACACAACATACACGATCTTATTATCTTAAATTAACTTTGTGGATAAAATGTCGTAAGAAAATTCAGTTTGATTATTTTAGTTACTTGCATTAACCAGTTCTTTGCAAAATTTAAAGACTAGAATTAAAATGTGAAGTGCATGAACGAGCACTTGTAAATACATACAAAAGTTAGATTTTAGGTGGAGGGTATCTAGCTTTATCTTGTAGAGAATACATTGGCAGTAAGGCATCGATTCAAGGTGACATTTAAGAAGACAACAATGAAGAAGCATATCAAGGCCTACTATGAAGAAGTCAGGGTCAATTGAAATGAACCATAATCCCTTTGTTACATGGGATCAATTCAGACACCTACTAACTCCATACTGTGAAGCCAGAACAAGTTGGGGCTTATCGAATGTCTATGTGGTAGATAATTTTCAAAATTTCTTTCAAAAAAAATGCACACTTGGACAAAAGGTGAACACTGAGAGCAGAAATCGAAGAAAAAAAGGTACCTGAGGAAGACATTATTCTCTCTAGCTCCTTTGATCAATCTCTCCCTCTCTCTCGTCCCTGTCGAATGGTCGATAGATCTCCCTCTTTCTCTGTCGAATCGTGTCAAACAATTTTCCCCCTCTCTCTGTCGCGTTGATCGATCTCTGTCGAAGTGTCGATCGATCTCACTCTCTCTGTCGATCGACCTCCCTCTCTCTGTCAATCGATCCCTCCCTCTCTATCGAATGGTCGATCGATCTATCAGCCGCTCAGCCTCTCTATATTTTTTAGGGTTTGATTCGAAACATTCGATCGAAGAGGAGCTGAAGTTATATAACCACGTGTCTAGACCGTGTCTACGCCGTGTCGGTGTCTGTCAACGAATTTTGACCATTGACCATGTGTCAAATACTTGTCGAGCGCGTCTCCGTGTCCGACACGTATTTGACACGTGATACGGGGGTTTTTCGGAGACTCGGTGCATTAGAGCCTAATAGACTTTTCTATTTAATCTTTTTCTTGGTTTTCTCTCATTAATTTCTATAATGTATCAAGAAATAATCAAACTCCGGGTGGCGGTATTTTTTTAAGTGTTTAGAAGCTACCTTTTAATTGGAGTTGGAAGTTCTGAATAAGTTTTTGAATGAGCTCTTTGTTTTGGTTTTGAATGAGTTGTTGATTATAAGTTGTAAAATTAAATTGTGTTTGATTTTAGGTGCTGACTTAAAGTTGTTTGACATTTTTGCCCACTAGCATAAATCTCACCGTTTACAAACCAACATTAACCTCATTTTCCAATTATTTTCTCTCCTCAACATTAACGCCATTGAGACCCTCTTCCACCATCACCATAAACCAACCACTATCCCTCTATGTTCCTTGTAAATCTTCAAGAGACATATATGAAAAAGTAAGAGATGAGGCTGAAGGGAGGGGAGAGTGGTGGTGGCGGTGGCAACACTGCTGGCATGATAGAAAGGATGTGGAGAAAAGGGGTTGCGAGCGGAGAAGGGTAACATCAATCATTACAAATTTATTATGGGGTTATTATTGGAATGAAATTTCATTTCGCACTCAATGCTAAGTGATCAACACATATGGTAGGGTCGAAAACCGAATCGACCGCTTAAAATATTACTAAAACATAACTGAATGCCTAAATTAGCATATTACATATATATAGTTTTGTCAGTCAAAATCACTTAAAATCGAAAACGGAACCGATCGGTTCGGTTTTGATCGGTTTAGTTAATTTAATTGGTCTATTTGATTTTTGTTCAACCCTACCCCATGGTGCTTACTCCAATCAGAAGTTCAACTTGTAATCAGAACTAGAAAAATCACCATGTTTAGAGTGTTCAACTTCTTCTTAAAACTTTGAGTTTATTCATAAAAAAAAAAAATTACACCATCTTCTAAGCTCTCACTTTTCTCTCTTCTCAAATTATTCACGCCAAATCTCTAAGAAAAAAATTTATAATAATAATAAGGGTCATTTGCATATTGCCCCCTATTATTAATGGTTTTTTCAGGTTTACCACCCATAATAAACCGTATTGCATTTCCCCCCAAGACTACCAGTCAACGTGCCTTGATAGTTTGTTTTCAAAGCAGATTACCAAAATACTCCTGAGAAATCATGGGTTGAGATTGAATATTTCGTATCTCGAACATCTTATCTCGAGGAAAATCCTAAGGCCCAACTGAAATCGTAATCGTATCTCGAGGAAATTCCATCAGTTGATTTTAAACAAATTGCATCTTAAACAACTCATCTCGAGAAAAGTCTAACGGTTCAAATTTAATCATATACACATCTCTAGGTAAATCTAACAATCCAAATTTAATTGTGTGTGCATCTTGAAGTAAATCTAACTATTCAAAACATCCCTCGAGGAAAGTCTAACAATTTAAATTTATTCGTGCACGCATCCCGAATAAATCTGATTGACTGGATTTAAATGTTCACACATCTCGAGGAATCTGAGTTGAACTTGTATTAGCTATTTTTATAGGGGGCATACTGCAAATTACAAAAAAAAATTCATTCCTTCCTCCTCTTCCATTTCTTCCTCATTAGTTTCTCAGCCTCGTAGCCACCTTCTCCCTCCAGTTCCTCCCCTTCTTCCTCCTCTATCTCACAGCCTCGCTACTACCTCCCCCTTCATCTTCCCTCTTCTTCCTTATCCTTCCTCCTCCCCTTCTTCCTCCTCTCTCTCGCAGCCTCCCCACCACTTTCCTCTTTATCCTCCCTCATCTTCCTCTTCTTCCTCCCTCATCATCCTCATTTCTCCTCCTCCTCCCTCCTCTCCTCCTTCTTCCTATGTCGATGATGGCGAAGTTGTGAAACAGATGAAAAAGAAGAGGTGGAAGTTTTTTTGGGTAATTTGCAGTATGTCCCCTTATAATAAATAGTTAATACAAGGACACTCCCAGATTCTCTCGAGATGTGTGCACAAGTAAATTTAGCTCATCAAATTTTTCTCGAGATGTATGCACAAATAAATCTAAAATGCAAAACTTTTTCGAGATATGCGCTAAACCGTTAGATTGACCTCAAGATGCGAACAAAATTATATTTGGACCGTCAGATTTACCTAGAGATGTGTATATTATTCAATTTGGACCGATTTGGACCGTTTAATTTTTCTCGAGATGAGTTGTTTAAGATGCAATATTTCTAAAATAAACTGTTGGATTTTCCTCAAGATACGATTTCAATTGGGCCTTAGAATTTTCCTTGAGTTGAGATGTTCGAGATGCAAAAAATCCAATATCAGCTTTTGATTTCTCAGGGATATTTTGGTAATCTGCTTTGAAAACGAACGATCAAGGCACGTTGACTACTAGTCTTGGGGGGAAAATGCAATACGACTTATTATAGGGGGTAAACTTGAAAAAACCATTAATAATAGGCGGCAATAAGCAAATGACCCAAATAATAATAATAATAATAATAATAATAATAATAATAATAATAATAATAATAATAATAATAATAATAATAATAATAATAATAATAATCTTCACGCTCAAAGCTATTTCCATATCTAAAAAATACAACTCTCTATCCATGTGATAATAAAAAAATAGCATTTTCATCATATCTTGTGTTCGGGGTCTAGCTAAAAGCTATTAAAAGGAAAATCATAGGGAATTTATCAATGAACAAATATTTTTTTGTGAGTGTGTAGAGAACTTGACGTGAAGAATTGAGAAAGGGGAAGAAAGAAGTTTTCTAGGTTTGGATTCCTATACATATTAGTAAAATAAATAGGAAAGCCCATAGGTTTTTTTTTTTTTTTTTTTTTAATTAAAACCTCCAGTGGGGAGGGGCACCTCTGGAATGCCAGACCTTTATTAATTAACCATGAACAACTTACAAATCATTGCGGGGGTACATTACGACTTTACCCGCTTTAATGCTAAAAACGAATTTTAATCACAAAATTGAAAAACATAAAAATTCAAAGCAAAATTCCTGGATAGAAAGAAACATAAAAACTGAGGACCAGCTAGGAATAGAATAGAATCCCGAGCTCACCCAATATTGCCGAAACAAAAAACCTACACCCCCAACACCGCATCCACGCAATACGCTAAAAATCTAACCGCAGCCGAAAAGCTCAGCAGCAGCATCCTTATCAGCGGACAGCAGCAGCTGCAGCAACCAACACCGCTGCAACAGCAACAACAACTTCGCAGCAAACGCAAAATAGCAGCAACAACTGCATACAGAGCAGCAGCAGCGGCATCAGCAAACAGCCTTCAGCCGCAACTGCAACCGCAACAGCCAGCAGCCGCAGCGACATCAGCATACAGCAGCAGCCTCAACGCTTCAGACCTGCAGAGCTCACCCATACGCATCTTAACAGCAGCTACTCGTTTAGTTGCAGCAATTTGCACACCCGTCCCCGTGGCGAATATACGCCATATGAGTTCTATCTAGAACTATCAATCCTGCTAATCTCCTTGGAAAATCAGTCCCCCTGAAAGAAAATGTTCCTGCGTCATGACTCGCTCTAGCCGATAAAGAAGCCGCTACGGCATTGGCCTCCCTATAAATACGTTGACAAACCAACGTCATAGTCGCTGCCACCAACTTGATTTCTTTTACAATATTCTCCAAATGCCAAGGGATTTTGAAATTGTCCTTAAAGCAACCACAAACTAAATCCGAATTTGTTTGAATGACGACCTTCGTGAGACCCAATTCAAGGCATAGGCGAAGATCTTCAAATAAAGCCAAAATTTCGGCTTTAATATGATCACCTACACCGAAATAAATTTGTTTCCCCACAACACAGCAACCCCGAGAGTCTCTAATGACCACTCCGCCAGAAGCCCTATCTTTGCATAGGTAGTTAATATTGAGATCCTATGGCTACGAAGAACTTACAAACAATATCACAAGCTTTAGCTCATTATATCATTTCTCTTAAGAAGTACTATCGAAAAAGCCTCAATGTGGCGGTGGTGGTGGCAGTTACTAAGTTGTGCCTTCCTTTGGTGTATATTTTTTTTATTTAAAAAAATTTATATACGCAAATTAATTTTTTTTTTAGAAAATTTAGCTTAATTTTGGTTGGTCTTACTGGGGTAAATGTGCATAAGTTATTATTTTTATTTATCCAAACATTCAAAAAAAAATGTTGAGCCTAAAAGTGGTGTAGACTAGGACTCTGGACAAAAAACTAGGGCTGGGCAAGAATCTCGATCCATCTCATTTCGATTGGACCGATATGGTTCCGAACCATTTCAAACCATGCCAAAATGGATTCTACTCTTTTCATCCCTATTAAGGTTTGAAACCGTTGGAATTTGGAGGGGACCCATTTCCAACAATTCAGTCCCGGACTGTCCCATCCGTCCCGACTACTGTAGCATTTACAAAGCCCAACTCAAACCGTAATGAAACCCAACCCATTTTTATCCTAACCAAAGCCCCTACCAACCATTTTTCGTATTCAATTGAGAACTTCCTAATGGATTATAATGAAGCTCTTACTGGAATTTTGTTAAGTTAGGTAAACAAACTCATGGATCGGTGTCGCAACCAGTCGATTTGAGACTCGATTAAGTGTTCACTGAAACTTTGAACAATGTCAATTTCTCTTCGACTCCTTTCGAGATCTTTGCGGATGAGAAGACTGTGGAGACAATACAATCATCGACGTCACTGGTGCAGTTGCCAAGAAACTAAGGGTGTGTTTGGTTGCATGGAATCCTATGCCATGAAAATCCATGAGGGGACTCCTATATTTTAGGGTAATTTGAGTATCACTCTACATCCACCATTTGATTTTGTGATCAATGGTGGGAATGAAAGTCTCGTAAACATGGAAATCAAATGCCTTGGGTAATCAAGAAGTGTGATTCCATGTTTATGGGACTTTCAATCCCACCATTGTTCACAAAATCAAATAGTGAATGTGGAGTGATACATCAACTTAGCCTAAAATGAGGGGATCTCTTCATGAATTACCATGGCATAAAATTCCATCAACCAAACACACCCTAAGTGTCATTGGATTGACCAAGTTCTAGAATCAGGGGATCTCTGCTTGTGCGGTGTGATGGTGTTGCTCCAATCTTTAGGAACAAGCCATTGGTGGCGATTGGTAGCGGAGATTAAGCCATGGAAGTCGCGAATTTATTGACCAATTACGGATCTAGGGTTTATGTTGTTTACAATCGCGATACATTTAGGGCATCCATGATTATGCAGAATAGGGCCTTGACTAATCCCAAGATTGAAGTCATGTGGAGTTCTGTGGTGGAGGAAACTTATGGTGGGGGTGGGGGGTGCCGCAAGGGTTGAAGGTCAAGAATGTTATAAGTGCAGATGTTACTGATTTTAAGGTATCTGGTTTAATTGTCCAACTGTCCCACAACACCACCTTGGAGTGAATTGTCACACCTTACCATCTTTAGCATCATCATGGCGGCTTAATGCTGGAGTTTATGTGGCTAAGCTATTTGAACAATTCCACATAGAGGAACTTCATATGTAAGCTATTCGAACATTGAAAATAAAGAGGAAGTTTCATTTATTTCTAAGAGTGGTCTTAGTGATTAACAAGTGATGGGGGAAATATAAATGTGGATTGAGAAGGGGTATATTCCAACAAGGGCTTCTGGAGGAAAATAGATTGAAGCCAATCAGCCAAACCAGAAATATTTTTAACTTCTGGAGGAAAATAGATTGAAGGCTACAAAAGCAATCAAGGAGCAGAAGAGAATGTAGTTAGTTCAGCAGCACAATCAGCCAATGTAGGCAGCTTCTTCTAGACGAGTATTGAGGTCAAGTTCACAAAGAGCATTGACTCCCCCATTGGGTATCAGATTCGCAGAGGTTCTTTGCAACCTTTTCCTGGCCTATTAACTGTTGTTAGTGCTGCTGAAAGATTAGTTCTTCGTTTTTCTTTTTCCCAAACCAGTCCCGTTACAGTAACTCAGGCACCCACCACCACAAGAAATGATACCCAAGCTCAACCCGTCGAGGATAGAGATAGTGCTCCTAGAGGTTGGGCTACTAATATGGATTTAGATTCTGTACTGTATTAATTCTTCAGATGGTTTGAGAGTTTTAGATGTCAAAAGTGTCCTTAGCTGCAGAAGGTTGAACTGATGATATGGGCTTTCATATGATCATCCTGGGTGTACTGAGTTGAATTGGCCTTTATTTGAGAATTATTTATGATATTTCAATTGTGGCTTCTACTCTTGGTGCAATTAATTTACCATATTTAGTTCTTCGTATTCTGTAACAGATTGTTCTAGGTTTGCTGTTTGGGAGGATCCATTTTGCTGTGAAGAATAATGCTCTGATGTTGTGGGTCTCCTTTTAGAAGTCGAGCTTTTATTGTTTACAAAGCCATATTGTTGAAGCCTATTGCTATTTCACATTGAAGGAGTCTTGAGAAGCTCTCTTTTCAATTTGCTTGGTCTACAAAGTTTCTGTTGCAACAAGGTTTTTTGTTCAGTAACAGAAAATGATGTTGTATCTTGAAGTTGTTAGGTGTAGCCTAGAGCAGTTATAATTAGGTTGATCTTCACAAGAAAGCTGAATATTCTACTAAAAGGCAATTTAAGGGATTACTTTCAGTAGTTGAGAGCTTAGTCGGTGTTGAAAGAGATGTTAAATTGTTTTCATGGGTTTGGAATGCACTAGTTGAGGCTGGTAGACCAGAATAGGGATTGTGTTTACTGTCACTGAAACTCCCAAAATTTTCCAAGAGATACCAACCCGATTGAAAATTGACCCATCTCCCTTATAAATGAAGATTGGATAGTTCATATTCATCCCAATCCCGTCTGTTGATAGAGTACAAGTCATGGAAATTTATGCAAGTTAGATTAGAGAAAATTAAAATAATCTCCAAAATAGTAGAATTCTTAAGAGGTTGCTATAGATGAATGGAATGTAGGGTTATGTCTCAATTCAGAAAGAACGCAAGCAACATGAGAAATAAGAAAAACATGTTACTAAGAAACACTCTTTTTTAATTCATTACCAAGCAGATGAATACATTTTACTTAATAGTCACAAAGAATTCAGTACACTTTTGTTGACTCGACCTAGACTACGAGTACAAATGCAGATATCAGGGGTAAGCAATATGTAAGAAACGTAGGGATAGACTTACTGATCTTGCTATGCTCATGATAGTATGATATGAGCCAGCCCTTGATGATTTCAACCTCTTTTCTTCTTTGTTTTAGGAGCCACCCGGGATCATCATCACGTATTGCCTTCAAGTCCAAACAATGTGAACCTGTATCTCACATCACAAATTTATTTTTCCAAAATTTGGTCTAGGTATATGAATCAACGACTCAATACAATATGAATTTACCTAGCTCTGTTGGTATGGCCACAATGGTTGGTGATAAATTCTCTACGATCCTGCAAACACATGTGAATAAAACAATTAAGTCGTAGAAAATTAGTCCCAAGTACAGAATTTAAAGTTTGACAAAAAAAAAAGTGTACCCTCCAACACTGTAGGGGTCGTGGAGTCCATTAGAAAATATATTATTGGTGGCGAACTTCCTGAAAACCGACTTGATATCCTGGAGTGAATCAAATGTGTGTTGCACGTCTAGTCAGCATATTTCTAAAAAAAGTAATAAAATGTGAATTACATGACATGGACTAGCGTTTTAGGAGCTACTAAGGAACAACAGTTTTGAGAACTTACGTAGCCAGTAAACTCTGTTGTAATCCATAACATGGGAAATATATATTGAACCCTCCATGAAAATGTATGTACCAGCCAATTCCATGCGCTCATGTTATTCAAATAATGATTGTTTATCTCATTGCATGGCATGCTATTTTCAGATGCGCTTAATCCTGCAGATACTCTATTTAGAGTATCTGATCCGTCAGATGCACCATCAATTGCATGACAAACCAGATTAATGAGATCATTAGGAGTGCCATATTGGGCACTCCTCATGTAGAGAAACTCTAAATGATCCTTCAACATTGCAGCTGAACTCAATGGCCTTCACAAAACAAAAAAAAACAAAAATTTCATCAACACTTGTAACATTAAATAAAACAGGAGGTCATCGAGATAATTTAGCATTGAAAAAATTGAAAGCATGGAGAAAATGATATTGAAATAGCAGTTATCAATTACTTGCAAGTCTTGAATATTTGGCTTAACATGGCAAGACCATTAGGTTCACTCCCGAGCTCATCAATTTTGAGCCATGACATTTTGATGGCAGTATAACAACTCATACTTGCTTCCTGCAACACCGCCAAACCAAGGTAACATTTAAGTTGTATAAGCATTAATGTTATCAAAATATGGTGGTTGGTTGGAGTTGCTTACTTGAAAATCTCTGCTAACAACAGTGGAGTAGCCATCTCTCGGAGCGGTATTGTCAAGGTAAAGAATGGGAGCAGACGAAGCAAATGCACCACAGGCAATATGTGGGTACTTCAATCTAAATAGTGCTGCCAAAACTACAAGTAGGGATTTGATCAACTAAACAATTTTTGAACAAATTGATGCTCTGATAGTAGGGAATCATCATACAACTTTAAAAGTAGTCGCATTTTTGGGTTAATTTCGAACTACTTACTGCCTGCGTATGACCCGCCAAATACAACCACTGGGCAATTATCTGCTGACAGCTCCCTCTTGAGGTTAATGATTAGCTCGGCATAATCAGCCAGGGCCTGCTTAGTGCTCAAGTAAGCAAGGGTGCTAGTATTACTGAATGCACCATTTGCAGATCCAAAAGGCATAGATTCGCCATAATAACGGTGCTGCAATACGTGTCAATTTGAAACTTATAAGTTTGCTCAAGAACATGAATTAGAAACAATTGCATATAACTTGAAGAACATGATAGAAAATTTCAATACTGCGATCGAAATTCAATTATAAACTTTCAGTTTTCCAAACTTTTTGCATTTAAAACTTTTTGAACTGAATTTGGAAATATGAAGTTGTGAGAAAATGTTCATATTGCTAGAAAACTTTTTGCATTTAAAACTTTTTGCATTCAAAGTCTAGTCAGTCATGTTGTTAGTCTTTTTTTTTGTGTTTTTACATTTTTTACCCATTCTCTTTAAAACACAGCCACAAACATTATTTATATAAGGGGTAAAAGCGTAAAACCCCCAAAAGGCTAATAAACATGGCTGGCTAGAAGTGTTGATTAATATTATTTTCAGTTACTGGAAAACTCAGGGAGATTCAAACCCCAAATGACAGATTATCAAAAGCATAGTTATGGCAGATTCTAATCACAAATGACACCCCTAGAACCCTGATATTTTCCACAAAATTCATATATGATTCAACCTTGCTGCATCTAGATGAGAAGGTCAGTACTCGGAGGATATGGAATGCATATAGAAGACATTGTGCATTTACTAAATGAAGTTGGAATCAATTGATACAATCAAAGACAACTGAATGATATGGAATGTTGACCCTAAAGGAGAAATCTTAATGAAGCACACACATATACATGATATATCATGCACTGAGACACTATAATATGACGGACAAGAATATGTAGTATAGAACTAAAGGAGAGGTATCAATGAGCATACATGTCAGGCAGTAACTATTATACGATAGGTTCATCAAATTTCATTTTAACAAATGAGAGACTATACTAGGCAATTTAATAGCACAATGGGATTTGAGTAGTCCATAGAATCCTAAGGGATGTGACACATGACACTATAATATTGTACATAATGTAATAATCCAAGAACTTACCTCAATGTATACCAGTAGTCCTTTAAAGTAGATTGCATTATCCTCCAAGAACACTCCCGGATCAACTTGCTTATCTATGGAATCCTCTCCTCCAAAATAGACGAACACTGGGGACTTTGCATTTGCCCCACCCCAGTATTTTGAGTTGACAATATATTTTTGTTGGAAGGTAGAGGTGGAGTAGCTCTTGTAATTGTAATGGTCAATCTGTTGGGTGTAATAATGTGTTTGGAACTCCAATGGTAGTTCATATTCACTACCATTGGAGAGAAGGGGAAGAAGAAGGAGAAGAAATGGAAAGTGAAGAGAGGAGGACATGGCCGCTACAAGGAGTTGAGAGAAGGATCAATAATCAGGATCGTTTTTAGAAACGAATAACTCCGGCTACTATCTGAACGAATTGGATTTTGTAGCACTTTTCTCTTTTGCAGCTTCTTCTGTAAACCAAGAAATAATAACAAAATCCATCAGATTCATCCAATCCAACAATGAATAAACATAATCAAATTATTAGAGATTTGAATATAATTTTAAGTTATTTATAAAAAAAAATTGTTTGAAAAATTTAAAGTTGGCGAGAACCACAAATAATTACTATCCAAACTGAGCTAGACTATTTTTTGTAAGACCTAAGCCTTTGGCCAAGCCCTTAACCATAATAAATCTAGCTTAAGGCTAACATAATTTTTTTTTCTTTTAAAATCATACTTTGCACCTTTTTTCTCATAATGGCAGTCTATGTCATAATATTGTCTATTTTATTATTTGTGTTCTATTTTATTAAGGCTTTGATCATAAGTAAAGAAAAAGATAGTTTGATTTTATGATTAAAAGATTTCGTTATCATATATATATATATAATTCTAATCACATTTCTATGTATATTCGATGCAGGGCATGATATATCTTATTGTACTATAGAAAACTATTCAAATCAATGATATTGGTATTTCTTACATTTTCTTATAAATAAGTAACATAAGTAATACTTTTTAGCTTATCACAAAACAAAGAATTATTTTTTATAGCTTATAAAAAAATGAACAGTTATAACGATTCTTCCCCCAAATGAACAGTGCAGTTGTCTTCAACCTCATTTTGCCCTCTCAACTGAATTTCATTTGCGTTTAAAACCAACCCCTCCCAAACATTATATAATTATACAGATAGGGTGTTTCTTGGAAAATATTAAAATTGCTAATTCCCACTTAACAATGAGAGAACATACCAGCTAAGCTGTGGGCAAAACTTGTGGCACTACAAAAAAAAAAAAAAAATGTTTCAGCAACAGCAAAAAATTGTTGCTAATTGGCAAAAAACCGTCGCTACAATGATTTAGCCACGACACAAAAACCGTCGCAATACCGAATCAGCAATGGTAAACTATTCCGTCGCTAATTAGCCACGGAAAAAAAATAGTGGCTAACTCAAAAAATTCCATCGCTAAAGCGGCTGAAAATTTTATCGAAAATTGTCACTAATTGTAAGATAGCGACGGTTTTGCTAAATAGCGACGGTTTTTTGCCGTCACTATTTAGCGACCGTTTTTTTGCCGTAGCTATTTAGTGACGGTTTTTGCTAAATAGCGATGGTTTTTCATCGTCGCTATTTAGCGACCGTCTTTGTACCGTGGCTATTTAGTGACGATTTTTGCTAAATAGCGACGGTTTTTTGCCATCACTACTTTGCGAGGGTTTTTTGCGGTCGCTAAGGCGATATAGCAACGGTTTTTGCCTTGGCTATTTAGCGACGGTTTTTTGCCATCGCTAAATTGCAAATCTAATTGACAGCACAGTCACGGTATTTGCCATAGCTTTTTAGGGACAACTTTGTTGCAAATCATATTGACAAATGAAATTTACAAATTACAAATTATAATTCATTTTTTATAATGAAATTAGCTATTAATGATTGTCCATTTTGAAAATTAATATAAACTACCAGAACTAAACTTAATTGATCAAAATTATAACAAAAACTACACAGTCTCTAGAAAATCATACAAAAATTTTAAAAAAAATTACAAAGAATCCATACAAAAATGACAAAAAAAATCGATCTATAGAATATCGGAAATCTATGATCTCCGAGATCTCAGATCTCCAAGAGAGAGGCGGCGGAGGAAGGGAGGGGAGAGAGAGGCAGCTAGGATCGATGTCGAGGGAAGCGGCGGGGATCGATATCAGGGAAGCGGCGGGGATCGGTATCGAGGAAGCGGCAGACTTCTCCTCTGTGGGTTTCTTCTCTGGAGGTTGAAAGAAAATTTTTTGTTGAGAGAAAATTTTTGTTTAAGTTGGTTTGTAGAAAAAATTGAAATTTATATAGAGAAAGGTAATTGAAGGGGATTGGTTGTGTTAGTTTCACGCGGATCGATGACGTGGTTTAGTTTAGTGCGTTGGATTGAGCTAAAATTTTGGCTGTTATTGATGGTTGAGATGTGGTTTCATGCGGATGGGTGATATTGTTTTTAAAACTATTAGCGACGGTTTTTTGTCGTCGTTAATATAAAAAATCAAAAACCAATTAGCTACGGCAAATTGCCGTCGCTAATTTCTTTAGTGTTTATTTTTTTTTAAACCAATTAGCGACAGCATAATGTCGTCGCTAATATAAAAAATAAAAACAAATTAACCACGGCAAATTGTCGTAGCTAATCTATTTAGGGTTTAATTTTTTTTTAAACCAATTAGCGACATTTTTTGCCGTCGCTAATATAAAAAATAAAAAACCAATTAGCCACGGCAAATTGCCATAGCTAATCTCTTTAATGTTTATTTTTAAAAAAAAAAACCAATTAGCGAAGGCATAATGTCGTCGCTAATATAAAAAATAAAAACAAATTAGCCACGGCAAATTGCCGTAGCTAATCTCTTTAGGGTTTAAAATTTTTTTTTAAAAACCAATTAGCGACGGTTTTTTGCCGTCGCTAATATAAAAAATCAAAAACAAATTAGCCACGACAAATTGCCGTAGCTAATCTCTTTAGGGTTTAATTTTTTTTTTTAAACCAATGAGTGAATGACTTTATTCAATAAATCTTGATTGGTTTAATATACATAGAAGTTGTAAAGAAAAAAACAATTTTGGGGGATTGGAAGATGTTTTAAAGTTGAAAGCAGTTAAAAAAATAAAAGAAAAATAAAGTCGTAAAGAAAAAACAAGCAGCTTGGAGTATGTTTCAAAGTTGAAATAAATAAATAAATAATAATTTCCATTGCTGGGATTTAAACCCAGGTCACCTGGGTGAAAGCCAAGTATTCTAACCGGGCTGGACAACAATGGATTGGTGGTGATTTTATCCAGTTGTTATATTGAGGGTTAGAGCACTATTACAAATAGCGACAGCAAAAGGCCGTCGCTAATATAAAAAATGTTAATTTTTTAAAAAACAATTAGCGACAGGATTTTGCTGTCGCTAATATAAAAATAATGTTATTTTTTTAAAAAACAATTAGCGACGGGTTTTTGCCGTCGCTAATATAAAAATAATGTTAATTTAAAAAATATTAATTAGCGAGTAGCAAATAATTCATATAAATTTGTATTTAAAAAATAATAAATGACATACTTACCGGGTACCCAACTTTTCTTCGGACATCTTTTTTGGCTTGAATCCGAGTAGCAAAGTTACGATCCCATAGAGCACCTGTTACTATATTGTGAACGAATCCTCCACAGCTCCCATACCACAAACTCAATCGAGATATGTTTAGGTGGTATCGAAACATTCTGAGGACTTCTTCAGACTTCAATGTCAAAGGCTGCATCTCTAAGCTTCTTTCAACTAAAGTTTCACTTGCTCTCCCCTCCTTATTTCACTCATTTGCATCTGTATTTTTCTTTTTTTTTCTTTTTTCTTCAGCTTGAAGTTTGGACTGCAAGGAAGGATTGTCCTAGTCTTATTAAGGAGACAATGCAGTCTGGAAAACTTGCCAATGAACCCATGTGATGTATCAGTCCTTTTCCAAGAGCAACCACTGATAATACCAATGAGTGAATGACTCTGTTCAAGAAATCTTGACTAGTTTAATATACATCAAAGTCATAATGAAAAAAAAATTTAAGGGGATTGGAACATATTCTAAAGTTGAAAGCAGTTAAAAAAAATAAAAGAAAAATAAAGTCGTAAAGAAAAAACAAGCGGCTTGGAGTATGTTTCAAAGTTGAAATAAATAAATAAAAACAATTTTCATTGCTGGGATTCAAACCCGGGTCAGCTGGGTGAAAGCCAGGTATCCTAACTGGGTTGGACAACAATGGATTGGTGGCAATTTTATCCAATTTTTTTATTGAGGTTTAGTGAACTACTACAAGTAGCGACGGTTTTTTTTGCCGTCGCTAATTGTAAAGCTTAGTGACGGCAGAAAACCGTAGCTAATGAATTTTTTTTGTTTTTTAAAAACCATTAGCGACGGTAGAAAACCGTAGCTAGAGAGTTTTATTTGTAAAAGTTAGCAACGGCTATTTGGCCGTCGCTAAATGTTATATATATAATTTATTTTAAAAAAAAAACCATTAGATACGGTATAAAACCGTGGCTAAGGAGTTTTATTTTTAAAACATAGCGACGGCTAAAATACTGTCGCTATTCCAATAATTAGCGATGGTGGTATGCCGTCGCAAATCATTTAACGACAGTTTTTTATACCTATGTGTTGAAACAGTATCAGAGACATTAGCGACGGTTCCTTGCCGTCGCTAATCTTTTAATTTGTCGTTGCTAATGATTTAATTTTCCGTAGCTAGTTACGCATTTTTTTGTAGTGTGGCATGGGAGTCGAAAATTTTATGGTATCTATCAGGGGCCTATATCCTTGTTATGGTATTGAACTTTATGTTGAGTATGGCGACCCAGATGTTTGTGGGGCATCCATGGCTAGTGTTGGTATTCAAGGACTTGCTTATTGGATCATGGTAAGGCCTCAATCCTCTATATGTGCTTAAATTTTACTTGACTATTTGTTTTACTCACTGACTTTCTATACAAATTACCGTTTTTATGAATTGTCACTACCTATTTGAATTTAATTGCTTTTTATTGCAAATTGAAGTGGATTAAGTTTCCTTGTGTTCAGTTGATAAAGATGCAATACGTAATACCAAAGGTATCAAGTGCATAAGTGAATAGGTGCACTTAAAAAAAAAATACAGAGGCATAGAGTGCATGCTTTGAAACTGACGCTCCCCCACCCCACTGTCTGCATAATCTAGCATTTTCAGTTACTTATTTATTTCATTAGGCAGGGGTGAGGGTGGGCAGAGGAAGGATTTGTTTTAAAACTTAATTCCTTCCGAGCGACCAAGCTAGGATCATTGATTAAAACATGAATATGCATCTATCCATAGGAAAGGAACCAAAACAGAAACAGAATCAACACCAACAGGGTTCGAATTCATGACTTAGTGGTACCTTCCGCAAAGCTCTAACCATTGAGTTGTCATGCCGTTGGCCTTACGTATGTTCTTGGTTTCAGTTTTTGCTTTTCTTCTTGCTTATTATTGTTATTTGGTTTTGTGTATTCATTTGTTGGTAGAAATTTTGAAGCAGACGAGAAGAAGGTTGTGTTCAGTAGTTAGGAGCCTCGAATTTGCCATGGATGCACAAACTTCTCCATATAATTTACAAACTCCCTTAAATTACTTCCTTATCCACCAATTGTAACTAAGTTGGTCGGACATCCACTCTCCTTGTGAAACGTCGCGAGTTCGAGACTCACCAGTTAGAATTTTGTGGTCACTCAGCTAAGGAAAACCATATCTCTCTATTTCATTCTAATAGGGAAATTTTTAATAGGGAACAAGATTTAATTATATAAAGGTTGATATTTTTTTAATTGATTGGGGATTCAATGAGGTTATCCTCTTAACCATTGGATTAGCTAATTTTAGAGTAAGTTGTTAAAACGAAAAATGGAATGATTTATTAGTCCATTATAATGACACAACTTCCTTAATTTTAAGCTTCTATGTAGCAATTCCATTCTATTCTAATCTTCATTTCAAATAAAAAATAAAAAGGGTTTTTTTTTATAGTTTGGCATTCATTAGTTTATAGTTACACCTATTAGAGTTCGTTTTGAAAATTATTTGAGTCTAACCCTAATTTTCTGATGAAACTTTCAAGTCCACGTCATTGACTGATCAAGATTAAACTTTGAACCTTTTTCCCCTTACTTAGGTTAAACCATAGTTAAGCCCAAAAGAGCCCGGAAGAGTAGGAGCTAAAAGCAATGGTGCTGTGATTGCTAACTCAATTCGGGAAAGTAGAATGAAGGTTGATGAAGTGAAAGGTGGGATGTAGGTGTTCAATGTTGAAAATGATTGAAGAGGAACCCGACTAGTGGGGTTAGTAATAGGAGTGGGCATCCCATCACGCGATCTCGATCTCGTCTCGTCTCATCCCAATTTTTTTCGGGTCTTATTGGGATTGATCAATCTCATCACATCCTGATCTAGAGTGGGATATGATCGGGATGAAGATTTTCAATCCCGTCCATCCTGTCCCGAATATATATTTTTAATATTTAGCATGAACTATATAGTATGAAACTATTTATTTACATGGCTATTTTATTTGTTGACATGTATTATCAGAGAGCTTCCATGTGCTAGTCTAAAGGTAATATATAGAAAACTATTGTGGAGGGAAATTTGCTTCTAAAACATTAGCAACTATATAACTTTAAGCAATGATTTTCAGCTTTAAAAAACAATGAATTTTAACTAAGTTGGGGATTCTCTTAGAACAAACTGCATAGAGAAATAAATATTCTCAGATAAATAGCCAAAAAACTAGAGTGTACAAAAACTTGCTTCAAGAGACTGATCATACAAGGTTAAACCTCTTTGTTTATACCACTGTTGTTTATACCACTGTCAAATCAGGTCCAGGGCATTTGCCTCTTTTAACTTCTTCAGTGGAGCTTGCTGGGATGAACTTCAATGGTGAACTAGCTAGGACAAAGAACAAGCCGAGAATAATACAGCCATGTTTGCTTGGTCTGTTTTGAAACAAAGTAGGTTTTGTTTTCTTTCATTTCAAATCAAAAGGGTATTTGTTGATTTGTCACAAAATTTAACCATTCACATTGTATATGTTTTTAGTGACCAATGTGGGTTCTTTATTACATCACAAGGAGACTGAGAGCACTGAAGAACAAGAACATGATATATTAGCTAAAGTGCTTTCAAATTTCAGGCCAAAAGATGAAAACAAATTCTCAAGACACAATGAACAAAACCAAGTAAGGAAAAGAAATATGGTTTGCTGGAGGGGGGAGACGGTTTTGGGTGGATTTTTGGTCCTTGAAAATTATAATTCTAAAAGTCCAGTTCGATTTTTGGTTTTTCGGGTTGGTTAATCGGACCGCTCAAGCCCTAGTTTAACCTAAGGTAAGGCTAAAAAGGTTCGAAAATTAATATTGATCTGTCAATGACGTGGACTTAACGATTTCGTCGGAAAACGGGAGTTAGATTCAAATAGTTATCAAAACGAATGTCAAACTCTAATAAGTATAAACTAATGAGTGTCAAACTATAAAATAAATAAATAAATAAGCTCCTCACCTGCTGTTTTTTTCTTCTTTAAACAAATCTAATTACTAAACAGTGGGTTTGGCTTAAATTGAATGTCTCTTCTAACTTCTTAATATACTTAATATAAGTATGGATTTTCAAAGCTCGTTCTTACTATTGCATATTTATTCATGTTTGTTAAGAGGGAAGAGAAGGGTGTCCTTGATTATGAACAAGAAGTTGCCAAATATATAATTTTTTTTATCATGAACTATATATAAATTGCCTAAAGTTTCTTTTTTTTTTTTCACTTCTTCGTTGTTAAATGTTAATAGAAAGAATAGAAAAAAAAAATCAATGTTGAGGAAGATAAGACAGAGAATTCATGGAATTTATGTGCAACTAAAACGATATCTTAGAAAACTAAATCTTTTCATTTTCTTGGTTTAACCACTTTATCTAGATCAATTTAATCCGACTGTATGCGCCCCCACTGAATGCTTGTGAGGCTCACTGAATCACCACTCTTTTAATTAGGCTTTCATATGGATGGAAAACATTATGACCCAAAATATATTTTAGGTTAATGAAGAAATACATCTTCTTGAATTTATGCCCCCTCAACTTTTAATAATTGTATAATGAGGTTTTACAAATGTTGGCAATGTAGGTCCAGTCCCTGCTTTTGAGGGTTTTTATTTGTATTTTTATGGGATCGATTTTTTTTAAAATCTTAAAGAAAAATAACATAAACCCTTTTTTCACAAACATAATGCTACGACTCAAGGTAGAATTAGTGCTTGACGAGTACAATTGTGTATGCATGATCAGATGTATAAAAACAATATCAATATATACCACGAGGTCCACAACATAACCACAATGTACCCCTCCCCTAATTAAGATTGAATTTTGTATGGTTCACACTAGTTGTGGAGTTTGCATTTCCCATTTAATTTGGTACATTGTTAGAAATTTTGTACCTAATTCTCATTACTTCAACTGGTGAACTCTAATATTTTTCCTTCAAACACACCACATGAATTAACTAACATGCGATTTAACTCTTAATAAAACTTTTTAGTTGATGTTGACCAATATACACTTTTCACAAGCCAAAACCCTAGTCCCTTCATTAAAAAATTTGGTCATCCATAGGTTCACAATCACCCTTCAAAATTTTAAAATAACAGTGATTTAAAATTTTAAGTTGATAGAATTTGTCAATGCCAATATGCATCCTATAATCTATTTTCCTAATCGGAGGTCACTCTAGTATAATATGAATAGTTTAAATATATGATATGATGCTAATAACTAATAAAATGAGAAGAAATTAAAAGGGGAAATTCTTACTAGCTATGTTAATTGTAGACCTGAATAGACGTTTTGATCTTCTCCACTTATGTCCTGCACAAGATTAATCAAAATCCATCTTCAAAAACACATCCTTCAAATTCACTCTAAAAACAAAACCCCTTCTTCAAATTAACTCTGAACAAGAGAACCCAGTGACAAAATCACTATGGGATCGAACAAAAAACATTATCAAATTTTACTCTGTAAAAATAATCCACTCTGAAAATCGCACTAAAACAAAAACTCAGACAAAATTTAACTAGATAACATTCTTCACTAGGAGAGAACCATGAACAGAAAAAGAAACAAAAAAAATCAACCATATACTCATCTTCAAATTGACTCTGAAAAAACAAAACTCACATTTCTTCGATCCGATCTGATCCTCCTCCTCTTCTATCTCTTCTTCTTCTTCTTCCTATTCTGTCTCTTCTTCTTCTTCGGTCTCTTCTTCTGTCTTTCTCTGTCTCTCTTGATACAATAGAAAAGAAAAGAATCCTCTGTTTTATGAATTGGTGTAGTTGCCTTAAGCAGAAAAAGGGAAGAAGATGAACCAGCCTGCTGCCTGCATATTTTGCTAATACTTGCATACTGCTAGCATGCAAAGCAGAGGGAAGATTTTGGCAAATTGGAATAAAAAAAAAAAGTGGGGCCCCACTTTCTTTTGAAAACCTCCTCTCCCCCTTTAGATGATCCTTTGTCTAACATTTGGCCAACGGGTGTGCATTTTAGGTCGCCCAATAGTTTGTAAAAATAAATAAAATTAAAAAAAAAAGAAAAAAAAAAAAAAGGAAAAGGATGGCGGACGCTTGGCCTCCCATTGCAATGGGTTTAGCAGGGCTTGTGTTAGGTCACGACAAGTTAGTGGGTCAACATGTAAGTCACAAATAACTTGTTGATTAAGGGTGGGCACCGGACGAGATGAACCTCATTTTGATTTCATCTCATTACTTTATCTTCGGAACGGATAGACCTCATCCAATCTCAAATTGATTAAGAAGTGTCGGATGATATCACTAGATCACGGGGTCAATCCCAGCAGCAACATCTAGGGTATGATAGGGATGGCAACGGGGCGGATTGGGGCGGATTTGAGCAAATCCATCCCCTCCCCGCAAGGTATTTCGGGTCCCCAAAACCGCCCCGCATATCCGTTTGCCATTTTTTTAAAAAACCATCCCCGACCCGAACAAATAGGCGGATATCCGCCCCGCCCATTTAACCCGAAAAAAAACAGATCTACCGAAAAAACAGATCTCAGTTCAAAAAAAAAAAAAACCTAATTTTATCCATCTAATTAGATCAAAATAATTACAACAAAAATTATAACAACAAAAAATTACAAAGGATCCATACAAATATTACAAAAAAAAACGATCTGAGATCAAATATCTAATTACAAAATACAATACAAAAATTTGCAAAAAAAAAAATAAATTTCGATCTAAAGATGATCTGATATCAGAGATGAGATCTTGATCTGAGATCTTGATCTGAGATCTTGATCTGAGATCTTGATCTGAGATCTTGATCTTGATCTTGATCTTGATCTTGATCTTGATCAGATCTGAGATCACTGTCTACCTTCGCGGCCTTCACGGCTTCACTGTGAGAGAGAAGGGACGTCTTCGTCTTCGTCGCGGCCTTCGCTTTGAGAGAGAAGGGAGGGTCGGCCTCCGCCACCATTCGCTGTTTTGAGAGAGAAGAAGGGACACAGGAGGGACGAAGAAGGGGGGACGATGGCGGAAGGCCTTCGCTATCACTCTGCTTTGAGAGAGACTGGAGACGAGAGCAGGTGAGGGGAGGGGTTTCTTCGAGTGGAGAGGGAGGGATTTCTTCATAAGGTTGGAGGGATTTCTTCGAGATTTCTTCGAGTGAGGGATTTCTGAGGGAGAGAGTGAGGGATTTCTGAGAGTTTTCTTCGAGTGGGGAGAGTGAGGGATTTCTGAGGGAGAGAGTGAGGGATTTCTTCGAGTGCTTGGGTTGGGTCTGAGAGAGTGAGTCAGTGAGATTCAAGAGTGGGTAGGTTGGTTTTTGTTTTGTATTTTTTTTTCTATTTAAAGGGTCAGGGGTATTGAAGTAAATTTCATACTTAAACGGATATCCTGGGGCGGATATGGCTAAATCCGTATCCTCCCCGAATATTCGACGGATATTATTTGAATATCCGTATCCGCCCCGAAACCCATTTAGCTATATCCAAATCCGCTCCATACGGATTGGGTGGGGCGGATATCCGTGAAAATCCGCCCCACTGCCATCCCTAGGGTATAAGGGGTTAAGGGAAAAAAATTCCCAAATTAGTTGGGGACAAGACGAGACAAGATGGGCATAATATAGAACAAGTGCATTCAAATCGGGATTGCAATATTACCTAATGTCAATCACTTCATTTGTAACGATCATTGAGGTGTATTACCTAATCTTTCAACATGTAAGTCACAAACAACTTGTTAATCATTGGGTAAACTGAAACATGAAGTCAACTTTTAAATTGGTTTGGCACCACTAGACCTACCATGACTCGTGTGACGTACAATAAAACTTGCATTGTCCATCTCAATGACAATAGCTAGATGCTTATACACCCAATAAAAAAATCCTTACATTCTCACATGAAAATAGAAGGAACCATACTTTCATATGACATCTTAATTGAATTCTATATAATGATCAATAAATTCAATTTAATTTTACAACTAAATTGGATCTGATCTGTACATGGTTTGAAGCATTTCACTTGTGGTTGAATTGAATCGATATTTAAAAAGAAGTACATTGAGGTTGATAATGAGGACAATTGGGCAAAGTACATGTCTATTTCTTGTTCTCTGAAGATGAATTTGATATTGATGATACATAAAAACAGTCACACCCCTGAGTCGTACACGTGTCATGATGATTTCGATGAACTATAGGCCCTAGTATCAACCTAATGTTGATTCAACCCAAGCAGTTCTAAGCCCACACATTTAGTCCGCTAGGCGGACCCAAACTCTCACAACACACTAAGCCCACACGTCTCACAACTATTTCAATACCCGTAAACCCTCCTTAGGTAAGTATCTTGAGGACCAGCTTCAGACGAGCAACTACAGCTACTTTGTGCTTCCAACTAGGAAGCAAACACCTAAGTATCTTTAACACAGGGAAACTCCCTTCTTCAAATTGTTCTTGGATTGGGAACTATCTCACGCATATCTAGGAACACAGAGCTAACATGGAACTTCATCCTACAACACGACTTCTAATTAGATAGAGATCTCCACGAAGATCTTCTTGTTAAACTACGCCTATGATGGCCTGGTTAAACCAAGACTTCTTACACTACAAATAAGACATGAGGTTAGTAGCTAAGGTACGCTACAAATTCCCTGTTACAACATTACACCTTCCTCAGATCCTTGCCAGACTTTAGCATCGGAGTGTCATCGGCCACCACAACGGTGGTCCATGACTCACATGTGCTACTTGTGCAGGTCAATAGGTCAGCAGGAACCAGGTCAGAGCAGGGAGCGAAAACGACTACATCAGTTTGGCGCCATTCGTGGGGACAACATAGTTCGTAACTTTACACTAAACGACGTCTCCTTTCAAAAACTCAGAGAGATGGTGACCACCAGATCATATAACAATGGAGAACCAGGGGACACATCAAGCGCTTCGGCTATCCCTATATCGCTTCCTTCAACAAATCATATTTTGCACGCACAGCCCAAATATAGTGGATCGCCAAAGTGATGGAGGCTCTCATGTAACAGAATCCACCACCCACTAATGGAGATTAAGAGCAGCATGTACCTCCGCCTCCAGCAGATGATAAGGAGTGGGCGCAGAAAATCCAAGTAACCGCTAGTTCTTATCGGACTAAAGGAGGTTGCGCGGCTAACACTGAGGTCAATGCCAGGACAGAGAGGCTCGACCCTAGGAACCCCCTCCGCAGAGGGACGCACGACTTGGACATACTGTATCGCCTCTCCATCCCACCATTTATGGATCAGATCATGAACGAGGTCCCACCGGGGAAGTTCACTCCTTTGAAGTTCGACTCCTACGACGGAACCACCGATCCCTTCGACCACATGCGCCATTAACAGCACGTAATGGCCCTTCAAGAAGGATATGAATCCGCCATGTGCAGGACCTTTTCCACAAGTCTAAAAATCCGCATTGACGTGCTTCTACAGCCTTCCGTCGAAGTCCATAGACTCCTTCAAAACGTAGGCAAAAGAATTCCTTATGCGTTCGTCGGAAGCCAATGCATTCGAAAAGGCCGTCACTATATACTTTGCCCGAGGCAGAGGTCTGATCAGACACTCCGACAGTATGTCATGCACTTCAACAATGAGCTGACCTTCATCGACGGGTGCAACGACGATATAGTTGTGACAGCCTTCACTGCGAACCTCAAAGAGGGAAAACTCTGCGAATACCTCACCCTAGAGCCCCCTTTGGACATGGAGGAGCTTCTCAATAGCATCCAGAGACACATCAACCTAGAAAAGTCGAGGACTGTAAAGAGGGAAACTGAAGGCAATGACACCCCTAAACGCTAACAAGAGGGAAACTAAAGTCGAGGACTGTAAAGAGGGAAAGAGATACGAGGATGAGGAACGAAACAAGAGGAAGCGAGGTAACAACAGGTCAGACTCTGGTCGGTTCAAGCTGGAGAAATCGTCCAACTACGTTGGATCTAGAGCGATGACACCCCTAAACGCTAACCTACCAGACATACTAAAATTAATGAAAAACTGGGAGAAACTGAAGTGGCCCCCAAAGACATGCGAATACCCCACCAAGCACGACAACGACAAGTACTTCACGAACCACAAGAAAAACGGCCAATGACTGGAAGCATTTGAGGTGCGAAGTTGAGTACTAGATCCACAAAGGCAAACTGAAAGAGTTCCTGCAGTCTGAGAAGCCAACAGACTAGACAAAGGAAAGGGGATTCAGTTAAAGAAAAAAAGAAGGAGACTCCAAGGATAATATATGTCCTTCATGGAGTCAGACCAAATGAAGGTCAGTCACACAGGTCCCGCAAACGGACACTACTGGATATGCAGACACAATCCGTGGATGAGGACAAGCACATTTGCCACTCAAGGATTCATAGCCCCAGTCCCACCTTGACCTTTATGGACAAGGACCTCCAAGGAGTTCGAGCGCCACATAACGATGTCGTAGTCATCTCGGTCACCATAGCAAGGTGGGAAGTAAAGAGAGTTCTGGTTGACACAGGAAGTTCACTTAACATTATGTTCTAAAACGTGTTTCGCAACATGGACCTCGAGGAGTAAAACCTAACATCTTCGAAACACTCCCTGATCGAATTCAGTAGGGAAAAATGCTTCCCCATTGGAAAGATAAGGTTAGTTACTGTGGCAGGAGAGTCGCAGCTCAGGAAGGCCCTATTTATGGACTTCATGGTGGTAGATACACCATCATCCTACAATCTCTTCACTTCACCAGTCGTCTCCACACTTTACCAGTGTGTTAAGAATACAATTAACCACTCTGAAGGAACAATATGTCAAGACCAATCTACAGCACGAGGCTGTCACTACGCCGCACTGAAACAGATAGAGTGTTTCCAGATTCAGCTACATCATGCAGAGTAGCCTGACCCAGTGCAAGGCTAAAAAATGGTAGAGACGTCATTTTCAAACAGTACAAGAGCAATCAGCTCTTCCGCTCAGTGAGTCGTAAAGGCCATGGCAAGCGGGAACACATCCCCCGACATTTCGTCGACGCAGAGATCTGCTCCTCTGCAAGGTTTACTCTTCAATGACCTATGTAACGCCTTGACAATCTGCTAAACGATCCGCGAGAGCAATCCAAATTCACTTCAAGACCATGATCAAATTCTCTCTGTCAACAGTTAGTTTGCTTAAAGCTGTTTGTTTCCCTTTTCATAGTCAATATTGAATTTTAGTTCTTAAAAAGCTTATGTGAATCGCAATCATTTAAAAAATAAAGGAAGAACTACAAAAAAATAAACTCTATTGATTATTGGAAAGATTAAACAACAACACCTTGAAGCAGATACAAAAGGCTACATATCACGAACGCCCTGAGGCAGATACAAAAGACTTAACACTACAAGCATCTAAATACAATATGAATTGAAGTAAAAGACTTACTTAGACAATTTTTCTATGGACAGCATTTGACGAAGACTTGCAAACCCTCCGATGCAAGCAATCTGCAAGTGACTGCAAAGTTAAGAGCATGGGAGATGCTCGACCCCTTCTCAAGATAAAGACAAACTGGCAGACACTACTACAAATATAGGCTTGCATAGCGCTTAAAAATAGGCTTAGATAGCGCTATGCAAGGCGCGTACTTGAATAGCGCTTCGTTAGATAGCGCTTTATTAAGCGCTATGTAAGCGCTAATTTTTTTTTAAATTAGCTTGCATAGCGCTTTATTAAGCGCTATGTAAGCGCTAATTTTTTTTTTTTAAATTAGCTTGCATAGCGCTTTTATGAGCGCTATTTAATTTGTTGATTTTTTTTAAATTTTTTTTTGTAATTAGCTTCTAAAGCGCTATTTAATTTCGGTGAATTTTTTTTATTAACTACCATATAATATTTTTTATATAATATTTAATATAATAATGACAACGTTCAATCAATCAATAAAGACACAACATGATAACTAACTGTTTCTCATTCATTCAAAATATAATTTAAGCATTCATACAAAATTGTTAATATGCTATCATATATATACACCAGCTTTTTTGGCCACGAAATGAAATGACCAACAGCTTCTCCTACAGTCCTAACTTCGTCTGTACATTGCGGCACCGCTGAATGTTTATCAGATTCTACCGCCACTTCAAATTGTATCCTCGCATAACCTGAAATTGCATCATGGCATTGTATAAGTATAACAACACACACACACACTAAGTCGGTATATAAATCTTAACCTGAAATACAAGAACACACCTATTACTGCTACTATATATATGCAAACCACTGCCAAACACAAAGGGTTTTGTATCAGTAAGATAAATGTAAATGACTAAAGGTCCAACTATATTTCTTGATAGCAGCCTTCTCAACTAATACATATATATAGTAGCAGTAATAGGTGTGGAACTTACCCCAGAATAACCAATTCCAACGAGCTCAAGAACTCCGGGAACTAATGTAGCCTATCAATGGCCTGCAAAAACAGAATGCACAAATTAAACTTTCGTTCAATAAATATCATACAAGCTATCAATAACTCTTAAGCTCGCAAGTAACAAATATGATCAGTATTAATCTTTTAACTGCAATGAAATCTGAAGGGCAGTAAATATTAGAAAGATTTTATGCTCACAGAAATCATCCCTGTAGAGCCCCATAGAGCAACTCCACCAGCAACTACAAGTGAAGTCGTGGCATACACATTACACTACTACAAATATAGGCTTGCATAGCGCTTAAAAATGGGCTTAGATAGCGCTCAAAAAAGCGCTATGCAAGGCGCGTACTTGAATAGCGCTTCGCTTAGATAGCGCTTTAAAAAGCGCTCAAAAAAGCGCTACTTGAATAGCGCTTCGCTTAGATAGCGCTTTAAAAAGCGTTATCTAAGCGTTGATTTTTTTTTTTTAATTAACTTCAATAGCGCTATGTAAGCGCTAATTTTTTTAAGTTAGCTTGAATAACGCTTTTTTAAGCGCTATTTAATTTAAATGAATTTTTTGAATTAGATTTGTTTATCTGCTAAGATAGCGCGTAAATAAGCGCTATGGTAGTAATTAGATTGTTCTTAGATAGCGCTTAAAGAAGTGCTATTGTAGTATATATGTTAAACTTAGATAGCGCTAATTTGAGCGCTATCTAAGTTATTTGATTTGTTTTTTCTATTTTTCCGATACCGATTTTCTGGGCTAAATATAATATTTAATATAATAATGACAACGTTCAATCAATCAATAAAGACACAACATGATAACTAACTGTTTCTCATTCATACAAAATTGTTAATATGCTATCATATATATTTGTTCGTAGCACAATACTAATAAATATCTTAAACTACAGACATTTAAAATGTTTTGCTTCAGCTTTCCATTTTCTCCTTGAGAAATCGGTTGTACAAGTATCCTGACCAATTGATTACGAAATTCTCCATTTTTTTCGGAGAATAAATTTGACTGGCTGTTTATGAACAAACTGCAAATACAAAAGTTACAATCAGTATATAGTTAGATGATATCAAATACTTCAAAAATCAACAAATAAAATAATTCAATAAAACTATTTACTTACAAAAACAGGAATACTTGTATCAACAGATTTCAAGAGATCCTCAATATAGCAACAAATATAATGACCGCAATGGATGCCATCCATCTCAATCTGCTTTGACACTATGAGAAATAACATCCAATTAATTATATGCAATTTGTTACCATGTCTTATTATATAAAATAATTTTTAGTACTGTAAAATATTTACCTGAATGTTTGCCCAATTAAATCTGTTCATTGCCGCCTTTGTTATAGAGCCGCCTCGACGAGTCCGATAACTTCTCAATGCACTATTTTGTATAAAGTAATATTATACATATGTAATATGTATAAATTTGTAATGTAAAAATAAAACTAGAACATGTATTTACCTTTCAACAAAGTTTTTCAAATCAACGCGTTGTGCGATCTTCGTACGCGGAGCTGGATCCATAAAGTATATCATCTCTGTTTTGGTATTGATACCAATCAATACCCAATGTTGACTGCATAATATTTCAAAAAATTTAGACATCATGATACTTAATAAACACATAATTGAATCTTATTTATATTGAACTCACCCAACATTATGCGGCACCAATAATAGATGGTCTTTTCCTGTATGCTTCAACAACATTCGGCCAAATGATTGGCCGATGTCCCATTACCTAGCATAGGTGTAATATGGGGCGACATAAAAGAAAACTTCCCGCTAATTCGACATTTTCGGATAGATAGACTTCACCCAAATACCTTCAACAATCAACAATGCATAAGGACAAATAAAGTTTTAAAACATTAACATCAAATAAATTTATTTTACCAGTTTATCACCTTATATAGAAGGCGATGCTTGAGGCACCTAACCATCGATCCTTTAGAATCTCCACGACATGTTCATGAACAATGCATTCGTTCCAAGGCTCCCCGTCAAAATATGTTGTCATGGGAACTTCGATACCACCATTCATGATGTTTGAGGGTAAGAAACGCAAAATATGCAATACCATGGAATTATGAGGAGAATCTCCACACTTAGGATATCCTAATGGCTTAGCACAAAGCGTTGATTCTACACTTTTCATGATAGGCTTATTAGCATCGTTCCTCTTATCCATATTCTTATTCTTAGGAGGTGGGCACTGCAAATAAAAAATTAACTTGTGAGGTAAGTATTAAATTTGAGCTATATGTTCTCCTACTTTCAAGAATAACTTTCTAGCACTAAGCTATATGTTCTCCTTATCAATTTCAAGAATAGCTTTTTAGCAATCTAAATAAACTATATGTTCCTTATCAATTCCTAGCAATCTAAATAATTTCATCAACATGAACAACAAACAACAAAGATATCCCAGACATGCTCCTAATCGCAAGAAAAAATGAGAAAATACTTGATACATAAATAATTGTACCTCTATTCTCAAAGACACCATCTTTTTGGCCACGAAATGAAATGGCCAACAGCTTCTCCTACAGTCCTAACTTCGTCTGTACATTGCGGCACCGCTGAATGTTTCTCAGATTCTACCGCCACTTCAAATTGTATCCTCGCATAACCTGAAATTGCATCATGGCATTGTATAAGTATAATAACACACACACACACTAAGTCGGTATATAAATCTTAAAGTAATATGTTCAACCTTCTGGTAGTGGAACACCATGAAGAATTTCATTCGGGCGATTATGCAAAATACCTTGCCCAACATGTCTACGAGGGTTCTCAACATACAAATAACATCTAATAGGACCCTAGAAACGAAAAATATGTTAGTCTTTTATCCAATAAACATATTTATTAGCCAAGTTTGAAAATTAAATATACCTCAGGAAGAACCTCATTCGGAACCTCATTCGAAAAATCAAGGTCATCATTAAAATTCATGTCATCATCATCCACATTGAAATTATCCTTATGACTAGAACCACAAGATGATGGCACAGTAGGTTGGTAGCCTTTAGCCTTCATCTCTTGCATGTCTTTCTCTAATCTATTGCATTGCTTTTTCAACTTTGACATTTCGGACAATTCGGGTGCCTGGGCTAAAGATTTCTTCGTAACACCCCATCCACATCCTCGGACACGTCCGGAATACTCTAAAGGAATTGCTCGATCAAGCAAGTCGCCAAGCTTAATATCATTTAGCTCATCCTCTTCCAACTGTTGTGTTATGCGTACCTAATACAACTTAATATTATTTAGATTCTTGGTATAGGATGGTATCATGTCCAAACAGTGCAGATTTGTTTTCAAACAAAGGAAGTAGATATTACCACATCCTCAAGTACTTGCAAGGCAGTAGGATCATCAACCTCATGCTCACCATTCATCCTCGCATACTTCCAAGTATCCAAGCGAGTCACAACAGGATCCTCTTCCCCTTCACGTATTTTTTGCTCAATCTGCGAATTTCAAAGCCACATTTAAATTTCATATCATAGATACGTAATGTAGATAATTAATACATACAATTTGCTCTCTCAGTCGTGCATAACCCACACATGCCCTCCTATATCGCGCTTCCATCTTTTCCGCTCTCTCTTTGTTAAGTTTGCTTGTTTTCCTTCAATTGAATGTTGTCATTAGTTGGTTTAAATTAAAATGCCCCAAATTGAAGTAATATAATAACTTGAACGTACCTTAAACTCCAGAGTTGATGAGTATGCTACGAAATCTTTCCAATACAGAGACACAGTGGACAAGTGAGAGTATATGTAAGGCGGCTCATCCGAAAAGCTACCCTCACTATCTCTCGCAAGATTCCTTAACCTTGTCCTAAAAACTCTATGCAGGTAACCGGCACGAGAAACAATATTTTTTTGTGTGATTCGTCAACTCCCGCAAATGTTTCCTGTTACAAGAGTAAATAATTATAGAACAGATCGACATATTAGAAAACATTATATAGCTTAGACTAGGTGAATGAAGCTCTATTAGAACAGATCGTCGACTAAATGTGTTCATTCCCACTAACGTGGAAGCTGCTTGACTTGCAAATGTAGACTAGGTGAATGAAGCTCTCTTTGTTTCATAGCATAAATTAGTTATGGTTTGGTCACATGGGTTTGGTTGGTTTAAAAAATGAAAGAAGCATACTGAGTTTAACTGTTTAAGTTTTGAAAGGTTCATTTCATTGGCAATGGGGTCCTTAACCTCCAGTTTTGGACTTAAACCACACATGAATGCAGGTACTGATTACATGCTACATGCAGGGTAGAATTATGGTTGTTTGTAGCAAAGCTATAGGAGGTGATGTGTCTGGCTGAGTGTTCAGAGAACATGGAAAATGGAGACCGAGGAGATGATAGGTAAAGAAAAGATAAGGTGGAATATGGACATGATGAATTTTGCCTTTTAGGTGAGAAATTGAAATTAAATCTCATATCTACAGAGAATGCAACTTTGTAGGTGATAAACATGTGTTGGTGGAGGTACTAAAGCCACCAACTACTACTTACCTCATCTTGACCATTACATCAGTTAGTTCAAGGAAGAAAATGTAAAGGCTGTTTTATGTTTAGGTGCCAACATAATTGTGTCAAGTCGATTGATGGTAAGCTTGCATCATTGGAGGATCTTCATGACACCAATTACTTCATACCTCTCTGACCAAAAAGCTCAAGCATTGTACACAGGGACTACAATCAGTTAAGTGACTAAGATGTGATCCGACATGCTTGAGATATATATCTGTGGAAGGAAGGAGGTCTGAAAGCTGAGTTTGGGTTCTCTGTTAGTTGGAACCCAAGTCTCTAGGGAGAGGAATTGGTAGTACACAGCTACTTGATTATTTCTGTATAAAATGAAGGTTACATATTCTGAATATGCATCTACAAATCCAAAATTAGCACACCTCAGCAGAGCAATAATGCACATTAATGTGGCATATACCTCATCTTTGCAGGAAATTTTGCCATTGGAAGATTGTCGCACATTCCAGGGCAGCATGGTGAAATTAGATGTTAACACAGGCACAATCTTGTGGCAGACCGATACACTTCCAGATAATGATGAAAAAAAAAAAGGATTATATGCAGGGGATGCTATATGAGGAAGCAGTCCTTCCATTGATTATATGCAGGGGATGCTATATGAGGAAGCAGTCCTTCCATTAATCAAGATGCCGATTTCGGGGAGGCGCCATTGATGCTTATTGAAATTATCAATAAAAAAGAACTGTGACCTTGTTGTTGCTGTGCAGAATAGTGGCTTTGAATGGGCTCTAGACCATGATAATGGAAGACACTACTTGGTCTTCTGTAAGTTTTCACATCTCATCATAATATGTGCGTATCTCAAGTAGTGACAAGAGTGTGTGGGGCTCGTGATTTATTGACAATGTTATTAATTCTTCAACAATGGACTGATACAATGTTATTGGGATCTAACAACTTGAGTTTTGTTCTCAGTTTGTATCAGTTAAAAAAACAGTGAGATCCTTGTCAGTCATTCCGAGAGTTCTAACAGTGGAACAAAACTACATCTCAAGGTTCAGCTCTAGGAATTTACCGTAATTCTCCCACTAACATTTTATGGAAGAAAGAAAATACGCATGAAAGAAGAATTCTTATGTTGGAGCCTTGGAGTCAGTATCGAACCAGCCTAGTGCTAGGAATGTGTTGGCTAGACATGAAACACAAATTTGATGGAACTTGCAAAGGATGCGGAGTTTTGGAAGAATCAAAAAGAACATTTTACATGGTGGAAGAATGTTTGATTTCTCCATTTAGATTTGAAAGAATGTGGTTTGACAACCCATCCACGTTCAGGATATCAAAATCCACTGGGAGACTCTTAGTTCAATGAAATAAAGGTTTCATCCTTAGGAAAAAGTTAAAAAATCTCAGAAGTTTCGTCAGAAGTGTTTGGAAAACTTCAAGTTCTTGTTATAACCAAGATTTGACCTGATTAAGGAACAAAGGGACCTTAATGATTCTTAACAGGAGCAAAGAGTTGAGCTGAGAGCTGAACTTTCAAAGCTTCTTAAGAGGGAGAATTCTCTCTGTTCCAAGCTGTTTCACAAATTAGCCAATTTCAGAAAGGTGTCCAACTCAATTGGTTCTCTATCAATTAATGTTGTCATATCAGATAATCCCAATGCTATTTCTACTCGCATCATTCACTTCTGCAAACAGCACTGAATCTGACGACTAGAGACCATCTTTGGACCCTTTGTTGTTCAAGTGTTTGGATAGTAAATCCGAAGACAGACTTCAGGCAGACATCACTAAGACTGCCATTACTTGGGCTATGCAGAAACTTAATCATGATGTGGCAGGACTTGATGGATTCCCGATGGACCTATTTCACAAATCTTGGGAGTTTATAAAAGCTGACTTCATGTTAATTCTGGATTCAATCAAAGACACTTTGTAGAGTGGAGATTGAATACTACCCTAGTTACCTCATTGCAAAGACCAGAGAACCCAAATCTAGTGAGGAATGCAGGTCAATCCAGCTTGCTCTCTTCAGTTTATAAGATTACCTCCGAAATTCTCTCTCACAAGATTACCACCAAAGTTCTCTTGCACATACTCCCCGCGAAACGATCTCACCAAGTGATTTCCCATCACGTTTCACACTCTCCCCGGTTTCAGTATCAACTACATCCGTGTCAGTCATTCCGAGAGTTCTAACACCTTGTCTTGATTTCAACTTTGCTCTCTCAGTCAGTGGCAAATGATCCCACTCAGATTTCCAGCTGCATAACACGGCTGATCCACCTGACTCTGTCAACCCGTATGCGTGGTCCACTATAAAACCCAGTAATTCAGCTCGGGACAGGACGGTTGCTGGAGGTGGGGCTCCGCCAGTTTGCACACTGACCGGGTGTGGAAGCGGTTTGGTGTTTGGCCCTGTGAGCATGTTGAGCACAATCGGAGCCCCGCAACATGTGGGTGACCTGGTGTCTCCGTATCTTATATGATTTATAAAAAAACAATTCAATGGAACTCGGGCGAAGCTACTCCCCACCAGGCCTGTTTTGATGAACGGATTCACATTTACCTAATTAGAGTAAAGGTATTTTGAATTGTTTGTTGGCATTGAGAAAGTAAGTAGGGGAAAACCTCGGATAATATGATATCTTACACCAGATTAATAAGGTATATTGATTGATCCTTTCCCCCGTGTATGATCTCTCACAACAATTACCTGACACATTTTCATACCTTGGTCCATAGATGTGTGTTAGAGAGTTGGGAATGAGTTAGTACATGGTGGGGTCTGGTCAGCTTCAGATACTCTTCAAATGTGCAATGGACATATGATCATCTCATCAAAGCAATGGAAGCAGCTAGCTATTATCCTCAAATCAGAATACAAAATTAAATATAAGTTCTGTTTCAATTATGAGCATGAAGACATTAAACTTTTCCTGGTTATGACTATTGAATTTGATCTAACGTGGCAATTTGTTTCTTTATTTTTTTTATTTGTGCAGAATGCATTCCAGATAATATATTTCATATGGATATGGGTAAGTAATCATTTTCATTTCTCTTATCAAACATTTCCCTTCATATGTCTAGTTTATGGACAATTATCCTTTTGACATACGGCTTGACAATAGTTATACTTGTGTTCTGCAGAGTGAGTTTGGGTTGAGATCTTGCTTCCATGAGAACTTTAATCTTATTATTGTTAGACTTTGTCTTGGGTAAGCCTTCACTTCCCGGAATTTTTTCTTTACGTGGATAGACATAGGCACTCGTATTATAGTATGACTATCATTAATTAGAAGCTCTTAAATATGAACTGAATTTTGTAGGGTTGATGCAGGGCTACAGTCCAATTTATGTGCAGTTACGTTACGCTTCCACTTTATGCCCTAGTAACTCAGGTATAATCATTATACCGACATTTATTTGGAAACACGCTAAGGTATGCATTTTATTACTAGTATTGAGATATGTTGGTTATTGTGCAGATGGGATCAACAATGAAGAAATCCATCTTTGAGGAACAGACAGCCAAAGCGCTTAAAAATTGGCATAAGGCAGCTGTGAAGAAGAAGAAGAAGAAAGAGGAAAGATTGGGAATGTCTCCTATGACTACTCCTAGTGCATCTCCTGCACACCCACTTCATCGATACAAGACTACTGGGCATTCGAATCTCAGTTCTGTTGCTAGTAGAAGACACCTAAACACAGAAATGTCTGACATGCCAACATCCACAGCCGATTTGATCGGCAGAGTGGAGGATGATAGTCTAGAGTCTGGAACAATGGAGGAATCCAGTCATGACCAACGAACAGATCAGTCAGATCAAAATGATTTCTCATTTGTAAAGCCTGCACCGGTTCGTAGATGTTTTCAGGTTCACATTTCCGAAGACAGACGTTGGTCCCTCCAACAGCTGCCATGCCCCATGTATAGCTCCACCCGTTTGCGTGAAACATCGGTAAGGTCCACAAATATACGGCTTTCTTTGGTAGTGACCATTCGATCAATATAGCAGTGATATTGATAATACAGTTTCCTTACTTTTCTCCTTATTGAAATGTCTCAGATTCTTAGAAGACCAAGAATTGGTGGAAACCGACTTTTAGGTATGAGTTCACAACCACAGAAGCTGACTCGGATATGTGAAGTCAAAGCCATTCTTGTCCTATATGGCCTCCCAAGGTAGTGTAAGCTAAGCATATTTTCAAACTGTGGAAAGTTTAAACTATCATAACATTTTATTGATGGATGCTCAGACATTGAAGGTGTTAAGTTGGATCACTACAGTTTTTCTTGGTATCCAGAATTATCATGAGCTGTTTTGAGTAATGCAGAGAATATAACTAAACTTAATCAGATTCCAAACGTTCATGCATCGCATAACATGCACCAAGACAAGTGTTTTACAACATGATTAAAAACATATGATTTTAAGAACATGACAGGAAGACAATATGTATATCCAAACAAACAACCACACCAATTACTAAAATTTAAACGCAGATTGAGATAGCAAAGGTACCTTGACTTCATCCCAAAGTTGTTCTTTCAATGGCAACAAATCATCCTTACGCCAATTGGTAATCGTGATTGGAAACGTTCGTCTACAGCAAGATCCAACAAAGTGTGCTAAGGTCATCGACTCTTTGCCAATTGGTTGGCCCATTTCATTCCAATTCACCTTTATTACATCTCCTTTGGCCCTTTTTTTCTTAACACTCACCATAGTGACTATTCCTCGAGACTGAACCTGGGACAAGCCACTATTTCCAATTGAACCTCCTGTCTCACATCCTCTAGAATCATCTTGACCATCCCCTCGACCGTTCTCTCGAGCACGACCCTTGCTCTGATTCTTGCTCGGGGATCTAGCAGTCATGATCCTGTAAAATAAAGAGTATAAGCTTGAATTAATACACAAAATCATAAGTAACAAGCCAATATTGCAAAGGATAATGAGTACTTACTACAAATGCTTCATTTATTCTGGATCTTACAACTTACTTACACAAATGACTCAGTAGGAAAAATACATACTAGATCTTACTACTTAATGTTTAATGGACATAATTCAATAGGAAAAATACATACATTACTTTGGACCTTACAACTTACTACTGGATATAAATTACAAATATATAATAGGAAAAACACATACATTTCTTTTTGGCTTTTTGGCTTTAGATATCCTCTTTCGTTTGGTAGTTGACTTTGATCGTTCATGGCCATGTACATTAACAAAATCTGGATTTACATATTCACCCTCATCATGATCATACCTTAAATATAAGTTTTGATGATCATCATAATCGTAAGTGCTCGGGCAAACATACACGTCCCCAAAAGGATCATTAATTGTATCAACGTCCTCATCAACATGGTCACTAACTTGGTAACTATTATTGAACTTGTTCGACAATATAACGATGGACCACTTCTTATCAATTGGGTCACTCACATAAAACACCTGCTTAGCTTGCACTGCCATGATGTATGAATCGTCTTTGTACCCAACCTTTTTTAAATCAACGCGTATGAATCCAGAACTTTCAACATGTACTCCATTAGGAATGCTAACCCAACTACAGTCAAATACCGGAACTCGGAATCCAACATAGTCGATTTCCCACATATTTATGATTTGTCCAAAGTATGTCGTATCTGTCTGGTTTAGTGCAGTGGCATTAAGAGAAACTCCACTATTCTGCATTGTACTTTTCGCATCGTGTTCTCTAGTGTAGAATGTGTATCCATTAATAAGATAACATTTGTAAGAATACACATGCATATCAGGTCCTCTTGACAAATACTTGATCATTTCTGATACTGAGTCACTTTTCTCTATGCAACCACGAAACCACTCGATGAAGGTAAGATTGTGCTCCACTTCAACCCAATCAGGGCCTTTATCTGGATGATCTTTTGCGATACCCTGTTTGTGCATCTCAACATAAGGAACAACATCAACTGTGTTATGTAGAACACACAAGTGCACCAGTCGCCACTGTTTGAGGTTGATCAACAACGGTTGACCCCCAGTTACACCTTCACCCTCAATCCTATTAGTGTGACGAGTTCTCGGAAGTCCAATTGCTTCGACATTTGGAATATATTCGGACCAATATTCTATTGCTTCTTCAACTAAATAGGTTTCAGCTATGCAAGCTTCCGGTCGATACCTGTTTCTCACATAACCTTTCAACACTTTCATATACCGCTCCATGCCATACATCCATCTCATACGAGCAGGACCACACATCCTCGTCTCGTAAACCAAGTGAACAGTCAAATGAATCATGATATCGAAGAAAGATGGTGGAAAATACATCTCAAGCTCACAAAGTGTTTCTATAATCACTTTCTGTAAACTTGACAAATTTCTTGGGTCTATGACCTTGCTGCTCATGGCTTTGAAAAACCAACATAACTTTGTGATAGTCTTACGCACATTTTCTGGCAAGATAGAACGAATTGCAATTGGGAGCAGATTCTCAATGATGACATGATAATCATGTGATTTCATATTCAGCAGTTTCAACCCGTCTGAAGATACAAGATTTTGTATGTTGGATGAGTAACCCTCTGGAACTTTCACGGACTGAAGTGTCTCAAGTAACACAATCTTCTCATTCTTAGACAAAGTATGAGCGGCAGGAGGTAAGTATGGTGTTGCTTTCCCCTCCTTTAATACAGGTGCAAGTTCTTCTCTGATTCCCATATCAACCATGTCCTTTCGTGCATTAAGTCCATCTTTAGATTTCGAAGAGTCACATAACAAAGTATTTATCACACTAGCACTCACATTTTTCTCATTATGCATGAGATCAATAAAATGCCTAACAAACAAGTCCTTCCAATAAGCTAACTTAAAAAAGATTGATTGTTTCTTAAAACCTTTAGTGGGAACAAACTTTGCAAACATTTTACCAAACTGTGTCTCAATGTTTTCCACCTCTTTTAGCACATCGACACCTGACAATGTAGAAGGTGGAAACCGATCTTCAACTTCACCATTGAATGCCTCAGACATCGTTCTGTAGGGATGACTTGGATCCAACCACCGTCTATGCCCCATGTAAACAGACTTCTTACAATGACTCAAGCGAAGATGATCGGTATTATCGGTACACCATGGGCACGCACAATGCCCCTTCACAGTATATCCAGAAAGGTTCCCATAAGCTGGGAAATCATTGATCGTTCCAAACAACATAGCCTTCAATCTGAAATTAGACTTTCTGTATCCATCATATACATCAACACCCTCTTCCCACAGCAACTTTAAGTCCTCGATTAATGGAGCCAAATATACATCAATGTCGTTACCAGGTTGTCGAGGTCCTGATATCAAAATAGACAACATCATATACTTGCGTTTCATGCATAACCAAGGGGCCAGGTTATAGATCATCAAAACCACGGGCCATGTACTATGGGAAGTACTCTGAACACCATGAGGATTCATTCCATCTGCTGAAAGTACCAATCGCAAGTTCCGTGATTCCTTCCCAAATTCTGGATATTTATTATCAAATGTCTTCCACTGAGGTGAATCAGCTGGATGCCTCAACATTCCATCATTTGTTCTTTCATCATAATGCCATGTCAAGTGTTTAGCATCATCAAAGCTACTATACAACCTCCTGAATCTAGGAATTATAGGAAAGTACCACATAACTTTGGTCGGGGAGTTGTTTTTCTTATACCGCTTCTTACCACACTTGGGACATTCATTCAATTCTGCGTAATCTTTCCTATATAAAATACAATCATCCGGACAAGCATGGATCTTCTCATGTGTTAACCCGATAGATTTGAGCAACTGTTTAGCATCATATGCTCTTCGAGGGAGCACATTCCCATCTGGCAATAGTTCACCTACAGCTTCTAACATCTCTGTGAAGAAAACATCAGAAACTTGGTGACTAGCTTTTAAGTTGTACAAAGTCAACACAGCTGACAATTTTGTAGCCTTTGTACAACCCGGCCACAACGGTAACCCAACATCCTCTCTTAAGCCATCACACATATCAGGATGATCCCGCAACTCTTCATTGACAACACTTGGGGAATTCTTCACAGGACTAGATTTTTCATTACCATCTCCCATATCACTTGTGTTCATTTTATTTATAAACTCAAACTGGGAGCCCAATTGACTTGATAAACTATGTTTACGTTTGCCAATTGAGCTACGTTTATCTTTGCTCTCACCATGATATGTCCAAACCTTATATGTTTTGTCAATACCATGACACAATAAATGCTCGTGCAACTTCATTTGACCACTAACCTCTTTTACATTTAAACATTTTCGACACGGACATTTAATGAACATTGGATTTTTAGCATTCTTAGTTGCATAAGCACAAAACTCTTCCACCCCTTTCTTGTACTCTTCAAATAATCGATCCGCATTTACCCATTCTCGATCCATTAAAAACAATACTACAAAAAAACATTAATACATCAATCTCCATTGCCATGAATCCACATTTTTTACTTGTTCTTTCCACTCTTAGGACTTAGCAAGATTCTTACTAGCACACAATTCTATGAACAGTCACTTTAATTAGTGGAAGCTAAGCATGAAATATTTATATTTGTCCAATCTATCATACACAAAGAGAAGACAAAGATCGAATCCAAACAATTTCGTAACAATAAATCATAGAGAAATGACTTAGAAACCTGTCGGAATCAAAATATGAAGAAACATATACGGAGGACTACATTTTCATTTTGAATAAGTTATATTAATACACTCTGTCACAATTTGATTGAAAGATTTTTTCAACAAAACAGTCCATGTATCTTTAAAACAATAATTCATTCATACGAGTATAACTACACATTTTTAATAACACATTCATTCCATTCCATTAGATACTACACATGAAACACTAATATGACAACATTTTGAACATAAAGCTATATGCCTATAACTCAAAAACAATAAAAATATGCATTAGATTCTCACTTCCTCAGTAGACAAAAAATAGGCTAATAATCAGTGAATCACACACAAAACACAAACAGAAAAAAAAAAAAAAAAAAAAAAAAAAAAAAAGGGCAAGAAGAAGCAAGAGAGACAAACCTGGTCCTTTCCCTGCGACCTCCTCGGTTCCTCGCCTCCTCTGGTTCCTCGCCTGAGTCGCCTCCTTCCTCGGTTCCTCGCCTGAGTCGCCTCCTTCCTCGGTTCCTCGCCTGAGTCGCCTCCTTCCTCGCGTCCTTCCTCGGTTCCTCGCCTCCTCGATCTGGTTCCTCGCCTCCTCGATCTGGTTCCTCGCCTCCTCGCCTCGGTTCCGTCCTCCTAACGCCTCTCTGTGTTCGAAAAAATGGCAAGAGCAAAACGAAAGCTGATGTTGTCGAGATTTAGGTTTTTATTAGGCCTTATAATATTAACCGTCCGATCGTATCGAGATCTGCAAAAACGAGTTTTAATTTGATATTTGATTTTTTTTTTTTAATTATTAGGCTATAGGATAAAGCGCTATACAAGAGGGTAGGTAGCATAGCGCTTTAAAAGCGCTATGCAAGCACTTTAAAAGTGCTATGGTAGTTTTGGTAACGTTTTTCCGCATAGCGTTTTTTAAAGCGCTATCTAAGACATACTTAAGATAGCGCTTAACAGAAAAAAAAAAATTTTAAGCGCTATTGTAGAGTTTTTTTTGATATTTTTTTTTTTAAAACAAATAAGCGCTATCCTAGCGCCCACTTGGATAGCTCTTTAAAAAAGCGCTATCTAAGTGGCGTTACCTAAGCTAATATTTGTAGTAGTGTTAAATGAATAAATACACAAATATGTGGCATTGAAAATGCAGTTAGTGGCCAAGAATTGAAAGAAATGTACAAGTAGTAGGGAGTTTTCGATTGGTACTTTACCTCAAGTTATGAAGAAACACATCATAGGGAAGAAGTGCAGCAGCTGTGATCCTTCCTTCCTCGTTCAATATGTTGAAAGTAGATGATGCATTTCTCTGGACAATCAGAGAGAAAAGGAAACAATTCAGGATATGTCATAAGGCCCTCCTTTTGTCAATACTTCCATGAATCAAATAATCCACGTCAATAATATGGGTGGAGCTACCCGTGCTAAATAGCATATTGATGGCGTAGGAAGCTCTCAACAACAATATCAAACATATATGTCAATTTCACCAATGGAGGAGGTCCTGCTAAAACTCAAAAGAAGTCCCTCAATTCAAGCCCTTTGTGTTTGAGGATGGACTATTACTGAAGATGCTCTTACAGACTCGGAAATCAAAATAATTAGAAATGAGCAACTAGGAGACTAGCTAAAAAAACCAAAAACCAAAAAAACTTGGGTAGGCTAATAAGAGTATACCGAATCTATCTCTTCTAATTTCATGCCAGTCGAACGAACGAAGCGTCGAACTTCAGGATCCACACACCTCCCAGTTCCAAGAATCAGAATCTCTGTGAAAGAAATAGCTAAATAGATCAGTTGTATTTTTCAGCAAGCACAAGGTAAAGATGACTATCGTTATACTCTTGAGTTACTAAGCCTAGAGTTATAATCACAGAGAATATAGATATGGAAGTGACATCAAACAAGAAAAAAGAATAATAACTGTAGTCTTCTAATATACTATTGTAAAAACCTTGTCTACAGTTAAAAAACAAGCTCAAGTACCTAATAAGTAACAACTAATAAGATGGGATGCATCCACCCTAAAAACCTACCCTATGTTAACAAAAGGTCTGGTGTTAAATGAATATTCAACGAGCATTAATTTATTGTTTGACTACTATGGCTAATCGAAGACTTCAGTTGGTGCCTATTACACCAAAATTATATTTCTAGATCATAATTTGTTAACCAAAAATGAATAAGTGTACGCAACACGCTTAAATTTGCTAATACAGAATAGGGCAATCAACAAACCCACACATGATAAACAAAAAATATGGACAACTAATCTGCACATGGGGATCACCTGCAAGTTTGGCAGCAGAGAGGCCAAGGCCAATGGAAGTGTAAGTAAAAGACATAACAACTGCTACAATAGAGAGCCATGAAAGCTTGTGAAAGTTTGGTATTTGAGATAAAATGATCTGAATGGCTCCAAATATCATCATGAATGGATTGTTTGATGTGGTGCACTTCACTTTACGGCCCTGATCAAAGAAAACCATAACTGTTATCATCATAAATGCACAAAATTAGATTCTAAAAGCTCTGATTTGCTTACGCCATGCTGATAGATGCGGTGATGGTGTAACCAATAGTTATCCCTACAAGATTTCCGTATTGGGCTATTCCACATAGTTTGTGTTTAATCCCACCTACCAAAAATAATATTAAAACAAATCAATAATTATCTAAATTTTTTAAGAAAGAATGATAGAGGTGAGGTGTTTGTTACCTAAGTTAGCGCTCACAACATCCATCAGTTAAAAGTCATCTATTATTTATTTTCAGTTCTTTGCAGTCGTTATCACAATTACCACGACAGGCTATAATTCTGTGAAATACTAAGACAATCAAAAGAACGAACTTTAACTGCGTTAACGGAGTACCTCATAGAGTGGCAGACTCCTTGAAGACACCAACTTCCGTGTTTAGGATCTCTGGTGTATTTCCTATACAAATAGAGTACACATCAGGGGCTTCTTAAGTGATCCGAGCATACATAAAACATATATCAGAACATAGGAAAATACATAAAAGACATTTACTTATACCTGCATTATAGTCAGTGTGAGTGAAAAGTACAGAGCATGGAAGCTGCAGCTGCAGGGGTACTACTTCAATGTGTACAGGAGGGATGCTTATCTTTCTTAGACAAGGGGAAAGAACAAAGACCCTATCATCGCAATTGCAGCTGTACCCTGCATCAATTGAAACAGGGTTGTTCAAACAATTGTACTTAGAGAAGGAGGATATCATTCCCAACTAATAAAACATGGAGTAAGTGCTCCTTGTCCATTGCAGCGACCAATTAGTCCTCCCAATCTTCGACACCACAGATAGTATCTGGAAGGGAAACAAAAAAAAACAGAGACTTTTATACTACTGAACAGTTATATTTATTGGAGACTTCATTGGACTAGCAAAGATGAGTGAAAGCATTTGTAGATATTTGCTCCGCCATACCATTATTTTTCTCTATTAACATATACACTTCCCTGGATTCAAAATGGTCAATAGGGAAAACTGCACAAAAATATTTTCCATGAGAGGCTTTGAATAAAGTCAAGATAATGAACTTTAACTTCATGTTAACGGAGTGCCCCAAAGTGACACCCAACTTGAGGATATCTACTTCTGCACTCATGCCTTCCTATGTAAATGGAACACACATCAGAAGGGATTCATAAAAACTCCTAACACACATACAACATACATAGCAAAAAACAGTAACATACACATGCATTTGCTTATACCTGCATAATAGTAAGTGTAGTTGAAAAGTAGAAAGAATGGAAGCTGCAGCTGGTGGGAACTACTTCAATGCGTTCAGGAAGGATGCATATCTTCATTCGACATGGGAAAAGAACGAAGACCTTAAAGAAAATTTGAGATAAAAACAAACATCACAAGATTGTACTTTGATCTGATTCCTTGGCCTTATAAAGAGTCAATTTCATTTTATTATATTAGTTATTTATCTATGTTATGTGCATGTGTTTCTGAATCAGTTTCTTGTAACTGAAGAAGATGTTTTGACCAAGTTTTATGCAGTTGGATGCAGTTAGAATTGATGTCCATCAGCTATACATATAAAGATATGACACAGATCAATAACATACTAATTAATAGAAGATCAAAACACACCTCATTGGCTGCTCCCTTATCATATTTATACCCGATATTATCCAAGATCTCATGTATGGCAGTTAAATCCATTCTTGAGCAAGCTTCTGCCAGAGGGGACAAAGGTGAGAACGTAGCACCATATGGTATACCCATTAAGCTGTAAGAAGGAACCAGCAATATAAATCCTTCATCAAAATAGCTTTTAAAGTTTATACAAATGATGCAAAAGTTTATAAACAAATGATGCAAGCCTATATTTAAAAGCTATTAGGTCACCGAAGATTATACAAATGATGCAAAAGATATTGTTTATAAACACTGTTACACATATACCAATAGAAAAATAGTGTGCAAAGGCAAACTATGAAGAGCCCAAAAAATATTATTTCAAGCGAGCAAAACAAAAATGCAGCAGAGAATCCCCATATAATTGATGAGTCAAGGTTCTCATTGTACTCAACCTGTTGCCAAAGTATAAGTTGGAGACTTGGAGTGCATCGGAGGAAGTGTTAATTAAGGAAAAGATGGAGCTAATTTGGACATGTTTATAGGTTTTTAATTCTATTATATTAGTAAATGGAAAGTGTGGCAAGCATGAAATTAATATTCATAATAAAAAAGAGTACCGTGACTTTCACAGGCATTTCAGAGAACAAGCGCACAAGATTTTTCATGTTGAAGTCGTGTCATGCAGTGTCGTAGGCATGAGCAATACCTATAACTACATTAATAATCTCTCTTTCTCACTTTCATTCAAAACTCAAGACGGCCAAACTACAACTTTGAGACACTTTTGATCAATCAAAAGTCATTACACTGCCCTCAACCCTTACACCCATAATAGAACTAAAGAATGAACATAAACAGCAAGAAAAATTACAAAGGAAATGGAGGTTAATAAAAACAGGTAGATCCAAAATGAGTAGTTGACACCTCTCTTTTATCCCTTAACTCCATGTGTAAACTACAAACATTCTTTATGGATTATCAAATTTTACAAAAATTCATCACACCGTGTGATAAAACAGAAAATTAGTATGAAATACACACCTTGGAATTCTTGCACAAGTTTCTGAAGCACATGCAATTAAATTCAGCTTCCCACACCAAGAAACAGCACTGAAAATTACACATGTAACCTTTCAGTCACCAACTCACATAACGAAAATAGCCAACAATTCATAAATGGATTTTAGATTGAATAAATAAATAATGAAAAAAATAGTCTGATTAAAGCTTAGGGCATTAGCAGAAAACCCCAACTCTGTCTACAATTCCAACGGAGCCCCAAATTGAGGTCAAAATTCACTCTAAATTCATCGATATCCTTATAGATCTTACAATTCAGCCAACTGTAAGACAAACTCTTGTTTTGAAGCAAACCCATTGCAATGCTTACAAAATTGATCACTTAAGCCAACTGGGAACACCATAATTCAACTAAAACATACCCAAATTGCTTCACGTTAAACTCCAAAGACCCCAAAATTAATCAAATTAAACAAAGCAAGATGAAGGGGTGTGACCTGAAATTTCTACAAAGACCTGGAACGCTCATCTTGTGCTTAAGATTGGAGGGGGGTTGTTTGAGACTGATACGAAACGCAGTTGCAGGACCCACTGAGGGCTCCTCCGCCGAATCATCTTTCATGGATACAGCTTCTTCTTCTTCCACTTCCTCCTCTTTGATGGATGATACCTTGGAGCAAAACTCAAAAGAGCCAAAGCTCGAAAGCGAGAGGGAGTGAGAGCGGTGGAGTGAGGGAGGCAGGGAGAGCAATGGAGAGAGTGAGAGCAATGGAGATAGGGAGCAGGGCGAGAGAGAGGGAGGGAGAGCTACGCACAGAGGGGACGAGAGAGAGAAGGAGGCGTTGTTCTCCCCTTCTAGGTTAGATCAAGCGGGCTTTTAAAAATTTGGGTGAAATAATAAGCGGTTTTATGTATTTGATCTCCCGCTTTTATTCGGAAGCGCTATCCTAAATGTAAGTAGCATAGCGCTTCAAAAGCGCTATGGTAGCTTTGGTAACGTTTTTTCTCATAGCGTTTTTTAAAGCGCTATCTAAGACATAACTAAGATAGCGCTTAACTGAAAAAAAAATTAAAAGCGCTATTGTAGTGTTTTTTTTAAAGACAAATAAGCGCTATCCTAGTGCCCACTTGGATAGCTCTTTAAAAAAGCGCTATCTAAGTGGCGTTACCTAAGCTAATATTTGTAGTAGTGAGAAGAGATTGAAGGATTGAGCAATCAGATTGCTCCGTCAAATCACTCTGGAAAAAATCTTGTACTACAACATTGTAGACCTCACAACGAGCTACTGATTTCCTCAAGAGACAACCCACCCCTTCCCAACTTCCTCAAATGGGTTAGAAGAAGACAAATGGTGATGGCCACAAGTAGCGACGCAGTACGGTCTCACAATGCTATCAAGAGATATCGTTTTTCCCATGCGATGGCAGGTGTGATTGAGAGATATCACACTATGAGACATCGCACATCGACTAACACTTCGATCAGCCATTAGTTAGCAGTGGGATTCGAGCACACGAAGATAAATGTGGTACGGTGTAAAACCAAGGCATCTCCCTTGGGCGAAATCCGTACCACTTCTTTACGATATGAGAAGAAATTACGAGATCTCAGCAGATCAACTACATGCTCACCCATAGCAGGTGACCACGCATAACAAAAACTATCTATGTGGCTGACCTTGGCAAATGTCAAAACATTCGGAGACTCCAAAGACGGAGATCCACCTTCAGCCTTTGGAAAACTCAAAACACTCTTTTCAAGCAAGAACATTACAGGAGATAAGCTCTATGAAAGACGGTGCCTACAACGATTGAAAAACACCATTATATAGACATGATGGTTCACCAAACGGGCACTCCAGCATTAACTGTCAAGCATTCAATTTGGTATGGAAAACGAAGAGACGATAGTTCCCAAGGAAATTGTGCATATCACGTCATTCAAATTAATGGCGTTGCACGCAACCCCATCAATTGAGGGAGAGTAACCGATACTCAACCATCACACAGCCTATGTCGTACACGTGTTACCACACGATTTATGTCGTACACGTAGCGCACTGCGCCTTAGCTCTTCCTCTGCGGTCCCATGGGCTCGGCCTATTATTCAAACAACACTCTGTCGCATGCTTGACACGAGCACTGAAAGATCATAGCCGATCCTAACATACAGATTGTACCTACAGATTACTTGCTGATTCAAGGAAACTTCGTCCACACCATGCACCACTAGGTTCACATGCCCCCTAGTAGACATAACCTCTTTTCAAACCAGGTAAGTTTAGTCAGCCAAAGTTGATGACAACAACTTCTGGTTCAACTAGACACCTAGTCCGCTTAGCGCGGGCATCGAAGGTTTAGGAAGTCGGATTCTAATCAGCGTTATCATGCCTAGTAACGATGACTCGCAAGGGATCGTTACCTTCTTTGCAGGCAATGATCGTTGAACCTAATCAGGTAAGCCTAGCTGGTGACGACTAGCAATGAAAGCTCTTATCAAAACCTGGACTTGTAGCCCCACTGCGAGGGTGTAGATAGTATGGAAGGTGGGAGCCTAGTCAGTCCCAAACTGATTCCGATGGCTCGCTATGGGACCACTGCTTTTCAGCGTGGCCACCAAATCACCAAAACCTGGACTTGTAGCCCCCACTGCGATGATGTAGATAGTATGGAAGGTGGGAGCCTAGTCAGTCCCGAACTGATTTTGATGGCTCGCCACGGGACCACTGCTTTTCAACGTGGTCGCCAAATCATCAAAACCTGGACTTGTAGCCTGCCCCCTGAGGGTGTAGATATTATAGAAGGTGGGAACCCAGTCAGCCACGACCTCATTTCGACGGTTTTCCACGGGACCATTGGTTCTCAGCATGGCCGTCGAACCCTCCAAAATTTGTAGCCAGATGCACACGGGTGTAAATAATTTGGAAGGTGGGAGCCTAGTCAGTCTTGAACTGATTTCGATGGTTTGCCACGGGATTACTGCTTTTCAGCCTGGTCGCCAAACTCCTCACGAATTCGTAGCATTCACCACGCAAGAAGGGTGTAGATGGTTTGAAATGTAGGAGTCTATTAAGTCCTGAATTGATTTCGACGGTGATATACACGTAATTATTACAAATTATGACCCTTAATTTATATATGTTAGTGCTTCAATTAATATATTTTATGCTAATTATTTCAATTTTTATGTTTTTGTAGGAATCTGCGCGCGTGAACGATAAAATCGCATTAAGGCGGCAAATTTGAGAAAATGATTAATTTGTCGATTCTAGCGGTGGTACAAAAGAGTGGTTCACACATCTAAGCCTAACCCGAATAAGCATGGTCCACTTACTTTAACCAAACAAGAACATTCTAGTTTCAGTTCCTTTTCCTCAAGCACTACGACCTACTGGAAAGAAATCGGAAATGCATGGTGAGATTCTAGAACATTTGAAACAGGTTAAAATTAACTTACCTTTGCTGCATGTGATTAAACAGGTACCAACTTATGCGAGGATCATCAAGGACTTATGCACTATCAAAAGGAAACATCGTGTCAAGAAGACTGCCTTCTTGACAGAACAGGTAAGTGCGGTGATTGAGTAGAGACACCACCCAAGTACAAATATCCAGGGTATCCTACAGTCACCTGCCAGATTGGGACTCATGAGTTCGGCCAAGCCTTGTTGGATTTAGGGGCAAGTGTAAATTTGATGTCATATTCTATTTACTTGCAACTGTGTCTAGGAGAGATTAAACCCACATCCGTGGTTCTGCAATTGGCCGATAGATCAGTTAAGAAGCCAAGAGGAATAGTTGAGGATGTCTTGCTTCAGATTGATAAGTTTTACTATCCCGTCGAATTTCTTATTTTAGATACTCATTCTGTGGTTAATATGGAGTCTACAGTTCCGATTATTTTAGGTAGACCTTTTCTTGCCACAGCTAACGCTCTTATCAATTGCAGGAACGATCTAATGAATCTGTCTTTTGGGAACATGACTCTGGAGGTCAACATATTCAATATTAGCAAGCAACCACGTGATGATGATGAGTGTCATCATACCTACATGATAGACACGTTGATATCAGAGGATGCGCTCGTGAACGCGGATTCTGAAACCTTAGAGTCCCTTCTTTCTATTCCTGATTCTGAGAATTCACTTTATTCTGACAATGCTTTTGATATTTCTATTGTCTCAGGGTTAAAGGATAAAGGAGGGTGACAATGGCAACCATGCTTTGAGGAGTTGCCAAAGGAAAGACAGAAACCACAACCATCCACCGTGGAAACTTTGAAAGTTAACCTAACTCCACTGCCTGAGGGACTTAAACCTGCATTCCTTGGACCAGGTGATACATTTCCTGTTATTATTTCCTCCGTGTTTGTTAGCTCACAAGAAGAAGAATTGATTAACATGTTACGTGAAAATTATCCAATGACTAATGTGAACATTATCCAATCTTCTGATTTGGAACCAGACTTAGGATGTTTCATTTTAGGGGTAAGGAATGATCATTTGCTGCATATCCCTACTTGCGACCCATTCATGTTTCAGATCCCTACTGACTTCCAAGGAATGTGAGTTTCTTTACCATTTTTATATGATTTTAGATGGTGTCCTTGCAACTTTTGGGATGTGCTAGTATATATTGTGTCGCATGTGGTTGCTATCTTTGAGTGGACTAATCCTCAACTTTTCAGGTTATTAGTATACGATTCCTTGACCCTTTTGACTCGTTTATACCATAGACTAGGTTTGGAGGTGAATGTTCCTTATGTTCTTCCTCGTCACTTCAAGGTATATCTTTCATGAGGGAGAATATATGTCGGGCTGAAGACGTTACACCAAGCGCTCCTAGGAGGCAGCCTAGCCTTAGTTGTGTGTCTTTGCTGTTAGTTTGGATTGATTTTCGAGTACCCTATTTAGTTGTGTTTCACTCATACTCGTTAGCTCCATAACAGTTTTGACTTACAACTTGCCTTTTTTTGTTTTCTTTGTTAATGACGAGTCTGCATTTTATCGATTTCTAATGAAAACTCCATGATTCTTATGTTTCTGAGCGTTCATTGGTGGAAGATTTCATCGAAATTGGTAAAAAGCTTCACCAATGTACTATCACTCTAACCCTCCTCTTTTCTTTTGCCTTGATTTGTCATGATTATTATTTTATACATTGAGGACAATGTTTGGTTTAGGTTTGGGGGTGTGGTTTATTAGATTTTTTATGCAATTTTCAAAAATCTTTGACTTTAAAACGTATTTTACAATTAAACCGAGTCATTTTTGTGTTCTACTCAATCTCCATTGAATACTTAAATGATTATGGTAATTGTGTAAAATCTTCTTGAAAATGCATTTGAAATCCGAACTCTTGGTGAATATATAAAAAAAAGAAAAAAAAAAAAAAAGGTTTTGAGTTTTTTTTAGAGAACATTTTTTTTGTTGCCTTTAATTTTGAGAAAACACATACTAGCACGTGTCACATAGTTATTTTAGTGGAAAACATGATATTTGATATTATCCTTATGTTAGATGTATTTCGTGAGACTTTTTAACTCGAATATTCATGCACTATAAGCCAAGTCAACATGATTTGAAGCTGATTAGTGAGGTATTGAACTAGAAAACCTTAGAATAATAGTGGAGACTTAACCCTTGTGAGTTTTGAGCCATTCTTTATTTCTTGAGGGTTATTAATTACACTCTGATTTTTCTTGAGTCCGCATTATTTTGTTGATGATCTCATTATTCTTGATTTTCTTATTGATTGCTTTAAGAATGACATAAAAATTGAATCTTTACACTAGAACTTCTTGCTTTATTTAGTTGAGATATCCTAATACTAACTAGAACTTATGAAGTGATATAGGCATTTCTTTCTTTAAACCATTTTTAGCCTTTTAGCCTACCCAATAATAAATATTCATTTGCAGCCCTTTGAGCCTTTAGATAGCATTTTCTTTGTTATCCCCATTCCCAATACCCACTCCAATCAAGGAGTAATACCTCTATTATTTTATCCTTACCCAATTTTCTGAGAATGTATCCGGTGAAATATATTTATGGAATGGGCAAATAAAAAAAATAAAATAAAATAAAGATATTTCATGCGCCCTCGAAGTAAAAGTGTTGGATTGTATCAATGGGGAAAAGCATGTCATAAAAAAATGTGATTGAAGAAGAAAATAATGAAGAAAAAGTTAATGGTGTACAACATTGATTTGCTCTTCATTGCCCTATGTTTTATTCAAGGGTGTATCCAATCTCAGAAAATCTTTGTATCCTTTTTTGTCCATTATTGTTTGCCATAATCCAAGCCCCAATACAACCCAGTAAAGACCTGATTGATCTTAAGTGAAAGTTAGCTTAATAGATGTGGAGATTGAATAGGCAAGAACTATGGTGTTTGGTTCAACATTCTCAAAAGTAATCAATATTCCGGTCCATAATATCATATTCATTTCACTCTTTGAAAATTCCGTTTTTCATGATAATTATATGTGAGACATTTGCATTGTCCATAGTATATTCTTTTCCTCACATATAAACTGAGTGTCTAATCTCTGAGCGTTTCATTTCTGAGCGACATGAGAGAATTGTAGTCGAAACATCTTTTCTAAAGGTTATCTTGTCACATCTTTACTATGAGATGAAGAGTTATGTTGATAAGGCTCCTCACACACACACTTCGAGTTGAGAATGATTATGAAATTCATTTAACCTTTAGATACTATTAAATTATTGTACTCTATTGATATACTTTTGTGACAGTTTTAGTTTGTTGTTTTTCTCGAATGCTAAGCAATTAGAAAATTACTCTAAGGAAATAAAGAAGAATGCTCACGTTTTTGCATTATGTTTTTAGAAAATAGATTTTGTTTTATTGAGTCAGTAATGTTTGGGGGTAGCATTTCTGGAAACCCTCACGAGACTATAACTCGTCCTCTAGAGGTAATCTAGAGGTTTAAAGCCTTGTTGCACGTTAAGGTAAGTGCAACCGTGATTCCTACGAAAGTGAGTTAGGATTTTATTCTTTATTTTGTTTTGCTCGAGGACTAGCAAATATAGGTTTGGAGGTATTTGATATACACGTAATTATTACAAATTATGACCCTTAATTTATATATGTTAGTGCTTCAATTAATATATTTTATTCTAATTATTTCAATTTTTATGTTTTTGTAGGAATCTGCGCGCGTGAACAATAAAATCGCATTAAGGCGACAAATTTGAGAAAATGATTAATTTGTCGATTCTAGCGGTGGTACAAAAGAGTGGTTCACACATCTAAGCCTAACCCGAATAAGCATGGTCCACTTACTTTAACCAAGCCCAAACCCATAAAGCTAGAACCCTAAACCCAGCCTAACAAGGAAATAGGGAAACCCTATTTAGGTTTTTCTATTGCCTTCTCTTTGAACTCTGCTCTCTTCCACGTTTTTGGGTCTTCCTCTCTTTTCCAGCCACCATCTCCACCTCCACCAAGGCAGAGCCCTACCTCTCTCGCCACTAACCAGCCACCGTCACTAACCACCCTGTTTCACAATACAAACATCGACCTCGCCACCTTCACCTCGCCACAGTCCTCTCTGTCCAGAACACAGCCGCCACCACCATCTCCCTCCATCTCTCTCACCGCCACCATCACTCGAACACCATCGCCACCACCGCGCTCACACTACTACTGCGAAACAGGGAGCACCTCCCTGTTTCTCTCCCTCGCAGCCGCCTTCCTTCCTCTTTCTCTCTTCTCCACGGTCTCTCCCTCCTCCACGCCTCTCTCTTTTAGAGCCACCACCACCGCGACAGACGCGCTACCCACCGCGAAATAGGGAGAGCACCTCCCTGTTTCACCTCCCTGTTTTTCGTCCTCCTTCGCGGTTTTTGTTGTTATCCCTGTTCCCTCACCCTCTCTCTTTGTTCTTTCAGGTACAGGAGTCGATCGGGAGGAGAGGAAGCTCGCGAAGAGCGGAGAACAACGGCGGAGTTGGTCGCGTCGCGCTGGAGAAGACGAAGGAGCTGCAGAGCAGCAATTTCGCGTGGGAAAAACTGTTTTTGTTTTGAAAAACCGTTTTGGCTATTGACACCCCGAGAATCTGTAAGAGCCACCACAGAGCATATTTAGCTCTTTTTCTCGGGATTCATGCGCGTACAGGAAGTGATGGATTTCTCCTCCTGTGATGCTGTGACCACCACCACCATGAGTTTACTAAACCCCACGCAAGGTGAAGAGGTGAACTCCTAGATGTAACGCACTAAATTAGCATTTGATTCGCTTTAAGTTTTCACGATGAATAATGATGTTTAATGATTATCACTTTTATTTAATATAGAAATTTATGTTATTTCAGTGAGAAGGATTTCATAGATTTCTTTGTAGATTATTTTTATTTCGGTGATTATCTTTTCTTCTCCATATAAGCTTAGTCACGCTTTTCTTATGTGTGAAATGTTTAAGAATTAATTGATTCCGGTAGGTTAGTTATATGTGATCGTCATTTATTACGGTATTGTCTCCGGATATATCGTAAGTTTAGGATATCACATATGACAAACCTTTGTGCTTTTCTTAGAAAAAATGAAATCTTAAATTCATTTACATTAGGGTATATTAATGCATAAAAGATTATTTTTCCGATTACGTCGTTTGGGATGTGAAACACGTAGTTGAGTCATCATAGCGAATCAATATGGCGCATGAAGTCTAGGAGGGATTCTTGGAACCTTGTGATTTTTCTAAACTTAATTTTCATTAAATTAAATTCAATTTCGTATCTTAAATTTGTTAGAATTTATTAACTTTAGTTTCGCATAGTTTGTTTTCCCTAACCTTATTTTGTAGATCATTTTTCCTCGTGGGATCGACACCCCATTCTTTACTGCAATTGACCGCGTGTACTGTTTGGGCGTAATCAGACGGCTTGCCACAGGACCACTACTTTTCAGCCTTGTCGCCAAACATGAATCTAGATGAATTAGCATCTTCACGCTCAAATGGATTGACATTCTATTATTAACGAAGGCCATTGGCGCCGATACAAAGGTCGTACGGCCAGTGCTTAGATAAAAACTATTTAGGATGCAGCCCGAGCACACGACGCCTGACTCGACATGAATGCTCCGACACATACACTCGACCACTGTAACTCGCCCATAGCAGCAGTTGCAACCAACTGGTCAGAAAAACAAGGTAAGCCTCAAGCAACTTACCTCGGGGACAAGACACTGCTCGGGAAACTCAACCCTCAGCTTAACTGTCCGCAACACGCCCACTATCGGACATGACTACGCAGCAACAACTCCGAGTCGTTTACAATACAAAGCGGTCAAACTCTCTATCGTAGACAGACCAATCAACGTCCTATTAATTTGACAAGTCTGTGCCAAAGCAAAACATCAAGGCAAAATGAGAAACATACAATAGAGACAACAATCACAGAACTGATACAATTGTTTTTGTTAAAGTTCAAAATGAAAAAGGGTACAATCACACCAAGGTTACTCTCAATCAGGAGAAGGTACAAAAATAAAAGAGCTAAGCCCAGTGGGAGTTGGAATAGGGATAGCGTTCGCACGCGCCACGGTCTGGGCATCAGGGCCCACATTGTCTTCCTCATCCGACGATGTGGAGGTAATAGACAAATCTACATATGACATCTTCTTATATCAGCCAAGATCCCACTATGGATGCTCATCCTTCATCAATGCTGATGCAGTCATTTTTCGCTCCCTACTGACCTGTTGACCTGCACAAATAGCACACATAAGTTATAAACCACCATTGTGGTGGTTGATGGCTCTCCGATGCTAAAGTCAGACAAGGCTCTGACGAAGGTGTAATGCTGTAACAAGGAATTTGTAGCGTGCCTTAGCTTACCAACCTCATGTCTTATTTATAGTACAAGAAGTCCTGGTTCAACCAGGCCATCGTAGGCGTAGTTTAGGGAGGAGATATTTGTGGAGATCCCTCTCTAATTATGAGTCGTGTTGTAGGAAGGAAGTTCTTTGTTAGCTTTGTGTTCCTAAATACACGGGAAATAGTTCATAATCCAAGAGCAATCCGTATAAGGGAATTTCCCTATGTGGAAGATACTCTGGTGTTTGCTTCCTAGTTGGAAGCAGAGAGCAGCTGTAGTTGCCCGTCCGAAGCTGATCCTCGAGATACTTTCCTAAGGAGGGCTTACAGGTATTGAGGACAGTCATGAGACGTGTGGGCCTAGCATGTTGTGAGAGTCCGAGTCCACTTGGTGGACTGAAGTTGAGCAGGCTTAAACCGCTTGGGGTCGGACCAGTGCTGGGCTAATGTAGGGGTATGTAGTTCCTCGAAGTCATCATGACACATGTACGTCTCAGGGGTGTGATTGTTTTTATGTATCATCAGCTACTCCCTCGAGTTAGTGGGTCATCACATCAGTTCGCTAAGTCATCTCTTGAAGGGATGTGCTGCTCATGATGATTGAGTTTGAATTGTTGCTTAACCCGCATGCCGCATTAATGACATGTGCATTGGTTCGGCGAAAAAGATGCGGGAAATCATTTTTTGTTTAGGTCATTCGCAGTGTTGAGTCTGGTTCTTCTACTTTGTTCACTTTCGAAGATATTGTTCTTAAAAGATCATTTGTCTTCTTTATGGCTCAAGAAAACCTTCTTGACGATACTGTTTTTGATGAGGCCTTGGAGTTTTTTGAAGACAGGTTATTTTTCGAGCCTGATCTTGTTGAAATCCGTACGAAGTGTGGAGTTTCTGAGGACCTGCCATTGTATCTCCTAATGGGCGACCAAACGCCTGTGTCACCTCCTGCCGGTTTCATCTATTTACATCATGGGATGCTTCAAGCTGGAGTGTGTTTTCGGTCCTAAACGTGATTTGGGAGTTCTCTGGTCTCTTGGGATTTCTTCGACTCAGTTAGGGTCCAATGGATATAGGACCATTCTCATGATTTTGCTCAGTGCTAAGGAGGTCGATGTTAGCGTGACTCTGCGGGTGATCCAGTTCCTGACCTCTCCCCGGCTAAAGAGCAATGTTGTTTGTAAGATGAAGTTGTCGAAGTGCTTCGGTAAATTGCTTGATGATTTCAAGATTTGGCAGAAGTACTGCTTATTGGCTCCTGCATATTCGAATTATTTTCAGTGCAGGGGTCGTCCGTTCGAGCAACAGTTCAGGCCGCTCCGTAAGTTCAACCCTTTTATTGCGATTTTGATATGCTTGCTAGCTGGCTGATTGCTCATTACTTGTGTTCCCTTGCAGGAAGGTTTCCTACAACTCCTCTTACCATAGAGGAGAAAACATCATGGAGACGTTTCAAGTCTTGCCGTAAAGGAAGGCAATCGATGTCATAAGAGTCTCCAACTTCATCCATAGTGGGTTGTGAGACAACTGGCACATCACCCCTACTTTGTATCGAGAGTCGCACATTAAGTTGGAAGAGAATGGCTGATGGGGCCAAAGTTCTCGTTCTGTCTGATGCGAAAGAGCTGTCTGAGGCGATTGCTTTATTTGTGAGGAAGAGGTCTCGGCTTAGAGTTGGGGTTGTCTTTGGGAAGAGCTGCTCCAGTGAGAGAGGAGCGCAAATCTGCCAGGCCTGTTGAGGTGGAAACTGACATTTCCATTTTGGAGAAAGATTACCTGCGGTTGGCAGGAGTCATGGATAGGTCGAACTTTAGTGACGCGCAGGTCAAGGCTTTGAATGACCGTCTAGTGCGGGTTGCAATGGCAGCTTCCGCTAGTATTGATTCGTGTGGGACTGTTGTTGTAGGAGGCTCTTATGAAGATTCACCTAAGGTGGTAGAATCTGATCGCCCTACTGTTGAGTCCCCTGAAGGTGACACAGTACCGACCACATTTCTTCTAGTCCATATTGATCACCATCTTGTTCTAGGCCACAACTATAAGTATTGGAGGATTCTTTAGATAATTCACTCCCTCTTCTTCCTCTAGATCCCATTGAGTCGCCTCGCAATGAAGGGTCGGCTGTTAATGAAAATAGAAGGCCACAGAGGAGAGTCTAAGGACAGTGGAGACCGCGAAGGGTGGCACTGGCATAATCCCTGATCCAGAAAAGTTTCATACAGGTGCACGGATAAACTTGTTTCATCTGACTTGGTAAATATGAGCTCACAAGTTTGGCACCAAGAGGTGGACATAGAGTATGTTTTGAGGAAGCATATAAGTAGGCGTCATAGCTGGTTGATGAATCATGTTCCTAAACTCGAAGATGATACGTTGGAATGTTGTATGGATAATGGTCTGAAGTACCTTATGTTGGGTATGTCTCACATGAGCCACGCATCCTTTGCTGAAACAAAGTCAAGGCAACTCGTGAGAGAGTATATACCTTGGAGCGTGTCTTCTCGCACATGCAGCTATTGTATTCTGATGCCCTCCGTGAAATTGAGAGGTTTATAAGAAGCAGGCCGAGGAAAAGCGGTTGGATCAGTCAACTGTGGCCGCTGAGACTCAATGAGTTCATATGGAGGACCTCGAGCGTGATGTGATAGAGGCGATGTTCGAAAGGGACAGACTTAGGTAGGAGTTGAGTCGTATTTTCCGAAAAGTCGAGGTTGCGCAAGAAGCTGCAGCTAAGGCGAGTTCTGAACTGTTGTCTTTTGCTAAAGAAAATGCTTCGAAGGAAGCTGATTGGGCTACTGAGAAACAACAATTGGAATTCGATGTGGAGTTCTATGCTCAAAAAATGAGGAAGACCAAGGACCAGCTCTAATTAGGCCATCATGAACTTAGCGTTGTGAAGAGCAATTTGGCCACAAAGCAGTCTCAGGATGACGCGCTGACTGACAAGTTGGAGCTACTGGAGCGTGAACTTGTGGATGCAAAGGTGCAGGAGGAATAGCTTCTTTAGGAGCAAGGCGAGTGTGAGTTTCGTTGGGTTATACATGAACGGCTGGAGCTGCTGGCGCTAATGAAAGAAGAGCTCCCTGAGTGGGATCCCAGCCGTTATAAGAAGATGTCATATGTGGACCTGTTTGTTTTGTCAACGTCATCGAGTGAGGAAGACCGTTTGAGGCTTGGTGTCCATGTTGCAGCGTGTGTGGACACAACTTCTGCTCCTTCTTCCACTAGGCTTAACTCTTTCATTTCTGTACCTTTTCCAGACAAGGAGTGAAAGTTGTGTGCTTCTTTTGTTTTTGATCGTTAATGAGAACAGTTTTATCCGTTCCGTACTTGTTGTCTCTATTACATGTTTTTCGTTTCACCTTGTCGTCTTGCTTTGGCATAGGCTGGTTGAATCAATAGGACATTGACTGGTCTGTCTGTAGGAGAGAGTTTAACCGCTTTGTGCTGTGAATGACTCGGGGTCATCGCGGTGTAGTCATGTCCGGTAGTGGGCATGTTATGAATAGTTTAGCTGATGGTTGAGTCATCCGAGTTGTGCCTTGTCCCCAAGGTATGTTGTTTGACAGTTACTTAGCTATTCTGACCGGTCGGTTGTAGCTGCTGCTGTGAGTGAGTTGTGATGGTCGAGCGCGCGTGTACGAGCATTCATGCCAAGTCAGGCTTCGTAAGCTCGGGTTGGCATCCTAAGTAGTTTTTATCTGGGCATTGGCCGTACGATCCTTGTATTAGCGCGAGTGGCCTTCGCTTGGCATTAGATTGTCATTCTATTTGAGCGTGAAGATGCTGACTTAGATAGATTCTCGTTTGGAAACTAGGCTGAAAAGCGGCTCTCGTGGCAAGTCGTCGGAATCAGTTTGGGACAGACTAGGCTCCCACCTTCCAAATCATTTTTGTCTGAGCAGAGCGGACTACAGTTTCGGGAAGTAGTTCAACACTGACTAGACTCCCACATTTTGAACCATCTACACCCTCCCCGTGCGGTGGGGGCTACGAAATTGATAGAGGTTTGGCGAACAGGCTGAAAAGCAGTGGTCCCGTGACAAGCCATCGAAATCAGTTTCGAGCTAACTAGTCTCCCACCATCCAAATTATCTACACCCGAGTGCACCAAACTACAAATTTGGGAGGGTTTGGCGGCCACGCTAAAAAGCAGTAGTCTGTGGTGAGCCATCGAAATCAGTTCGGGATTGACTAGGCTCTCACCTTCTAAACTATCTACACCTCCGCAGTGGGGGCTACAAGTCCAGGTTTTGATCAGAATCTTTCGTTGCTAGTCGTCACCAGCTAGGCTTACCAGATTAGGTTCAGTGATCATTGACCGCGAAGGGGGCAATGATCCCTGGTGAGTCGTCGTTACCAGGCATGATAGTGTTGATTAGATTCTCAATTCCTAAACCGTCGATGCCCGCGCTAAGCGAACTAGGCGTCAGGATGAACCAGAAGCTATCGTCATCAATCTTGGTTGACTAAGCTTGTCTTTCTGCCTGCTAGGGTACGTGCGAACCTACTCCATCCGCACGTTGCATGGAGTGGATGAAATTACCTTAAATCAGCTGGTGATCTAAAGGTATAATCCGTATGTTAGGGTTGACCAGGATCTCTAACACTCGTGCAAAACACGTGATATAGTATTGTTTGAATAGTAGGCTGAGCCCACGAGCTTGCAGAGGAAGGGATGGGGTTTACCTGCATGGTACATTGCGTGTACGACGTAGATTGTGCGGTGACACACGTACGACATGTGATGTGTGACGGTTGAGTATCGGTTACTCTCAATTGATGGGGTTGCGTGCAACTTCATTAATTGATTGACGTCGTCTTTGCAGTTCCTTGGGAACCATCGTCTTCCAGTTTTTCGTACAGTATTCAATGTTTAGTAGTTAATGCTTGAGTGCCCGCTTGGTGAACCATCATGTATATATAATAGTGTTTTCCTATCATTGTTGGCACTATCTTTCATAGCGTTTATATTCTGTAATGTTTTTGCTTGAAGATGTTTTAGGTTTTCAAAGAATGAGGAAAATGTTTTGGGTTTTCCAAAGGTTGAAGTTGATTATCTGTCTCTAGAGTCTCTGAATGTTATGACATTTTTGCCGATCAGGCATAGAGATATGGGTGGGCACGTAGTTGATCCTCAGCCTTTCTAGCCTTGCAGGCATAGAACTCCACATCGGATTTCAACTATTGCTTCTTAGAAGCCCAATCAGCTTCCTTCGAAGCGATCTTTTCAGCAAAAGACTGCACCTTGGAACACGCCTTAGCCGCATCATCTTATGCCTAAGTCTGTCCATTTTGGACACTACCTGTGCCAGATTATGCTCAAGGTCTTCCAGACGAGCCCTCTGAGCCTCAACAACCATGGTTGACTGATTCAACCTCTTCTCCTCGACCTGCTTCTTAAGCCGCTCAATTTCACAGAGTGCATCAAAATACAGCAGTTGCATGTGCGAGAAGACACACTCCAAGGTATATACTCTCTCACAAGCCACCTCGACTTCCGTTCCAACAACGGCTGTGTGACTCATGTGAGACATACCCAACATAAGGTACTTCAAACCCTTATCCATACATCCTTCTAACGTATCATCTTCGGGTTTTAGAGCATGATCCATCAACCGGCTGTGATGCCTGCTTATATGTTTCCTCGAAGCATACTCTACGTCTACCTCTTAGTGTCAGACTTGTGACCTCATCTTTACCAAGTCGGGTGCGAATAGGTTTATCCATGCACCCGGATGAAGCTTCCCCGGATCAGATACGCCAGCACTGCCCTTCACGGTTGCCACCATCCTCAGGCTCTCCTGAATGGGTTTTCCTTTGTCAAGAACAACCAACCCTTTACCGCAAGACAGCTCAATGGGATCCGGAGAGAGAGGAGGGAGCGAATTATCTAAAGGACCCTCCAACACTTCTAGATGTGGCCTAGAATGAGACGGTGAGCAATGCAAACTATAAGAGACACGACATGCACCGCGATCGCCTTTAGGCGAATCAACGGTGAGGCGATCGAATTCTACCAGCAGAAGTCGCCATTGAAACCCGCACTAGACGGTCATTCAGAGTCTCGACTTACGCGTCACTAAGGTTCGACCTGTCTTTGACTCCTGCCAACCATAAGTAATCTTTCTCCAAATCAAAAACGTCAAGCTTCACTTCAACATGCCTAGCAGACTCACACTCCTCTCTCACCTTAGCAGGTTGTGCCGAAGACGACCCAACTCTAACACGAGACATTTTCCTCACAAAAGAAGCAAGTGTCTCAAACGTCTCTTCCACATCGGATAGACACATAAACTTTGGCCCCAACGGCCTTCCTCTTCCTAGAAGGAGCCCCATCTTCCAACTTAATGTGCGACTCTCAATACAGAGTGGGAGCATCGTGCCAGTTGTCCCACAGCCCACTACGGATGAAGTTGGAAACTCTTAGGACATCGATCGTCTTCCTTTTCGACAAGACACAGAACGTTTCCACGGTGTTTTGCTCATCGGTAAAATGAGTAATATGAAACCTTCCTGCAAGGAAACACAAGTAATGACCAGTCAACCCGCTATCAAACATATCAAAGTCGCAAGAAAAATGTGAACTTACGGAGCGGCCTGAACTATCCATCGAGCGAACGACCCCTGCATTGAAAATACTTCGAATTTGCAGGAGCCAAAAAGCAGTACTTCTACCAAAACTTAAAATCATCAGGCAGTTTAGCAAAGCAATTCGGCGACTTCATCTTACAGACAACATTACTCTTCAATCGAGGAAAGGTCAGCAACTGGATCACCTGCGGAGTCACGCTAACTCCGGCCTCCTTAGCACTGAGTAGAATCATGAGAATGATCCTATATCCATTGGGCCCCAACTGAGTCGGAGAAATCCCTAAGAAATCCAAGAACTCCCAAATCTCGTCCAGAACCGGAAAACACACTCTAGTTTGAAGCAGTCCACGATTTAAATAGATGAAACTGGCAGGAGGTGGAACCAGAAAGCAAACACCAGAATATATTCCACACAGGGAAACTCCTTTCTATGGATTGCTCTTTGATTGAGAACTATCTCTCACATATCTAGGAGCACATAGCTAACATGGAATTTTCCTCCTACAGCACAACTCCTAATTAGAAAGGGATCTCCACGAAGATCTATTTCCTAAATTACGCCTACGATGGTCTGGTTAAACTAGAACTCCTTATACTATAAATAAGACATGAGGTTGGTAAGCTAAGGTACGCTACAAATTCCTTGTTACAACATTACATTTTTCTCATATCCATGTCTAACTTTAGCATCGGAATGCCATCGGCCACCACAACGGTGGTTCGTGGCTCACGTGTGCTACTTGTAAAGGTCAATAGATCAGCAAAAACCAGGTCAGAACAAAGAGCTAAAAATAACTCCATTAGATATAATTATATTTCAATACACTAAAGAGAGTTTGTTAAGTATGGATGAAAAGAGAGAATGAACAAAAGATTTTGAAGGAGGATGGGGTGGCTGTGGTGTTGTTCAAGTGGCGATGGGGTTGTAAAATGAAGGAATGGTGGCGTGGGAAGCGTGGGATGAGATCACTAGAGAAGACAACTTTTTAAAAAAAAAATCGTCACCGTTAATTTTGTCTCAAAATACGTTTTCATCTCAAGATTTTTAAGTCCATTAAAATCTAATTGAGATTTATTTTTATTTTATTTTTAAATCTGTATCTTTGATTTTGTAGAGCATGTTTTAGATGTAGAAATTACATTTGATAATGTTTTAAATGTCTAAATTAGTGAGATAGAATTTTATTGTAGTTCACTTTCTGATTTGAATGATAAAGAAGAATAATATTGAACTTGAAAAATCGTAATTTCTCAAGAATGTTATAATATATTCACGAATTGTTATGACAACTAATTTTGTAACAATCAAACTACGGTAGATATATACAACCCCGTATTACCTTGTTTACTAAACAATATAATTGCATGGTTTATAGCCTTACTGTCAATCATACCGACAAATTACCTCGTTCAAAATGTGTGACCTTTCATGATATTAGGCAAAATTCCGCATTACAAACTATGTTAATAGTGTGTTCTTTGATTCTCGGGACAATTTCATTAGCCTTAAAAAGAGTAACAAAAACTCTTATCAATTTCTTAACTGCCAGAGGCTGATATATAGTAAGCATTCACATGCGCATCCTAAATCTCCCGTATAATTATCCCATTTAAATTCAAGCTCAAACTTAAAGCCCATTTGTTAAGAATTTGGAATGCCATAAACATTAGTCTTAACAAAAAAAAAAAAAACAAACAAACAACAGCAACAACATAAACCATGGATTTGGGTACTAAAATAAGGATTTATAATCAAAAAATCTAAAGAGTCAGGCACTCAGCGACAGGGGAACTCTGTGTGCGTGTGATTGTGTTTGATTGAGACATAAGCATCTCTAGATTGATGGAAGATATTGAGTCTGACCTGACACAGGCCTAACTCTCTAACAAGTTCATCTATCACCCTCACTCATTTTCACTGCAGGGCATCAATTTTTCTTTCCATTTTTTTTCTCTTCTCTGGCCAAAAGTGTGTTAACCATAACCGGAAAGCTTTGTTTCAAAGCAATTTCAGTGGAGGAAGCTAAAGCACACCTTGCCAGCTTTCAATTGCTTGCCAACCAAACCATATAACTTTTTTTTTCAAGTCCGCAGCTGATCTTTCTAAATTTTACTTCGCAAAACAATACCAAATGTAATCAATTTTTCAAGTCCGCACCTTCTTCATTTGCTCACTTACTATGTTAAATGTCATTCTCACAAGTAGAAGCACATCACTTTAGGACAATTTTAACAAAAAATTGCTGCTAACATCTTACAGGCAATGAGTAATTTAGTTATTTTTACGATTTCTTAAATTTTAAGCATCACATCAATCCTTGTTCTGAAATGCAGTCATCATATGTCCCTGTTCTAAAAATTGTATCGAGAGTCAGACAACAGTGGCTTGAACAAATCAAGCAGGTTTGATACATACTTCTGTTCTAAAACACATATTCTTTTCATGCATTTCCACCAATATGTACTTGAAATTGTTTGAGGAAATTGATCATGCTAACTCGAGAACACACTTGAAGCCTACTGGAGCTATAATGACAACATTTTTTTTTCTTTCTTTATTTTTTTGCACATTTTTTATTTTTTTTATTTTGTATAGTCCTTCACTACGAATGGAGATTTCTAATGATCTATTAATCGCATTTTAATAGACTTTTTTTTTTCCATTTGGGCAGGTATCTGTCACTACACCAAATTGTCATTTTTGTAACAACCCTCAAAACAGTATCATTTTTGAAGTGTAACAATCCACCTAACAATTTTTCACATTTATACAAAACAAAATGATACAATAATTGTATCACCATAAAGAGTATGGTTAAAAAAGTGATACTATTCATGGTGATCCAACTTATTGTATCATTTTTTTTGTTACTGTTTTTCATTTTTTTACTAAATTTAGTTTTGATTTGAAATTGTTTGGTGAATTGTAACATCTAAAAAATGATATTGTTTTGAGAGTTGTTACAAAAGTGTCAATTTGGTGTAGTGTGTGGATCAACCATGTGTGTCACTGGAGATGATTGGTAACATTTACTCAATCACATAGTTCTTAATACGGCCTCAACCTGATACTAGGCCATATGTGATCAATGGAGGCATTTGAAGATGCCAATCAAGACGGTAGAAATAATTAGGAATGAATAACATTTTCTTTAAAAGGAATTATTCTTTGTAAATGAGGAAGTTCCAAGAGTTTGAATTGTTTCATATTGATAGTGATAAACAAATAAGGATACGAATTAGAATCATTGTTGTAGCTATAGGATTTTCACAAAAATGAGGCAAAGTGGAGGCGGCAAGAAAAAAATAGTAAAATTTTAGAAGGGTAATAGTTAAATATACAACTATTATACACAAATTCACTATAGAAAATATGAGTTTTGAAATTTGTAGAGGAGCAACATCCCCATGTCTTATGTGTGGCTTCGCAACTGCTTAGAAGGGCCAGCTTGTTACATTAAGTTTATTTTATTGCATTATTACTATTATTATTACTATTATTTTCATGTCAATAACATTCATCATGTGTTGTTGTATGAGATGCACATTCTGCTTAGGTATAAAAAGAAAATCCATTATCTCAATATATTATTAAGACTTTGACCGATCAAATTACAAAACCACGCTAAAATCCATTCTTATACATGGTTTTCAGCATGAAGCTTTGCTAATTCAAGCGGATATGTCCAGCCACATATTCTCGTATCTCAAAAACATGTACATCCACAGCGAGAAACCAATTCAGGAGCACAATCTAAAAGAATTTTTTTTTTTTTTGTAATTGCATATTATATCTTTGTAAATGAGGCATTGGATTGTATATTAGTATTATTAGTATTAATTATTGGATAAGTTTATGTTAAGACATAACTAAGAGTACAAGTTCAATAGGAGTTAGAATGCTAAGAGTACAAGTTCTGTTGGATAATCAGATGCTCTCGGAGGGTCTTGGTAGTTTGGTATGGAATGGTAAAGGTGTGAGCTTCTCGGTGAATTTTTTCTGACATGTTGGCTACCTCTTATTATGAGACTCATTGCAACCCCTTCATTTCCTTTTACAAGAATCTGGTTTGGGTGAAAAAAAAAATTCCTCACATAAATTTCTTTAGTTAAATATATCTACAACTATTATACACAAATTCACTATAGAAAATATGAGTTTTGAAATTTGTAGGGGGACAACTGCTCCCATGTCTTATATGTGGCTCCGCAACTGCTTAGAATGGTCAGTGACAAGTTATTTATTACAATAAAGTTTATTTTATTGCATCGTTATTATTATTACTATTATTTTCATGTCAAACACATTCATCATGTGTTGTTGTATGAGATGCAAGTAGATTTGTTTAATAAAGATCATGCTTAGATTTGTCTTTTGTTTTTTTTCTTATATTTAATAAAGATCTTCGTGTTTGGCCAAAAAAATAATAATAAATAGGAGTTAGAATTAGGAATTCAATTCAAATAGGAGTTTGAGTTTCTATTTTATTTAGAAACTAATTTTTTTTTAGGAAGCTTAAGTCAATATAAGTTATAGCCATTGTAATCAGTTTTTGTCAAAGTTTGAATTAATGAAACTTGAATTGTTTTATATTGATAGTGAATTAGTGACAAACAAATATGGATATGATTTATAGTGGTTAGTGAGAAGTTATTTTTTTGATTTTTTTAAAAAGCAAATTTACCGTCGGTGGGTAAAGAACCTAAGTTGTATGTGGAGGTTAAACCATCACAGCCTTAACCATTCAATCAGGCTACCATCGACTAGTAAGTTATTTGTTACATTATTATTATTATTATTATTATTATTCATGTAAATAATATTCATCATGTGTTGTTGTATGAGATGCACATTCTGCATGGAAATCTGCTTAGGTAAAAACAATAAATCCATTATCTCAAAATGTTATTAAGACTTTGATGATCAAACTACAAAACCACATTGAATCCATTCTTATATATGATAATCAGTGTGGTTTTCAGCGAGAAGTTTTGCTAATTCAAGCGGATTTGTAGCTCTAGCTCTTGGACAGCAGCCACAATATCCGGATTCGATGCAAAAACAACCATATTCACAGCGAGAAACAAATTCAGGAGGACGCTCTGAAAGAATAACAACTTTTGTAATTGCGTATTATTGCTTAAATAGCGGGGGGAAAAACTTTAAATTAAACTATTAGCATTAATGGGGAAAACTTATTATATCACTCAATTACTATAAAAAGGTTATCATTTATTCAAAGTTAAAAAATAAATAAAAATATGTTGTTGTATTTTTCAAGTTAAGGTTGGGTTCATGATGAATTTGGTTTGAGTTTGATGTTTCAAGGCTTCATTTTAGATTGGCTAAGTTGGTAGTCTCAAACTAATCCTTTCCGATGGGCGGAGTGGCTATGGCGTAGGGTTCCTCGCGTACTCATGTGGTGTGTATGGAAAGAGAGAAATAGGAGGGTATTTGAATGACTCAACAGATCAGATCACTCTATCTTTATTGAGATTAGGGAATTGTTGTGGAGGATGGGTTCGGCTTGTAATTTGTTTAGGAATTTGGTTTTTGACACCTTCATGGTGTCTTGGCATTCCTTGATATAAGAATGATTTCCTTTGTATTTTGTTTTCCTTTCTTTCTTTAATAAACATCTACATGTTTGAACCAAAAAAAAACCACTATTGTCATTTACCTGTGCAACCTGGTGCCGCATAAGAACTTCCCATTGTGTTAGAGAATAGAAGTCTACCTATGTTACAACATAGGAAAGTGTCACAGAATAGAACTGTAAAAAACCATACCCTTTTAAAGCTGACACGAGCTTAGCAAACCAACATCGAGGAGCCTGTTTCAATCCATATAGAGATTTACGCAACCGACACACCAAACCAGGTTCATCAGAGGTAAAGTCAGGAGGGAGTTTCATATAGACCTCCTTATCTAGATCCTCGTGCAGAAAAGCATTGTGTACATCCATCTGATGCAAGTCCCAATTTTTAGAAATCGCAATTGCAATGAATGCGCGAACAGTCGTCATCTTTGCCACTGGAGCGAATGTCTCGTCATAATCTATCCCTTCGGTCTGATGATTACCGAAAACAACCAAACGAGCCTTCAATCTCTCAATACTAGCATCAGATTTGTACTTTATCTTATACAACCATTGACTACCAAGAGCCTTCTTCCCTGAAGGCAACTTTTCCATTGTCTACGTCCCATTGTCTTCCAAGGCCCGCATCTCCTCTTGCATAGTGGCGCGCCACCCTGCATCTTTTACAGCCTCCTTAAAAGACTATGGCTCTCTTCCAGCTGTAATGGCTGCAATAAAATTTCGGTGTTTCACAGAAAAACTGTCACAACTAACATAATGTGCTATAGGATAAGGTGTACCTGAGGGAGGTGAAGATGTAGAAGCAGGTGAAGCGGAGGATGAACTATTTTTCTTCACCGTAGTGTGTGTAACAAAGTCACGTAGCTTAATCGAAGAATACTTTTCTCGAAAGCCACGACCTAAATGCTCACTTGGCGGAGCATCTCCCGACACTGCCCCCATGAATCATCCGTAGGAGAAGGCGTAGGCAACACCTGTGGCTGCGGTGCAGGGAGCACGGGCTGCAACTGCGTGGCGGTGGGCTGTGGTATGGCTCGCGGCTGCTGGGCTGGAGTAGGCCTGTGTGTGGACGGTGTGGCGGCCTGTGGCGGCGGCTGCAGCTGTGTGGTGGCCTGCGGCTGCTGGTCTGGAGCACCCCTGGCGTGGGAGGGCGTACTTGCTGCACCTCCTCAACATTTTCTAAAAAATTCGGAAAATCCACAGCCACCCCTTCATGCAGATCACCATGAATGTCATTGCGAGCAGCAAAATTAGGAGCCTCAACATCAAGATATGGGAACACATTCTCATAAAACTTGACATCCCTTGACACAAAAAAATCTTGCTTGTCCAAATCAAATAAATACCAACCCTTCTTGCCAAACGGATATCCCACAAAGACACATTTACGACTCCTACTGGCAAACTTATCACCCTTTGCTTTCTGATTATGAGCGAAGCACAGAGAACCGAAAACACGCAATTCACCAAAGGAAGGCGGACTACCAAACAAGACTTCATATGGAATTTTATTGCCAAGAATACTAGAAGAAAACAATAAACAATTTTGCCTTAAACTTTACATGGTATCAGAGCGACTTTCTTTGGTGACCTAAGACTCTAGGGATTCAAGCTCTTCCCCACCTCTGATGACTATGCAAGAGGCGGGGAGGGATGACAGCAGGAGAAACCTCATCGACAGCAAAGTTCAACTAAATTGAAGGAAAATTGCACTATACAACAACTTCATGCATATCAGCAACATGCCGCCAACTTGCAATTCAATCAAGGAAGGGGGGCCAATAATACCAAAACCTGTCTTGTTTCGAATTAAGCTATACTACTCAAATTGCGCAATACCAAAATCTATGTTGTCTCGAATTGAGCTATACCACTGAAATTGAGCAATACCAAAATCTATGTTGTCTCGAATTGAGCAATACCACTCGAATTGAGCAATACCAAAATCTGTGTTGTCTCGAATTGAGCAATACCAAAATCTATGTTGTCTCGACTTGAGCAATACCACTCGACTTCAGCAATACCAGGACTCGTCCAGAATCGACGATAATGATTTCATCACCAAATAGGTCTTCAAAGTTTCCTCCAAGCTGCACATTTTGTCTGCATCTACATGTCCAGCTTGCGGGGGGTGTTAGAGAATAGAAGTCTACCTATGTTACAACATAAGAAAGTGTCACAGAATAGAAGTCTACCTATGTTAGAATAGAATGGGTTAGGAAGACTTTCCTATTGTATTTTGGTTTCCTAGGTTTGGTTAGATTTCCTATTGTATGTTGGTTTCCTAAGTTTGCTAGATTTCCTATTTCTATTAGATTATGTCAAAGTTAGCTCTATATAAACTTGTATTCTATTCAATAAATGGGAAAACAATATTACAATTCTTTACACATTGTCATGAAAACCATAAGCATAAACGCTACCAAAATAATGTTCTTCTTCATCTTCTTCTAAAATGAAAGACTAATCTTCTTCGATAAGGAAAAACTAATTTGTGTTCAATGATTTTGAAGGCTCTACAAAACACAATTAGGCCTTTAACTAAAGATTGCCTCCCATAAATAGGTAATTTATGTTATTTTCTCAATATGAAAATCTTGTATTGTGTCGTAGATTTCTTGATTGATTTTTACTAGATTGATTCTCTTTGTCTTTTGTTTTCTTTCTTATCTTTAATAAATATTTTCGTGTTTGACAAAAAAATAATAATAATAAATATGAGTTAGTTTAGGAATTCAATTCAAGTAGGAGTTTGAGTTTCTATTTTATTTAGAAACTAATTTTTTAGGAAGCTTAAGTCAATATAAATTATAGCTATTGTAATCAGTTTTTGTCGAATTTTGAATTTATGAAACTTGAATTGTTTTATATTGATAGTGAATTAGAAACAAACAAATATGGATATGATTTATCGTGGTTAGTGACAAGTTATTTTTTAATTTTTTAAAAAAGCAAATTTACCGTTGGTGGGTAAAGAACCCAAAACGTATGTAGAGATTAAACCACCACAACCTTAACCATCCAATCAGGCTACCATCGACTAGTGACAAGTTATTTTTCACATCATGTAAATAATATTCATCATGTGTTGTTGTATGAGATGCACATTCTGTACTAAAATATGCTTAGGTAAAAATAATAAATCAATTATCTCAAAATGTTATTAAGACTTTGATGATCAAACTACAAAACCACATCAAATCCATTCTTATATATGATAATCAGTGTGGTTTTCAGCGAGAAGCTTTGCTAATTCAAGCGGATCTGTAGCTCTAGCTCTTGGACAACAGCCACAATATCCGGATCCGATGCAAAAACAACCATATTCACAACGAGAAACCAATTCAGGAGGACACTCTGAAAGAATAACAACTTTAAATTAAACTATTAGCATTAATGGGGAAAACTTATTATATCACTCAATTACTATAAAAAGGTTCTCATTTATTCAAAGTTAAAAAATAAATAAAAATATGTTGCTGTATTTTTCAAGTTAAGGTTGGGCTCATGATGAATTTGGTTTGAGTTTGATTTTTTAAGGCTCCATTTTAGATTGGCTAAGTTAGTAGTCCGAAACTAATCATTTCTGGCAGGTAGAGTGGTTATGGCGTAGGGTTCCTCACGTACTCATGTGGTATATGTGGAAAGAGAGAAATAAGATGGTATTTGAAGGGCTTAACAGATCAGAACACTCTATCTTTATTGAGATTATGGAATTGTTGTTGGGAATGAGTTCAGCTTGTAATTTGTTTAGGGATTTGGTTTTTGACACCTTCATGGTGTCTTGACATTCCTTGATATAGGAATGATTCCCTTGTATTTTGTTTTCCTTTCTTTCTTTAATAAACATCTTCGTGTTTGAACAAAAAAAAAACCCACTATCGTCATTTACCTATACAACCTGGTGCCGAATAAGAACTTCCCATTGTCATGAAAACCATAAGCATAAACGCTACCAAAATAATGTTCTTCTTCATACTCTTCTTCGATAAGGAAAAACTAATTTCTGTTCAATGATTTTGAAGGCTCTACAAAACCAATTATTTGTAAAAGTAAATGTTACCAATCATCACCAGTGACACACATCGTTGATCCACAGATACCTGCCCAAATTGAAAAACAAAATTCTATTAAAAATGTGATTAATAGATCATTAGAAATCTCCATTCGTAGTGAATGACTACAAAATACAAAATTATTTTGTGCCGTCACAAAACCCATAATTATAAAAAAAAACCGTTGCAAAGCACCAGCACAAAACCGTCGCTAATTATTTTGCGACGGCACAAAACCGTCACTAATTATTTTATTAGCTACAATTTTTTAGTCGTCGCTAAGTTTTTTAAAAAAAGTTGGCAACTACGGTTTTTAGCTGTTCCTAAAAGATTTTTTTATTAGCTACGGCAAAAAATCGTTGCTAATGATTTTTTTGAAAAAAACATTTATACACAAAAGCATTTAGCTACAACAAAAAACCGTCGCTAAGTTTTACATTATTTTTTTATTAGCGACGGCAAAAAAACCGTCGCTAATTGATTTTTTTCAAAAAAAATTTATATACAAAAGCATTTAGCTACTACAAAAAACCGTAGCTAATTGATTTTTTGAACACCTTGATTCGAGGAGGTTATAATTTGTACGCATATAGAAGAGACAAGGATGTTTGTGGTCATGAATGCAACTATGGAGTTGACGAGATAGGCGTCATTTTTCTTGATCGGAATACTGGCGAACACAAGAGCGTGTATCCGTGGCCACGGTCACAAACCTCTTCGTCAAAGAATTAAATTCTATGAAGTTCAATGAGTTTTAGCTTATTAAGTAGGCTTAGATCATTGTTGATTCTTTTTTCAAGTACATGCTTATTAAGGTTTATTCGAATAAATGATTATTTATAGTTGCTATTAATTGTTTTTCCCTCGTAATTATCTTGGATGTTTTATGAAAAAAAAATTCCCTCCAAAATTAAGGTTGCTAAAACATTTCTTAAATCTAAAGGCATCGTCACGAATAATTTGCAAGCAACAAGGCTTGCAAATTGTAGGCCTTTGGTGTACCACCTACATTAGCGTGAAAGTCCAACAGAGGAGTACCATGTAATATGTATGCATGGTTACGATCATAATCTAGAGCCATGAATTGTGCAATAGTTAAATTTGATTCAAGATTTAAACTAGTTTCATATATATATAAACAAAAGCATTTAGCTACGGCAAAAAACCGTCGTTAAGTTTTACATTATTTTTTTATTAGCGACGGCAAAAAACCTTCGCTAATTGATTTTTTGAAAAAAAAAATATACAAAAAAACATTTAGCTGCGGCACAAAACCGTCGCTAATATTTTTTTTTAAAAAAACCACGTCACTGATCCGCGTGAAACTTCATCTCAACCGTCAATAACACCCAAAAACTTTAGCTCAATCCAACGCACTGAACCAAGCCACGTCACCGATCCGCGTGAAACTAACACAACCAATCCCCTTCAATTACCTCTATCTATATAAATTTAAATTTTATCTACCAACCAACGTAAACAAAAAAAATTCTCAACCAAAATTTTCTCTCAACCTATAGAAAAGAAACCCACAGAGGAGAAGTCCGCCACCTCCCTCGACACCGATCCCTGCCGCCTCCCTCTCCCCTCCCTTCCTCCACCACCTCCCTCTCCGCCTCCCTACCTGCAAGTGATCTCAGATCTCGAAAATCTGATCTCAGATATTCTATAGATCGAATTTTTTTTTTGTGGTTTTTTGTTATTCGTATGGATTATTTGTAATTTTTGTATGATATTCTAGAGATTCTGTGTAATTTTTGTTATAATTTTGATCAATTAAGTCTCCTGTCATGTTTTTGATCAATTAAGTTTAGTTCTGGTAGTTTCTATTAATTTTCAGAATGGATAATCATTAATAGCTAATTTCATTATAAAAAATGAATTATCATTTGTAATTTGTAAATTTCATTTGTCAATATGATTTGCAACAAAGTTGTCCCTAAATAGTCACGGCAAATACTGTGGCTGTTTTGTCAATTAGATTTGCAATTTAGCGATGGCAAAAAACTGTCGCTAAATACTCACGGCAAAAAACCGTTGCTATTTTTCAATTTGCGACAGTCTTGGCCGAAATTTTCAACAGCTTTAGTGACGGAATTTTTCGAGTTAGCGACGGTTTTTAGCCGTTGCGAATTCTCTACGGGATAGTTTACCGTAACTGATTCAAATAGCGACGATTAAAATAGCCACGGTATCGCGACGGTTGTTGAGCCGTTACTAATTCATTTTAGCAACAGTTTTTTACAATTAGCAATGGTTTTTAGCCGTTGTTGAATTGTATTTTTTTTGTAGTGGTATCTAAAATGCATATTGGCACAGTCACTAAATTGAACATGGCTAAAACAAATAGGGGTGGGCAATGTCGGTTCGCTTCGGTTTTGAGCCCCAAACCGATTTCGAACCGATTTCATTCGATTTGCCCAAAACCCAAATCGAAACCGAATTTTGTATTTGTAAACCGATGAATTCGGTTGAACCAAATTTCGGATCGGTTCGGTTCTGTTGTGCCGAAATTTCAGGCTCAAGCATTTGAAAGACTTTCATTAAAACAAGTCCAATTTTTGTACAGGCTAGGGCTGAAAACCGAACTGACTTAGGTCGGTTTTAAAAATTTCAAACCGAAACCGATCCGAAACCGAACCGATTCTACTTTATGCAAACCGTAACAAAACCAAGCCGACTAAAATTAAACCAAAACCGAAATAAAATCGAACCGACCGACTTTTTTAAACATATTGTATTATTTATATATATAATATATATTATTTATTATATATATTCGGTCGGTTCGGTTTGGTCGGTTAAAATCACATAGAAACCAAAAACCGAAATCGATTTGAACCGAATTTAAAACGAACCGATTGATTTGGTTTAGATCGGTTCGGTCGGTTTAATCGGTTTGATCGGTTTTTTGTTCAGCCCTATTACATGCCCAATTTTTTTACAAACCCAATTTTTAGCCCAAAATTGAAAACTTTGAGAGAAATGGGTGATTCAGTGCAACAGGGTGTACTGCAGTGCATTTGTTGCACTAATCAGGTATTGACACCTACCTGTTATTTAGTTATTTATATATATCTAATTAATCGGTCGGTTCGGTTATAAATTGGTCGGTTCAAAACCGTAAACCGATTTCGAACAGTTTATAATCGGTTCGGTTCGGTTTAAATTATTTTCTTTCTACTCATATTTCGGTTCGATTACCGAACCGAATTTGAAAACCGGTTCGGTCGATTAACCGAATTTAAATCGATTTTTGCCCACCCCTAGAAACAAATATGGGGTAGTCATTCATGAGATAAAACTGTTGGGGCGCGCACCTAGGTCCCAACTTCAATACTCGCAACTTGGGCCTTCCATCCGGGCCTCGGGTGTGGGGTTTTATCTTAAAATGTCTCGTTGTTATTAAGGAGTGGACCACTTTCTTATAAACCTTAGTGATGACTCATCTTCACTTGATGTGGGACTATTTAAGCCAACTTCATCATCCAACAATCTCCACATTTTCTGTGAATCACCACACATCTTACAATCAATCCACCGGTCTGCAACATCTCGAAGTGCACCTCCTCCGAGTCTCATGTGCGACCACATATCTGTTGTAGCACTCAGTGTACGGGCCACTATCCCGGCATTGTTGGCTCCACCTTAGTCGCAACCACCTTAGTTTCTTCCAAGCCTCTCGATTGAGTCTCCTTTTCTACATTCCCTACTTCTCATGGTGGCTTTTTTAAATCTCGACATTTTTTACATTATGCCTCATTAGTATGTCCAATCATGACACAATTATCGTAGTATTTGAAATCCGGATACACAACTTTTTGCCAGAAACCCTTGATCTCGAAGAACTCTGGCCAAATCCGATTAGGAAGTTCACTAGAGAGATCCATCTCAACACAAATCCTAGCAACATTAGGTCTAGTAAAACCTAGAGTGCTATCATCAATTCTCAAAAATGCACTAATCGAATCCCCTACTTCTTTCAAAAATAAAGGATGGAAAAATTGTAAAGGAAGACTGGGAAAATCTACCCACAACGGGGCTAGAAACGGATCTTTCCTAAGACTAAAACCCGGATGCCAATGAAAAGCTTTATTACATACACCCCTAATCATAAAAGAGTCACACGATAAAGCTTTTTTGGCTTTGTCTTCCGCTTGAAATCTAACCAGGACATGCCTTTGATTCAATAAACCCATAGTAAAATCCCCCATGACTCCCCAAGATCTATGAATAGTTTCTCGAATAGCCTCTAAAGAGGGACGATAACTGGAAAACTTAAACACAATAACAAAAGATTCTACATATCTTTCACATCTTTTCGCTTTGGAAATATTCATTGATAAAGTCGGACTCCCATATCCTTGCAAAAATGATTTCCTTTCATTGGTTCTTCCTCAATAATCACCTTCTTAACGACTCCCAAAGCTTGTATAAACGATTTGGGACACTTTGCGACGTTGGGAGGAGCATCTCCTAGCCCAATCGGCTGGCTTCCCCCTGTGGCGGCTGGAGGAGCCGCCATGGGAAAGCTAGAGAGAACCCTGTCTTTAACGATCCAGATCAGCCCACATTAAAAATTAGTGGTCGAGATTAAGAAAACAATATTTTTATTACCAAACTGCCCTTGAAGCTTAAAATCGCATCAGAGCGCTCAATCGCTATCTTATGGCACCAACTTAATTGACACGTATAGCAGCACGGTTGATCTGCATTGTTTTGCACGTATTGTTTCTCTATCGTCTTGATTGGCATATTCAAATGCCACCATTGATCACATAAGGCCCAATATCAGGTTGAGGTCGTATTAAGAACTTGGTGATTGAGTAATGCTACCAATCATCTCCAGTAATACACATGGTTGATCCACGGGTACCTGCCCAAAATGAAAAAAAATTATATTAAAATGTGATTAATAGATAATTATTAAATCTCCATTCGTAGTGAAGGACTATACAAAAATTAAAAATGTGCAAAAAAAATAAAGAAAAAAAAATGTCGTCTTCAGTTGGCTTCAAATGTGTTCTCTAGTTAGTATGACTAAATGAGGTATTAACCTAGTTGAGTAGTTGGGATTTACGTTGTCCAGAATTCCTTTTTAGTATTTATACCTTTCTGGTCTTTTTAGTCTTAAACAGTAGCCCTTAAAAGGGAGTTTTAACTAGTGATGAGTGACTTACAAAATGGCCAGCTCCAAGAATTCAATAGAAATGCAGATTCTTGTACGATTTAACAAAACCTTTTGTAACAGAATTGTCTCCTCGACAGTAAAGAGGGGTTCGATCCAAGCTCAAAAACTCATTTAGCCCTTCCCACCCGAAAATGTTCAAAACAATCATTGCATAATTTATGTAAATTTTAATTCTCCCTTCGAAGAAAAAAGAAACAGCATAATCAAGATGAAAATGATTTACTTTAGTTTTGCAATCCAAGCTTCAGCACCCATTGTTGCACATATGAGATCAAGCTGTTAAAAATATTCATAACCAAACAACAACTTAGTAGGAATTACAGCATTTATATACTAGATGTGATCTCCAAAAAATTAACTACAGTTTGCGCGAGGAATCCATATACCTGTCCATTGTATACTGTGACATTTACCCCCTTTGGCCAAGAGGTCATCTACCTAGAAAACTCATTTCGTTAGTATCAGCTAATGCATATTAACAAGAGAGATAAAGTATTGTTTTCTACGACATACAAATTTACCTCATTGATCCTTAGTTTCATGAAGCCATGGCTAGGAAAACCATACCATCCTGCCCTTCCCATCTGCATGAGTATGACAACAATGAAAAAAAAATGGAAAAAACCTCATCATCATCGGTCAACATTAGATCACTCTCTAATTTACATTATCAATTTCCTCAAACGATTTCAAGTGCAAATTGGTGGAAATGCATGAAAAGATGTGTTTTAGAGCAAGAAGCTTACGTAATATCTTTAGGAATGATCTTTAGCTTATCCTTAATGACCCCATTCATTAAGGTATATAGGTAATCGGTACTTGATGAAGGCTTCGTCCGCTCTAGGTATCTGGAATAACTATGCACCATTGTTTTTATGTCGTAGCAGCTGTAGTGGTGGGAACAACTGGGTAGTCTGGGTTGCTCCCTAAGTCCAACATGAAATTGTAGTAATCCTGCCACACAACCCAAGTTTGATTGTAATTAGTTTATCGTTACAACTAAGTTTGTAATATAAAAAATTTGAAACCTACAGATGGAGGAAAGGTACCACATTACACATAGTTACTACTTCTTCGAATCACACCCTCAAGATGACTCCATGAATTTGTCGCCTCTTCAAACTGGCCTTCTGCAAGTTGTTGCTTAATCTGTTGAGCTATCTTGTTTTGCAAAATGTGTTATAAGTGACAATGATGTGACACCATAACGTTTGTTCATCATCTAAAATAATACACAATGCGGTCTAGTAATTAAAGTCTTGTGCATCAAACCTGCTTGATTCGTTTAAGCCACTATTATCGATTCTCGACACAACTTTCAGAACAGGGCCCCATGATGCCTGCATTTCAGAATAGGAATTAATGTCTTTAAAGTTGTCTGTAAAAATAACTATACGTAATGATCAATCAATACAAACTGTAAAATCTTCGGGAGAAATCCAACTATCTCCTAAAGCAACTCCTGTTGTAATCGTATTAGCACATAGCTAAGTTATTCAACTGAGTCTATACAAATTTAGAAGCATTTTTTGTCAAGATTGTCATAAGGATAAGTGTTTGATTTACCTCCTAGTTTGAGCTTCAACTCCCCTGCTTCGATCGCCTTTAGAGCAGATAATCCAACTGTCACTGCGAATTTTCCTCCATAAGACTCACCTACAACATGAAGAGGACTTTGTTGAAGGCTCTCATTACTATTAAGGAGCTCCTTTGTTAAGCATACAAAGTCAGTCAGTTAGATATTCAGATTAGCTAGTTTGTTAGATTAACATTGCATAGCTGTCATTCTGTTTTGACAGTCATTTATGCATTCTATAGGTCTATATAAAGCAATGTAAGAAGATCATTCAATATATGAAAGATAGAAATTCTGATTACATAATATGTCTTAGAGTTTAACATGGTATCAGAGCATACTCATTGTGAAGAGCGTACTCATTGTGCTTCATCTTCTTTTCTTGTTCTTTACTCATTTTCTTCTCATCTTCTCAATCAGCAATAATGGTTGATTCAACTTCTTCAAATGCTGCAACTATCAGCAATTCTACAACTACAGAATGGAAACCAGTCATGTTCACTCATGTATTGTCTGTCAAACTGACTGAGAACTACTTGCTGAGGAAACAACAAGTATTAGCAATGATCAAAGGTCACAAGTTGCAAAGATTCATTGAAAAAGACTCATCTCCGCCAAGATTTCTGTCAGAAGAAGATCAAGTTCATAGTAATGTCAATCCATATTTCATTAGTTGGGAACAGCAGGATCAGCTCCTCTTTCATGGCTTCTCTCATCCCTGACTGAATCATTACAAACAAGGTTAGTAGGTTGTGAATCTTCTGCACATATCTGAAATATACTTGAGGTTTTCTTCAATTCTCATACCATAGCAAAGATTTTACAATTTAGAACACAACTTCAGAACCTCAAGAAAGGAGGTATGAACATCAATGAGTTCTTACTAAAGATCAAGAACATCATTGATCAGTTGGCTTCAGTCGGTCATTCACTATCTTCTAAAGACCACATTAGTGCCATTTTTTATGGATTACCTCAGTCCTATGATACATTCATAGTGTCAGTTACATCTAGATCAGATTCATATAGTGTTGCAGAGATTGAAGCACTTCTACTGGCTCAAGAAACAAGAATTGAGAGACATGCAAAAGATCTTGATGCATCTAGTTATGCAAATATTGCACACCGTAATTACAAGCCGTCGCCTAAGTCTTTTGCTTCAAATCCACATACATGGAGACCTCAGTTCAGATCTCCATCAAACTCCTTTTCATTCAGAAGTGGGAGATCTGGATCTGGTAGAGGCTCCAGATTCCCTGGTCATCAAAGCAATCGACCTCAGTGTCAAATCTGTGGAAAGATAGGTCATCTAGCTTTCAAATGCTATAACAGATTTGATGATAACCTTCCAAATCCATGGAGTACAAGCATTGCATCTCAGCAAACAGCAAACTTGGCTTCTCAGCAAGCAAACATAGCATCCAGAAATGCTTTTTCAACATCCACTCAACCTACTGAATCGCATTGGGCTACAAATTCTGAATCTCAGATGAAAATGGTTCCTTCATCATCTACTACACCTGATCATAGATGGTATCCAGACTCCGGTGCAACAAATCATTGCACTCCTTTCCCACAGAACATGACCTCTTCTTCTCCATATCTTGGCAATGAACAACTCTTCATTGGGGATGGATCTAGGCTGCAAATTCAGAACATAGGTGAGTCTACATTACACTCATTCAATACTTCCAGAAAACTGTCTCTTAAGAGTGTTCTCCAAGTTCCAAAACTAACCAAGAATCTACTAAGTGTGTCCAAATTTGCAAACGATAACCATGTTTTCTTTGAATTTCATTCAAATGTGTGTTTTGTGAAAGATCAGGTCACGAAACAGATTCTTTTGGAAGGAACACTTAGCAATGGGCTATATGTCTTTCCATCTTCTCATCTTGTTGAACCAGTCATTCCAAGCAAGTCAGTTCATACGGTATCAACAAACAATCCAGTTCAGACAGTCTGTACAAAGGTATCTTCACCAGTGTCACTATGGCATGCTCGATTGGGCCACCCAGCATTGACATTAGTTCACAAAATTCTTAGTCAATGTAATATTCCTGTTTCAAACAGCAATGAACCTGTCTTTTGTTCTTCCTGTTTTTTAGGAAAGATTCATAAATTTCCATTCTCTAGTTCATCAACAGTGTACAATTCTCCATTAGAACTCATACATACAGACTTGTGGGGTCCTACCTGAATTGTGTCCTCTTCTGGTTACAATTACTACATACATTTCATTTGATGCATATAGTAGATTTACTTGGGTATATCTTTTGCAAAATAAGTCAGATGCATTCCCTACTTTTCTCAAGTTTAAGTCACATGTAGAGTTAGAGTTTGGTCTTCCTATTAAGTGCATTCAGTCAGACTGGGGTGGTGAATACAGATCCTTCTCATATTTTTTAGAACAAAATGGTGTTCTTCATAGGTTAGCTTGTCCAACAACTCACCAACAAAATGGTGTTGTTGAGAGGAAACACAGACATATCACAGAATCTGCTCTTACACTTCTTGCCCATTCTTCTCTTCCTTTAAAATTTTGGGATGAAGCAGTTAGAACATCAGTATATCTTATTAACAGAGTGCCATCTTCTGTTCTAAATGGTATCTATCCTTTTGAATTCTTGTATCACAAAGTTCCTGATTACAAAACTCTTAAGGTATTTGGGTGTTCCTGTTATCCAAATATCAGACCTTATAACAAACATAAGCTCCAATATAGGTCAGTAGAGTGTACATTTCTTGGTTACAATATACAACACAAGGGGTACAGATGTAGGTCACCTACTGGTCGTATCTACATCTCTAGAGATGTGGTTTTCAATGAGAATTCATTTCCTTTTCAAACTTTAAATCCTACTTCTTTCAAACCTGATACTCTTTTTCCTGGTTCTACATATGCTTCCATACCTTTATCTGAGTCATCCACTGTCAAAGCTGCAAAGCATACTGCTCCAATACTGCAAAGTCATACTGCTCCAATACAGCAAAGTCCTCTGTCTCCTAGGCCCGGTGTTGCATGATAATAGTCAGTCCTTCACTAGTCCATTGGTTTCTTTTCCTACTCAACCCAGTCATCTTTCATTGCCTCACTCTGCTTCTTCAAGTCCAGTGGTCTCTAGTCAGCTTCCAGTTGTTCCTACTACAATTCATCATGTACATCAGATGGTGACTAGGTCTAAATCTGGTATATACAAGCCTAAGATCTACATGGCCTCAGCGGAACCATCTAGTCTGAATGATGCTTTGACTACACCTCATTGGCTTTCGGCTATGCAAGATGAATATCTGGCTCTTTTTCGCAACAACACTTGGACTCTGGTGGATTTTCCACAACATAGGAGTATAGTTGGATGTAAATGGCTCTTCAAGGTAAAGGAAAATTCAGATGGCACAATTCAAAAGTATAAAGCTAGACTAGTAGCTAGGGGTTTCCAACAAGTTGTTGGATTTGATTATGAAGAAACCTTCAGTCCTGTGGTTAAACCATCCACAATTAGAGTCATCCTCTTTGTTGTTGTCACTCACTCTTGGTCAGTTTTTCAATTGGATGTTAACAACGCATTCCTAAATGGGGTTTTACAAGAAGAAGTATATATGATGCAACCCCCTGGATTTGTAGATCCAAGTCGTCCAAATGTTGTTTGCAAGCTTTCAAAAGCAATTTATGGCCTCAAACAGGCACCTAGAGCATGGTTTGACTAGCTTAGACACACTCTACTTCAGTTTGGGTTTACTGCAACAAAGTCAAATTCTTCTCTGTTCATCAGACACTCACCATCTCCTATATTCATCTTGGTGTATGTTGATGACATCTTAGTTACTGGATCAAGCAAGTCAGACATTTCACAATTGATATCTCAACTAAATACTCAATTTTCCTTGAAAGATTTGGGATTGGTTCATTACTTTCTTGGCATTCAAGTTACACACACATCAAATGGACTGTTTCTGTCACAATCCAAGTACATTCAGGACCTTCTATGTAAGGCTAAAATGCAATTTGCAAATGGGTTGTCTACCCCTATGTGTGGTGGAGAGAAACTGATAGACACAGGAAGTGATCCAGTTCAAGACATTCAACTGTATAGGAGCATTGTTGGAGCCTTACAATATGTCACCATAACTAGACCTGACATTGCATACTCTGTTAATAGGGTATGTCAGTTCATGCGAAACCCACTTGAGTCTCATTAGTGAGTAGTAAAAATGATCTTAAGGTACCTGAAGGCTACATCAGCATTTGGTCTTCACATAGTTCCTACTCCTTCTCTCAAGTTCACTGGGTATTGTGATGTTGATTGGGCATCTGATCCTATAGACCGACGTTCCACTTCAGGATACTGTATGTATTTAGGGTCAAATCTCATCTTCTGGTCCTCAAAGAAACAAAGTACGGTTTCTAGGAGTAGCACTGAAGTTGAGTACAGAAGTTTAGCTTCAGTCACAGCTGAATTATCATGGCTACAGTCGTTGTTTTCTGAGTTAAGAATTGGCAGTGCACCTCCTACTATCTAGTGTGATAACATGAGTGCTATTCAGCTTAATGCAAATCCAGTTCTCCATGCTAGGACCAAACATATTGAGCTAGACATTTATTTTGTGCGTGAAAAGGTTGCTAGAAAGCTAATCAATGTTCTTCATATATCTGCAAAGGATCAAGTGGCTGATATTCTTACAAAAGCTCTTGACACATCTAGATTTTTACTACTACGTGACAAACTAAGTGTTGTTAATGGTTCTACACTTAGTTTGCGGGGGAATGTTAAGCATACAAAGTCAGTTAGTTAGATATTCAGATTAGCTAGTTTGTTAGATTAACATTTGCATAGCTGTCATTCTATTTTGACAGTCATTTATGCATTGTGTAGGTCTATATAAAGCAATGTAAGAAGATCATTCAATATATGAAAAGATAGAAATTCTGATTACATAATATGTCTTAGAGTTTAACATCCTTCAACAAGGTAGTTAAATCAGTTGCTGCCTCCCATCAGTTTTCACTGCCAGGCTATCGTCATCACCATCCACATAACTATATCCTGTTCCAACTGGGCTATCCTGTATACCATCAGGAAAACAAAAAGGTAATTTAGTTTTGATTCACAAATTAAAAACTAAAGAGCGAAAATGATAAAGGTTTACATACCACAAATAAGAGATCAGCCTTTTGAAGCCAAGTTAAGTTGCGGGGCTTCAAGTTCACATCTAAAGGTCCCATTTCGAGGAAATTGCCTGTTCCAACTCCAGAGGCTCCCTATTTCAATTCAAAAAATTTCAGATTCAGATACAATATTACTTCCCCTAGAAAGGGAAAACAATGAGCACTAGTACTGCTTGGGAAAATCATGTCTGGAATCAATCCCCGAGTAAGGAGCATGCAATGCACATGCACGGCTAGCATATCTACAACTAAACATGCATGTAAATGTGTTTGGGATACTCACAGGACCACCTTGCAGCCACAAAATTGTTGGCCATGGTTTGGTAGGATCTTCAACCCTATATGGACTTCGATAAAGCCACCAGAACAAGTGAACCTCTACAATACGCTGTAATTCTAAAAAAAATCAATAATGGCACTAGGTCGAACTTCAACGTATCCCCATTCTTCTGATCCATCTTCCGTTCCAGATGCTAAGGTTGGATCTGCATGAAAGAATGACCAGTAGACGGAGAAGGATACAAAAGATTTTCTTCATTTGAGTTGTGAGATGCACAAAACCCTTCTTTGAAGATTGGATTTAACATGATTGGAGTCAAATTAACATTAGATCCTTCACTGTTCTGTCTACAACAAAAAAGGATGAAAAGAAAGAACAGAAACAAAGCTATAAATTAGAATTCAAAGAAGAACACTTAATGTTAAAAGGTAAAACCAAGAATGAGGTTTGGACAAGGAAATTGGTTGTAGTTATGCAGTTGGATTGTTATAGTCTAGCTTGATCACATGCAGGCCAAGATAAGAAATATACTTGGTTTTTCACTTTAATGACCATTAATGTCTCTTTTGTTAACCTTGTAATATAATAAGACATGCGTTTTCACCCTTCATCATGTAAATTCTAATGATAACTGGATAAAAACTTAGGGACTATATTATATTTGAATGCTGAAGCAAGAGAAAATGGTTTCTTCATGCTTCCTTGTGAGGGAGTATAAAGAATCCTTAGATGGATTATTGAGTATTGAATAGTGTCAAGGCCTCTAACCCGAAGCTAACCTGCATACATAAAACAGTTTGATGGGTTAACCCAGAATGATCCAAAACCCAAAGCCATGACCCATACCCCCATCTTTAGCGGGTTTGTCTCGTGTTGGGTCCTCAGATTTGGGTTAAATTGTGACCCTAATCCCCAACCCCAAAAGGCCAAAAACATCAACTTAAGTTACTTAACCCATGTCTTTGTCCTACACTAGATGATTCTCTTGGGCACTTGATGATTTACAAAAGAAAATATATTAGAAAAAAGGGAGAATATCAAATTGGTTCATGTGATTTAACAAAGATTTAAAAAGAATTAAAAAAAATAACTTATTATCAATTTGGTATCTTCATATGTGAATTAATGCACGTGCCACTCTAAAACTCTCTATAAATCAGGATTTTGACGGCCAGAGATAGTGGTGATGGTGTTCGGAGGTGGCCCACTGATGCGAACCTAACCTCATGAGAGGTTGGGTAGTGATGGCTGAATCACGAAGAATGCCCAAATTTATGGTTTGGAGTGTTGGTGGTGGCTTAAGGCACCCTAATGGTGTTAAAGGGGTTGAGGCAATGGTGACCAAATCAGGAAGAAGAGATGAGAAGGAAAAGAAACTAGTGCTAGCATTTTCAAATTTTTTAAAAATAGGTATCAAATTGTAAAAGTATTTTATATTAAAAAGGAGAGAGATTTTTCTTTTTTTTGTACCATTCTGTATTTCTCTATTAAATAAATAAATATGTTGACTTGTGTACCTGAGTGGCCATTAGAGATCAAATGGATATTTGAGAGATTAATCACTCTTCCATGGCTTAATTGACTGAGCTGAATTCGACTAAACTCGTGGATTTCCCTTCAAGCAGGTAAAATCAAAACCTCTCCATGATTCAACAGTTGAAGAATCTCTTTTATTCCACAATCCATGTTCTCACTTTTCATTAGTCTACTCATTATATTATGTCATTTAGTCCTTCCCACTGGAAGAACCTGATTCTCTTGTGCACTTGTGGATGATTTAGCTTTCAAGTTATTGTCTTTGTGCTTAATTTCATCACTTTAGAAGGAGTATCAATCTGGGTATTCTTCCAATTGCACGAATATCTACCAATTTAATGACTTCACTCTTGGCATCATTAGGGTTCTTCTGTTCTTTCTGTGCATTGATTACATATTTTATGGGGTTTGAATGATGTTAGTTGTTCTCTTTGATTGATTAATGGAAATTTTCATTTGTTCTGTATATTTTCGCAATGGGTTCAGTCGAAATTGGCATTGGTTAGCTTATATTTGCTTGAAGGGTGTCATGGAAGTTTTGAGCCTAGTAGAAATTTAAGTAGCTTGTGCATTTTATGCTGCAAGAACATTGCAATTGATGCCTACAAGCAATTAGGTTAACTGACGCAAGAAAATATCAGGGTGGAGACTTGATCGAACTATATTGATGGAAAGTTCAATATCGATCCATACAAATTGTTAGTGAAAGACTTTGTGATGATAGTTAAGTCATAGAATATAGTATCTTGATAGGGTTGCTTTGTTTTGTTGTTTCAATATGAAAATAAGTGAACTGAATGTTTCAAACATTTTTTTAAATCTTATTTTTTTACAATTTTGAATTTCAGTTTTGTGAAGAGGATAAGAATGGATGATGGAGAAGAGGAGGTGTCAGATCAAATTCTTTCGTCGAATCAGTGTGATCTTTCTAATGGTATCCATGGATCTACGTCTATGGATACATTTCTCTATGATGTTTTGAAGAACTCGCAGACGTGTACGCACACTCATACTTGCAATCCTCCTGGTCCAGATGCAGTGCATACCCATACTTGTTACCACACGCATACTCAAGTATTTACAAGCGAAGAAGATGATGGGATGAGCGATAAGCAGCATGGTGCTTCGAAGTCTAGAAGGCCTTCAGGAAATAGGGAGGCAGTTCGTAAGTACAGAGAGAAGAAAAAAGCCCACACAGCTTATTTAGAAGAAGAGGTTAAGAAATTGAGGGTGTTAAACCAACAACTGATCAGGAGGTTGCAGCGACAGACAATGTTAGAAGCTGAGTTGTCAAGGTTAAGAACACTTTTACTTGATGTTAGAGGAAAGATCGATGTTGAATTGGGTGTTTTTCCTTTCAACAAGCAGAGTTCTACTAGTCTCCAGGAAGCAGATTGCAGATTACAATCAATATGTGAAACAAGCGTCCCATGCCTTCACCCTCATGTAGGATCATCATCTCAAGCTGGCATTGGTGGAAGCACTAAAACGATAATCAATACCTGGGAAGGAAGCTGTGAACCTGCTACTGTGTCCTGTCAAACAACCCCTAATGGAGCTGTTGGGAAAATTTTGGCAAGTGTTGTAGCTAATAGGGAGAGTTTCTTACCAAGCAGTCTGGACGCAAATGGAAAACTGGCCCCATCTGCAGCACAGGTGGAAGAACAGGCATGAATGGTGTCCCTTGAAGTCTAGCCGAGTTTCTCAAGGCTCCTAGTCTTTTATCTTTTTTCCGAGCATTTGGTGTGTGACTAGCATGAACAAGGTTGAGTTTGGTGTGTGATTAGCGTGAATAAGGTTGAGTTCGGAAATGGATGCAGAACAGATATGATCCTTTTACCTAGTTCTTTATGTTCCGTGCTTCCTGAGGAAATCTACACTGTAACAAAAGCTGCTTCTAGTAGGCCCATCATGTATGTATATCCGGTCCTTCTGTTCTTATGGGTATATATGAAACCTTTTACTGATAATCTTACTTGTGAATAAACATTCTGGTTTGCTGTATTGGTGGGTTTTTTTATACACCTGCACAACTTCCATCCCACCACTCCCCTTTGGTCATTGATCACTGAATGATATTTTTGCTTACAACCTGTTCTTGAATGGTTAGCATCCGAAACACAGGGTTCCTTTATGATTTCCATAGTCAATATTAGTACTTTGTCTATTTGGATTTGCATGTTCATTGTGGTGGATGGAAAACAGTTATTGAAGGCTCCAGAAGAGCCTACCTTATGTTACCAAATGGTACTCACCTTTTTTTTTCAACGTGCTTAGCTCATTGGGATTACATTGTAACACCATTGAAATTGTTGAGTAACGTTTGGTTAAGCCAGAAGCTTGAAGTGAGTGACAAGCTCTTTGACCCACAAACTGTAATTCTGTGACTTTGGCATGATCGTCTTGGATTACCATGTTCAAGAAAATCATTGAGAACTCAAATAGGCATCCCTTAGCACGCACACAACTTTGTTTTCCTAGTAGGCACTATGCACTCCTTGTTAACAAGGAAAACTCATCACTAGACTACACATCAAGGAGGTAATATCTCCAGATATATGGTGACTAACTGCTATAAGGTGGCAACACTGTGTTGAGGTAGCAGTGTCACCTCATGCATCCTTATCCCCTTGTAATTTGCTTAGCAGTCAAGTAAACCATCTTGCGTATCCCCTTGTGACTTGCTTAATAGTTGAGTAAACTATTTTGTATGTTGTGTGTATAAATATGGGCTCAATCCCATCGTGATGTATTTACAACGCTAAGTTGGAATTGTTAAATGATGTTTCTGGTGATTGATCTTGTTTGAGTTTATTTAGCTTTTGATCTTACATACATTTGAAACAGACTCGACCTGTATAGATGAGTTGGCATTAAAGGAAAACCAAATGGATAATGGAGTTGTTAATCATCTACAGTTTAACTGACTGAGCTGAATTCGACTCAACTTGTGGATTTTCTTTTCCTTCAATCAGGCAGGTAAATCAAAACACCTCCTCTGTCTACAAAACACTTGAACAGTGAATCACTCTTTTATTGCACACCACATTAAACACACGTTCTTACTGTTTTTTAAGATTCAGGCAGCTTATATTTGCTTAAAGGGTAATAATGTAGTATTGTTGTGTTGTGCCCCTAGTAGATATTATGATATATGAATCGGCACAAGTAAAGTCGCAAAATTTTAAGATCTTAAAGTTCTTCAGGCAACCAATGTCAAGTTTGATAATAGCTTGTGCATTTTATACTGCAGGCACCACCCTGCAATCTATTCCCACACATGACATAGGCTTCTTGTAGTATGCTAACCCCAGTATAAAGCTCCAGGCTCTGATTGGCTATACAAGCAACTCGATAAACTGATGCAAGGAAATATCAGGGTGGAGACTTGAATAATATTGGAGGCTTTGCTATTGAGTATGAACCTGTCTAACTGTCGAGGAAACCAGCGAGGGGGAGGGTGTCACCACTCATCCCCTCGAGATTCGCGTTGCTGCGCATTTCAAGGGTGTAGGTGTGCATCTCGAGGGAATGAACGGTCACACCCTCCCCCTTGCTGTTTTCCTCACCCCTTTCCTCGCCATTTAGAATTTCTGATTGAGTATTGATCCATACAGATTGTTAGGCAAAGATTTTGAGGTGATAGTGAAGTCAGAGAATGTCTAGGGTTGTTTTCTTTTATTTTTTTAAGATGATAAAAAAATGGAGTTGAATGGTTTAAACTTTAATATTTGGATTTCAGTCCAGAGGATAAGCATGGATGACGGAGAAGAGGTGTTGGATCAAATGAAACGGTGTGATGTTTATGATTATATTCCTGGATCGGAGTCTATGGACGCATTATGTTTTCAGGACAGACAGATGTTAGGGGCGTCGCGCACCCCTTGGTCCATTATACATAGGGGCACGAGCCATGTGGTGTGCGGTTTTATCTTAAAATGTCTCGCCTAATCGTGCACCCCTTGGTCCACTATACATAGGGGCGCAGGCCATGTGGTGTGGGGTTTTATCTTAAAATGTTTCGCCTAATCTGGATTATTCATCTGGCGAACCGTGTACCTTGCGCTTGATCCCCCTGAACAATGTGCCGCCTGCACACCACCCCACCAACTTAAACTTCGCCCCAATCATGGGCCATGTGGTGTGGGGTTTTATCTTAAAAGGCCTCCTTGCTATTAGGAGTGGAACATCTCCTTGATGACTCTTCATCACTTGATGTGGGACTCTTCACGCCAACACTATCCCAACAATCGTCCCGATCCGGATTCAATGCATACCCACACCTGTTACCACACACATACTCAAGTCTTCCCGACACACATACTCAAGTCTTCCCGAAAGCAGCACATTGCTTCAGAGTCTAGAAGACCTTTAGCTAATAGGGATGCAGTTTGTAAGTACAGGGAGAAGAAGGCCCAGACGGCATGTTTAGAAGATGAGGTAAGAATTTGAGAGCGATTAATCAACAACTGATCTGGGAATTGCACGAGCAGGCAGTGCTAGAAGCTAAAAATTCAAGCCTAAAAAAACTTATCCTTGATCTTAAAGAAATGATCGATGTTGGATTAGGTGTTTGTCCTTTAAACAAACAGGCTTCTACTAGTCTCCAGGATTGCAGAGTACAGTCAATATGTGCACCACATACCCCATGCATGCCTTCCCCCTTATGTAGGATCATCATCTCAAGCTGGCATTGGCAGAAGCACAAGATTGAACATCCATAACTGGGAACGAATCTGTCAAACAAATGGAAAATCAGCCCCATCTGCAGCTCAAATGAACATGCATGAAGGGTATGATCCCTTGTAAGTCTACTCGTGAGTTTCTAATTTTCTGCCATTGAATGTCTTGTCTTGATGTAGTTCCTAGAATTACAACAGCTTCTATATTTTCTTGCATGTGTGGTGTGCTGTGGTGTGTGATGATGATGCATGAAGAAGGTCGGGTTCGAATAGTGATGTACAATGGATCTGCTGCTTCATCTATCTTACTTCTGTAATGTAGAAAACTGCTTCTAGTAAGCCTCATATTAGTCTAGTCCTATTCTTCTAGCGGGTGCAAATAAAACATTTTACTGAACAATATTTTATCCTTAAGTTTTCTGGTTTTCTTCGCTATGGTTCAAGTCAAGCATCTTTCTTTCATGTTGCACACTAGTTTGTTGGGTTCTCCACAAATTTGGTTGATATATTTTCGTATTAATAGCCTCAGGATTCTTGCAGGACTACGATTTTTTTTTTATCTGCACAACTTCCATCACCCTATTCACTCTGTGTTTGATGTTGGAGTCCAAACTCTGGGTTGCATGTGATGGTACTGAAACTATAGACTTGTAAGACAAGTGTCAGGATTCCCCAAGATATATGGACATTCACATCATAACACACTTATTAGGCTTTATTAACCAATTGTTATGATGTGAATATTCATACATCTAGGCATTAAGCCATTGTTAAGTTAGGATTTCAAGAATAATCTATTGCCCGATTATCACTCCCAGCTCATTTGCTGAGGACCTTAAGAAAATTGTATTTAAATATAAAATAGGGAAAAGTCTCAGCTCATTTGCCGAGGACATTAAGAAAATTGTATTTAAAGATAGAATAGGGAAAAAGTACATCAGTTGTAACCTTCTTCAATTGATTTTCAGGTTCAGGATCCTAAATAACCCTGCTCACTTTCCGAGAAAAATAAAAAAAAGATTGCCCGAAGTATCTAGGCAAAAGATCCTCGACTTTCTATTAAGAATGGAGACCACCTACTCGCGGATGCACGATTGTAAGAAATTGAATAAACAACTCTTTTTTGTTGTTGTTTAAAAAAATAACTTTAAGGTATTAAAAAGAAATAACTCTATTATTTCTAATATAAAAGAGTTGAATTTTCAAACATCTTTAAGGAATTAGGGTGTGTTTGATTGCATGGAATCATATGGCATGAGAATTCATAAGGGACCACCTAAATCTAAGTTAAGGATTATGATTTTTATGTTTATGGTACTTTCATTTTCATTATTGATCATAAAATCTAATATTGGATTGGTGAGTAAACCTCATAATAGCTTACATTTATGTGGTATCCTCATGAATTCTCGTAGCATAGAATTTCATGCAACCAAACACACCCTAAGTTCCTTCGCACAAGAAATAAGGAACAATCTAGGCAACACAATGCTTCCAAACAACCTTTTTGGTCCCTCTCAAGCTTGATACAAGAATCCAAGAATTTTTTTTTTTTTTTTTGGGTTGAAATCCAAGAAAATCAACAAAACCTTGTAAAAGCTACCACTCTGCCCACCAATGATTGAGACTGCCACCACCACCATGTTCACCTAGGTCTAAATATCCAAAACATTGGAGATATATTGGTAATCAATAATTCCAGGCATTCAGGATTGAACCCATCTAATTGTCTGAGGGACGCAGCGAGGAAAACAGCGAGGGACCTCACAGGGGGAGGGAGAACCGTCCATTTCCTTTGGGATGTGTGCATTAAAAATTCAAACACGCATCCTAGGGGAATGGATGGCTCCCCCTCCCCCTGTGGGGTCCCTCGCTGCTTCCCTCGCCAGTTAGATTTTTTCTTCAGGATTGCTAGCCACACTTCCTATCCTAACCTAGTGCACTTCTCCACTGTCAATAAACCTAACAAAATTTGTGTAGCTCATCATAGTTAATGTTTCGAAGTACATTTTTTCACTCAAAGATGTATCATCATCAACTTACACACAAAACACTTTTTTGCAAATATTGAAATTATTTTGTCAATCTTAAATTAGTCATTTGTGCAAACAAAGTGTTATGAAGCTAATAAACTAATCAAATTATGGAATTTTCATTCCTTTTTCTATTGTCATTGCATCATAAACAAGTAAAGACTGCATCTACAGACAATCCAAATGAAAAATTACCTAAAAATGTAAAAGAAGTAAGCATCCTTATGCATTTTTCTTTGGCCCCTTGAGGCAGAGACATTTCTTTGTTGATTTTATTTTCCTCTCTTTTTCTCTATTATTTATTTTCCTCCTTTTTCTTTTCTTTTTATTTGGGTTTTATCATGGAAGAGGAGCTTGGAGAGTGTGTGATGTCACTTATCATCTTCAATGCTACACAAGGCTGATCTACTGGTACCTGCACCAAAGCAACATAGAGATCGATTCTCATTAATAATTTTTTCATATCATTAAAAAAACTGACAACAAGTACTGATCGACAAATCTACTCCCAGGTTCATACTGATCCACACGTGGTTACAGTTGTTTATTTGGAGTGATACCACCTTCTATCATAGTTTTTCATGTATATATTTATCATCACTAAACCCATTAAATACTACTAGGGGCGGAAGCAAAGTATGTGCGCGTAAATGAAGGAAACGGGGAGGAGGATGCTGGAGGGAATCGAACGATTAGGAGACAAACTGCATCTCTAATGATTTTTTTGTGGGATCGAGTCTTTAAAGTCAATAAAAATATGGTGTTTGGGGTCTTGGGTTGGAGTGTTTTACACCCTTAAACCACCAAAACCCCTTTAAAAATTAAGGTTTGGGGATCCCATTGGTGATACCCTGAACCTAAAATTTTAAAGGTAGGATCTTGTGCTCAAACATTGAATTCAAATCGACATGTACAAATGAGACACCCAAACAATGCAGTGTAGAATTACTCGTAAAAAATGATAATGATGTAGGCAACTTACAAAGTGACCAGCCTCTAGGATCCAATAAAAGTGTAGATTCTTGTATGATTTACTGAATCCTTTTGTACTAGTACTCCCACAATAGATTGGAGTTCTGTCCTTGCTCAAGAAACTTTTGAGCCCTTCCCACCTAATTAAAACAAAGATATCAAACTCATTGTACAAAACATTTAAACATTTGATCGAAACCATATCAGTAAATGTGAAAGGCGAACTGAGGGGTGTTTAATTTACTTGAGCTTCTCAATCCATTTTTCAGTTCCCTTGGTCGCGCATATCAGATCAAGCTACATAAAAAAACAACTGGATAAGTCATTTATTATAACAACTTAAACAAAAGTAGACCCAACCATTCGATAGCCGCTTTCGATATTTTAGCTTATTGAAGAATGCTAGTTGTCGATCCACATTATTCAATTTTCAATCCATTTATGGAATGTGTAGTTTTCATGTCAATTCCTGCCAGCCTAATACAGCCTTAGCCACACTAGGAAATTGGAATGCAACTACTTCACATGATGAATTAATTGTGATTCTTTTTTAAGTCACTTATTTGCTTAAGTCTAACTACACATGATTGAGATCCTCTTTTCCTACCCAGTTAAGTCAAATTCAGACTTCATCACTGGAGCTAGCTAATGGTGGGTGAGTGGTCCAAACAGCTCACTATATTCAAAGCTTATCTTGATGAGGATCCGATCCACCATATTGGCTTCAATTGTAGAATACTGACTTATCGAAAGTTTTTGCTCCTTACCTGTCCATTATAGACTGTCACATTCACTCCTTTGGATAATAGCTCATCAACCTGTACCAAGTAACAAACAGAAATCTTCAATGTAATCTCTACAACTTGAATGAAAATGAGGGATGAACATCTTCACGACTTAACCATATGTTACAAGGACACTATCGTTTTGAGAATTCATGTGCAGACCCTTAAAGGTTGAAACAACTTGGGGTACTTCACAAGTACGATGCACATTGAAGCGTTTCATCCCCGTGTTTCTATACCAATTGTCACATACTTGTGACTAATCTTGCACAAAATGGTATACATGAAACAATAATTTTACCTCATTAATTCTTGGCTTCATGAATTCGCCTGAAAGAGATGCAAACACAGCATTTGATTGCTCTCCCCATCTGCAATACACGTCCCAATTGATCGTCATTTACTAGCACAATAATGGACTAAGAGACAATGGTGTTTATGACTGTGCTAGGCATCATAAGATAAGCTACGAAAGAAACTCACTTCACGTTCTCAGGGATGATTTTTAGCTTCTTCCTAATAGATCCATTCATCAAACTGTTAAGGTCACCATTACCACCAGGCGAATTAGACTTAAGGGAGTCGAGATATCTCGAATATCTCTTCAACGCTATTCCTTTCGATAATTCTATGGCTGACATTGAAATTGGATCATTTCCTGAATCCAACAGAAAATTGTAGAAGTCCTACAATGCAAAGAAAGGAACTTGTTAGTATTATCAAATCCCAAATCCTTTTTCAAGATTGATATCATAAGAAGAACATAAGAGACAAATAATTATCGGTACCACAGAATTGCTGTTCTCACTAATAACATTCTCAAGTGCATTCCATGAGTTTGTCGCATCTTCATAATGTCCACCCTCAATTTGTTGCTTGATTTGTTCTGCTAAACTGTTTTATAAAACGGGGTGGGGTATGTTAGATAACTCAAAGTTTGTCAATCAAACTTTCATTTGTATAAAGGTTTTGGGGTCCTTAAAACTTAGCTCGCTTTCCAAAAAAAAAAAATTTGTCAATCAAACAAATATTTCAATTAAACTTGCAGAAAATTTGATTGAAACTTTTGACCTATTAGATTTTCCAAGGCCATTTTCATCGAGCCGTGATACATCCATGAGAAGTGGCCCCCATGAGAACTGTAGTTTGAAAACAAGTCTTAGTATCCATAATCTGAAGCAAGATGAAACTTAGAAGCAACTAATAGTAAATGTAACGCCAAAGCCGATGCACGAAATAAGAATGCTTGATTGAAAAATTACTACTCACCACAAAATCTTCTGGAGAAATCCAACTATCTCCCAAAGCAACTCCTGATTGAAAATGTGAAATTAAATATCTCATCAATCCAATTCCATTTGACTCCCAAACTACAATTCAAACTACTTGAACCATTGACAATTCAATCGATATTCAATAAACAAAAATGGGTATTCTCCAGTGTCTCAGATATCAATCCTACTTGCAATCAAAATCTAATTTACACTATACTTGACATATTGATCGATAAGATTATAAACACACTTAAGGGTTTTCTACATTAAAACTGATTCTATTGAACTTAGAACAAGAGATTACCTCCAAGTTTGAGCTTCAATTTGCCAGCTTCGATCGCTTTTAGAACCGATAATGCGAGAGTAACTGCATATTTTCCACCATAAGACTCTGCAATAATGTAAAGAGGACTCTTTTGTAGGCTCTCATTCCTATTGAAGATCTCTTGCAACAAGGTAGTTAAATCAGTTGCTGCCTCTTCATCAGTTTTCACATATGCATTCTTATCCTCCACATAACTGAACCCCGACCCTACTGGATTATCCTAAATTTCACACCCAAAAAAAAAAAATTTCAAGAACAAGAACTAAAAATTTGTAAAGATTGAGGAACAACACATTATTACAAACACCCCATTTCATAGTTAAATTTGAAGATTTACACAGAATGAATGGAGAAAAAAATCTCATTTTCAATCACATTTCATATCTAAATCAAAATGTATATAGAAAATATTAGAATTTATCATCAATTGAAAGCACTTACCACAAACAAGAGATCAGCTTTTTGCAACCAAGTTGAATTTCTGGCCTTCAAATCAGTATCCAATGGACCAACTTCTTCAAAGTTTCCAATCCCAACTCCTGAAGCACCCTATAGTCTCAGCAAAAAAACACCATTTTCAGATCAAAATGAAAATGGGGGTCTCATAAACTCATTAAAATCTTTGTGAATTGAACAATTGCACTCACAGGTCCTCCTTGCAACCACAAAATAATCGGCCATGGTTTACTAGCATCTTCAACTCTGTTTGGGCTTCTATACAACCACCAAAACATGTGTGCTTCTACAAAAAACAGAACAAAACCAAATCAAACAAGTTTCAATAATGGAAAACTAAAAACCAATAAAGATCAAATCTATTGAGGCATTAAAACTAACTTGGTCGAACTCTGACATAACCCCATTGCTCGGATCCATCTTCACTATGAGCAGCACTTGCAAAAAGTCCACCATGCAGCAGAATACCAATAATGGAGACTGGAAGAAGAACAAAAGGAGACATTTTTTTCATTTCAGAACCAAAATCAACAGGGGGAGAATTTCGGAATCAACAGAACCCACTTCACAGATGGTCTGAATGAACACAGCAGACTTATTAAAAGGGAAGCTTTGTGTTGCGTCAATGTTGCAACAGAAAAAGGCATAAAGGTTAAAACTTTACATGAAAAAAGGAGAAATTTTTATAATGTTTTTGTGAAGTAACTTGCTATAAAAGAAAGTGATCAACAGTGTATGACATGGGAACTATTGGGAAGTGAAAACTTGAGTTGATTGTGGTGGGGTTGATGGAAATGGAAGAGAAGGAAAGGTTGCGTGAAATGGTGGCTTTGTTTGCTTGATTTACAGAATTGTATTTCAATCAAAATTCTGTAAAATTTACTCCATTCATTCAGTCAGCAGTCTTATGTGTAGGATGGATGGATTTTTAAGAACCAATGAGAAACTATCTTTTCGAGAGGGAACCTTGATGATGAAATGAGGTAATATTTCCTTTCATTTTCCACATTGAAGGGGTACAAAATCATGAGAGGATTACTTTTAATTTTTAATTAAATGTTATCATTGTTATTATTCATCATGATCTATCAAACAGAAATTCTAAATGTCGAGGAAGTGGGCGAGGAAACGAGCAAGTGGAGGGAGGTGGCCGGGTGGAGACCATTCACCTCCTTCAGGATGCATGCCGTCTTTTTTTGCACGCGCATCCTGAGGGAGGTGAACGGTCCCCACTCCGCCACCTCCCTCCCCTCGCTCGCTTCCTCGCCATGTAAAATAACTCTCTATCAAATTGTTACTTGATCGTGGTTATGCATGTGACACAAATCATCATAATTAGAGATGATCGTTACAAATAAAATAAGTCGTAGTGGAAATTACTCCTCCAATGACGCATTTCAATTAAAAGATGACCGTTACAAAGAATATAAGGTATGGCGGGAATCACTTCCCCAAAGACACATCTCAATTATGAGAGGATTGTTACGAAAGAAATAAGTAATGACAAAAATCACTCTCCCAATGACACATCTCAATGAAGGAGGAAACCGTTATAATAAACGTCCATGTTCACTGTTAGGGGTGGGTAATGTCGGTTCGGTTCGGTTTTGAGCTCCAAATCGATTTCGAATCGATTTCATTCGGTTTGCCCAAAACTCAAACCGAAACCGAATTTTGTATTTGTAAACCGATGAATTCGGTTGAACCGAATTTCGGATCGGTTATGTTCGGTTGGGCCGAAATTTCAGGCTCAAGTATTTGAAAGACTTTCATTAAAACATATCCAATTTTTTTACAAGCTCAATTTTTTATAGACCCAATTTTTAGCCCAAAATTGAAAACTTTGAGAAAATGGGTGATTTAGTGCAAAAGGGTGTATTGCAATGCATTTGTTGCACTAATCAAGTATTGACACCTACTTGTTATTTAGTTATTTATATATATCTAATTAATCGGTCGGTTAATCGATTCAAAACCGTAAACTGATTTCGAACTGTTTATAATCGGTTCGGTTTAAAATATTTTTTTTCTACTCATATTTCAGTTCGGTCGGTTAACCGAATTTAAATCGATTTTTGCCCACCCCTATTCACTGTGTCATTCGAACTTAAGTCATCCACATAATTGAATGTAATAATTAATGCACTCATTATATAATGTAACGGAAAATGTAATAGAATGATATTACATCAACACAATGCAAATTTAGCTGAATGACACTATGTCCAAATTTAATTTTCTCTCACAGATTATGTAACTTAAGCATCGGAGTGCCTTTAGTCACCAAAAATGTATTATCTGACAATTTAATCTTATTTTACGGATCACATCTGTGGGAGACAGAATTTGAACACATCAATTTATATTAATGTATTAGCGTGGTCCAACCACGTGCTTTTTAAGTAGCCTGTATTGCTTACTGAATCGGTTAAATTTTTCTTTAAAGCTTGACAACAAATGCATTGAATAAGTTGTCCATTTCTATTCAAAACTATTGAATCCAATTATAACAAAAAAACCATGCTACCACCTAAGTCTTGCATCAACAAATATAGTATTGAAATTGAATGATCAACAAATTCACCATGCTAAAGATATCCTTACTAGCTACTAACCCTGGTTTGATGAGTTAGTTTTTGTTAATTAATATTTTTTTTAACTTTATAATATTACAAAGGGTTCATTAATGTAACAAACAATCTTAATTAACTGAATATTGGATAGCAATAGTATTGACTTTAACAATAAATTTGTTCTAACAAGTTTTGGAATAGGTTTTTCGATAGGATAGGGTACAGGTATGCCCATCAAGATTCATATTATGATCGAGTGAGGTTAAAGAATCAGGTTTTGAAATTAGGATGATGTGATTTTACAACCTCGAGATACATATAAACACTTTGAAGATTTATTATTATTTCAAAATCACGCCACATCACCCTAATTACAAAAACCCGATTTTCTAATATTTTTGTTATATTGATATACAAAATGAAACATACCATATTTTCTTCTAAAAATTCATTGATTTTTTTCTATAATTGGAAAGAGCTTTGCTAGCTGTCGAGGAAACCAGCGAGGGAAATGAGGTGGAGGGGGTGAAAATCGTTCACCCCCTGGGGATTTGTGCTCAAAAGTCAACACACACATCCCGAGGGAGGTGAACGATTTTCACCCCCTCCACCTCATTTCCCTCGCTGGTTTCCTCGACATTTAGAATTTTGGAATTGGAAAAGCAAGAAGCTGGTCCAGATAGGTCACATGAAGAGGACACCAAGCAACACAATGAGCAAGCCAGAACAGTTTCCTCTCATAATTCCAACACCATATCTCTAAAAACAGTTTTGCTTTTGACTCCCATCAGTCTCCAATTTGTACTCTTGCATTACTCATACCCAAGCATCCAGTTCTGATTCTGAATCTTGCACTCCCATACAAATTTCATAGGGTCCCTATGTTTCTTTTGTTTTCACCCTTCTTGTTATCATAGTGTGGGGATGGAATTTAACATAAAGATAAAGGAATCGGATTTTACATCAATATATTCAATGCGTCAAATACACAATCATTTCTATTGATGAATGAAGAAAATGTCACCTATGAGAAGTTCTTTTTATCGACTTTCTAATCTTTTTTTTGCGCATAGAATTGAAGTATTTTCATTTATTTTTATTGTCTTCTTTTTAAATAAACTTACAAATGCTTCATTTTCAATGCCAAACTACTGAAAATGTTGAAGCTTTTTGCTTGTTTATTTTTATCAACTCAATTCCAGTTTTAGTCCTGCTGCTGTCTGTGTAACTGTGTTTTGATCAAAATTCCAAACGAGTCTCCATTTAAGATTACAGAAGCCCAACAGAGCAAAGGCCCTGAGCCATATGAAGCCCAAGAATGCCCAGATTTATTAACTGCAGAAATTTCACAAAATTCATTATGGGCTTTGTAAAGGCCCATGTCTAAGTGTGTTGTATTGTTTGAAAGAAATCCTAATTGATTAATACACTTAGGCCCTGTTTGGCTCCACGTTGTAATGGGAGTGGCATACATTCATCGCTCATGATTAATATACTTGACATTACAGTATTGCCATTACAAAAGAAAAAAATTTGATTGAAAAAAAGAAAGTTGCTATGTGTATCCGATTGTTTAGCTCGAAGTCCCTAAATTTTTTTTTATATAAAATGCATAGTGTACTCAACCACATTTTGCTAACCCTAAAACATCTAATTAATTACCAAGAGAGAAAAAAAATATTCACGTAGTCATATTATTGATTAGGGACTTTGTAGAAGGGATTACAATTATGAACTTTTGATGTAGGATCTTTTAGATTTTATGCATTTTTTTGAATTTGTTATAATAGTTGAAACAATTTTTTAAAAATTGATGCATTCGCTTACATATTTATTTGTTTGTTTGTTTATTATTAATACATTTTTTGTCAACTCCTTTGTATTTGATGGACACATTTTACTCTTATGTACTTTAAATTATGCATAGAGAAGAGATAATTAACATGTATTTTTATTCTTGAACAAATTAATGCTTATAAACAAAAATTTTAACCATCAAATGATTTTTATGGATAAAAATAATGGTAAATATTTCATGTCCGTGCAACAAAGTCGAAAATTCCAAAATGCTGCTTCAGTCAAATCAAATAATCGAATACACTTAACAACTACATTTAAAAAAAATTAAAAAGTTTGACATTTTCTTTGTAGTTGGTGGAATATTTGCTAAAAATGTTAAAGAAGAAATCTAGGCATACAACTAACTCTCTAGGAATATTTGTTGCGTGTTGTCTATACATTTTGCTATGTAATCAAACCTTTTAACCTATTTTATAATGTAGTTTATGTTTTTTCAAAATTGACCCACCCGGGAAAAAAGAGTTGGTAGTAGGAAAGTAACAGCCCAACGTGCAACAAGAGTCTATAAGGGCATTAGAAATTCCAAAATTTGGACTTTAAAATGAAGGTAGAAATCGATATGCATTGTATATTTTACGAGTAAAAGTCTCAAATTTGCACTTCTCTAACCGACATATATAGGTTAAGTACTTTAAGAGTGACATTTTTTCCGTTGCTTTGGTTTGTAAAGCATTTCAAACTTTATATTTCTGAACTTGTGAAATCATCTGTCATAAGTCTTAAAAAAATGTTTCATAATACAAATTTTCGATTATCCATTAAGAAAGCCTACCCGCATGATAAAACAAACATCCTTGACACCACATGGCACACACCAAACCTTAAAATTGTAGCAAAAACTAAATACATTATCTCCATATTTAATGATTATAGATAATAATTTTTACAAATACAGAAATGCTTAATTAATTATTGCCTTGTAATGCTCAGCAAAAAGAATTAAAATACTCCACTATGCATGTTTCCTAGCAATTGCACCTTTACGACTCGTGAAAAGGGCAAAAACGTCAACAAAAACTTAAATGAACGAATCGAACATCGACAGGTGGAGCAAGATTACACGTGGCATCCACCGATAAAGGGATCGTTTTCATGACCAGCTTTTGTGCCTATGGTAAGCTAAGTTGCCGACCTCTCTCCACAAGTAACGCAAGCACCAAAAACCAACTCTCCTTTTGCCCATCCAACGTCTCACGTCACACCTGACCCACCTCGATCAATCTCTACCGTCGAATTTATTTGTGTGTTTCAAGCACATTTGTTTAAGTCCTTGTCCCCAAGTGAGGCACTCTTTATGTTTTGGGAGGAGATTCTAAGTCTTGGTCTTCTTCATTTCCATGTCTCTAACTCTCTCAATCTCCTTCATCAAGGAAATTCATCATAACCAGCTATCAAGGCAAAATTTACGTAGTATCAATCACTCAGAAGGAACCCTACGGAATTCGCTTTCTCAACAATGGTAATGTTGTGTGTGATGGCACCAAGATCATAGTTAGTATCTATCTATCAATCTAGCTAGCTATCACATTGCATATGTTGATAAGTTTGTGTCATTGTTGTTAACCAGGGATCAATGTTGGTACCACCATGGCTAGAACCATTGCTGACGACCGCCTTTTTCTCAGTTTGCCGGATACATGGAGATGCCCCAAGGAGTGAATGTAACATGTACTGCCTAGATTGCAATTGTAATGCATTTTGCTTCGACTGCCGGTCCTCTAGACATAAAGATCACCGCGTAATGCAAGTAAGTTTCTCCAGACTACATCTTATATATTGCGTAATTGTTATAAGATTTTAAGTTTGGGGAAGATGGTTTGATCGATTGATGATCAATACGCAGATAAGAAGATCATCATACCATGATGTGGTGAGAGTGAATGAAATCCAAAAGGTGCTTGACATAAGTGGGGTTCAGACTTATGTGATCAACAGTGCTAGAGTCTTGTTTCTGAATGAGAGACCTCAACCAAAGTCAGGGAAAGGTGTATCTCATATTTGTGAAATATGTGGAAGAAGCCTTTTGGATACATTTAGGTTCTGCTCATTGGGTTGTAAGGTTAGTTGTTGTTTCTCGATCTCCTTCTCCATTTTTCATCACATTTGTTTCACTTTCTCACATTTCATCCCTCCAATCACTACAAGCAAAACCAAGAAATTGTAGACAAAATTAAAAAGTCAATCACACATAATGCTATGGTTTTTCAAGCTATAATTATCATTTTGTTGACTATAATGTAAGATTCAAGGAAAATGTGTGTCATGAAGTCCTTGTTTTTCTTGCTATCCAATTGATTGTTTTAGGTTTCATCGTCATGGGTTGTCAGCTGATTATGTTTGATGAATCCTTCTAGGGTCGAGGGAAGAAGCGATGGGTGGGTCCCTTGCCCCCTTTTCCTCGCTCCTTCCCTCAACCCCTAGAATTTCCGATGTTTGACATTACCTTTTATTATATCCAATTTCTGGTTTATATAAGACTAAACCTAGCAATCTCAACACTTGAATCCGATCCATGTACAACCCTAATTTTTTTTGTAACATTTTCAGATTACATCACTGAAGTTATTTCACAAGTACCGGCACATGAGATTTAATTATTATCAATTTAATTTTCTAGTAAATGGGCTTCTTTTTTTTTGACGTCTTTCATTTAACTTGGCTAGCTTGTAGGAATAAGGAAGAATGGGGATGCAAGTTTCATGACATTTGACGCAAAAAATGAACTCATCCAAAGACCAGAAGGAAAAGCAAAAAGAACATCGAGAGGAAAAGATGATCAATTGCTTCAAGGAACACAACTCCACAACATAGACCCGTCCACGCCGCCACCACCACCACCACCACCTTCTGCTAACACAAGACGAAGAAAAAGCATTCCTCGTAGGGCACCCTTTTAAAAGGTACCCTTAGAGATGGAAAAAAACACCATCGTTTGATACCTTCAAGATATGTGTGAAGGAGTTAGTAACCATTGAAAATGGCGTGCGGGTGCTTAATAAGTATTCGTATTATGTCCTAATCGGACCCATCTTAATCTCTCCCGTTCTCCTCATGGTGAAGCAATAATATGAATGAATTATTGGTGAAACTTGCAAGGTTTGTATATAATTATTAGTTTAATTGATTAAATTAAAGTCTTTGTGGAATCCGCTTAATAGTAAAAAGTTGGCCCATCCACCACATGGACAGTTTGATTAAAGCAACCATTTTGCTTTTGAAAGTTTTTTAATTCACATTGAAAGATGGGCAAATCAACTTTTAGGGTTGGAGTTTAGGCAAGTTCTTGAAAAGTTGGATTCTACTTTCCACCATGAATGTCGTGTGAATTGTAACAAAGCAAGGCTTTATGACATAGTTTTATTTCAATTATTTCTTATGTAACATATTAATTGGGATTTACAACTATAAAGTTTAGGACTTTTTAGATTAATATTGTTATTTGTATGACTTCATGTATACAACGGTGTTGTCAACCAATGCAGCTAACTTTTAGTCACGTACATGCGCAACCTCACAATGTTCTCTTAACTTATAAAGGGTCCGAGTTCCGGGTTGTTTGGAGAAGGAGACAATTATCTGTCATATATCTCCCTCAAATTCTGCGTTGGTAGTTGATTCGGAGGGCGTTAGATGACGATCAATTCTCTGCCGTCACAGCTTCTAGCCACTTTTGGGTTAGGGTAAGGGTTTTTTTACACTTCTACCATTTTATGGATTATGTTTGTGATTGTATTTTAAAAACAATGGAAAGAAAGTATAAAAAACCTCTATCCAGACCCAAAAGTGGCTAAGAGCCCTGATTGCCTAAAATTGTTGGCTAAGTGATACCATGAGACTTGTGTTCTCAATTTTGGGATTGAAAATGGTAGGATTGTCTTTTTAATTTATTTCTTAACCTTTGTTAACAAATTAAGCTTTATTTAATTATAGTACCTAAATGGTTTTTTTTTTTTTTTTGTTAAAAAGAAGGTCTTCAATCATGGTCATTTTCCGGGTTTTTTTTTATAATTAAAATATCCGATATTCTAAAACCCAGTTTTTAAAATATCAACCTCATCCAAAGGTACGTACGACTATCATGTTATTAGTGCATTTATACATGGTGCATTTTCCAGCCAACTCTAGCAGTGCTTGGTGCGCCTTTCCAAAGGTGGGCGACCTTTGAAAGGGTGAACCAAGTTATTAACCCCAACGACCTCAACATATATATATATCCTCCAAAGTTTTCATTTTACTTTGGCAAACTGGTTCGTATGCTACCAGTGGCGAATGGGTCTGGTTGAGTCGATGGACCCATAGATCAGAGCAAAATTAGCATGAAATGCATAACACATTCATATGAAACTATGAAATGCTTCAGCCATCATAGTGTGTTGTTGAATGTTCGAGTTCCCTGCAATGCCATTACCTCAAAAATTTCTAAGAATCCAACAAGCACCACCAGGACATAACTCCAAGAGGATTGGGCCCAAAATACAACAGAAGGCAACACAATAGGATGGGCTGTTTAGAATTGAAAGGATACCAGAAAGATTGAAGCCCATAGGAAGTCGGAACTCCGAAGAGTACACCCATACTTGCTGCGATAGTACTTGGAAACCTCAAATCAGGTGTTTGCAACCACGGTGGTGTGACATGATCTGGGAGGATAATGAAATCCTCGACGTGTAAACTTTTCAATGTAATGCGATGTCATCCTATTGCACAATCTAATTGCAAAAACCTGATTCCCTATCATCCAAACCTAATTACATGCCAATTTTTCTTTTACTCTAAAAAAATCTTAACTTCGTTAAAATTGATAGCTATTTGTGAACCTAGTGATCAGGGAGTATTTCTAACCGGCTTGGTCTACTGGTTTAGTTTGCATGTCTGATCGGCAGATTTACACTTTTTGTCCCTCTTCTTTTAAACACAACCACAAACACTTAAAAAAATATAGACAAAATAGTCATTCTAGCCGATCAGACATACAAACCAGGCGCGAATACCAAACCGGCTAGAATTTTCGAGTGATCAGGAACATGGATTGCTGCATCATACTAGCATCGGTGGAAGCTTAACACTTCCAGCTACTGCATGCGTTCATCTAAAGTTTACAATATAATTTAATCTCTCAGGACCCATCACTTTGATGTGATGTTAATCGCTTATTAAAAAAGGTTTTAATTGTGAAAGTCTTGAATGTCTGTAATACAATAACGACTGCAGCGCTGATAAACAGTATTGATGTCTTTAAATTGATTTTTATTATCATTTTGCCCTCTTAATTCTGTAATATTTACAAAAAATAAAAGTAGTTAAAAAGTGGCGAAATTCTAAATGTCGAGGGAAAGAGCGAGGAAATAAGTGAAAGAAATATTTGTCTTTTAAATTAAAAACACTATTATAATTTTTACAATTTTGTCCGCTACCATTCATATTTTAAACAATTAAAACTAATCTCTTTGAAACATTTATCAATTATACTAAACATTTATCAATTATACTTAAACTCTTAAGTTATATATATATTTTTTATATTATTCATGAATTTAATTTTTTATTACCTTTTGAAGAACAAAATTTCTAATTGTCGAAGAAATCACTGAGGGAGGACCCTCCATCCCCCTCATGATGCCTGTTGTCAGGACTAGTACCATTGGTTAAAAAAATCAAGGTTCAGAGGTCTTTCAAGACTTTTTTAATGGTCTCAAAACTCAATGTTCCCTTTTTAAAAGTGCTCAAATGCTTAGCATTTATATAATAGGGGAAAGGTTTGAGCTCTTGACTGTGAGGACGTGTTGCCTCCATTGCATAGTCGGGCCAGACTGTACCGCTAGCATTTTTATTATTTTCTTTGCATTGCTTTTCAACTTCAAACTTGTATTTTCATCGATCGATAGCATCAAACTAGTCTTAAGCAACGTCCTTCTGAACGTTCCTCCCCATTGTAATCTATTGAATGTTAATGAGAGCTTTTACTGACTATTGTGCATTGTTATATTGTCTACAGATTGATATTGTGCATTCTTAAGTTAATATTTGTGTCCGTCAAAGTAACTACTCATAGGCTTACTAGTGAATTGGATAACTAGTGTCGCACGGATTACTAGTCCGTGACAGTTGGTATCAGAGCCAGAGCTTGTTGAATGCAAACCAGGATGCAGGAAATAAATGAGCGCCTTAGCACTATGGAGGAACGACAGGCCAGTCGAATGCATAGACTGGAAAGCAAAATGGACCAGATGAACACTTTGGGAGAACAGATTAGTCAGTTGGATGGACTATTTTCACTGGCAGACAAAGTGGATTCGTTGGCTGAGCACGTTGATAACTTAGAGGGACGAACAGTCGCAATGGAAGAGTCGCCTCACCCCACAGCTCAAGTGATGAGTGACTTCCAATTACAATTGGAGGACTTATTTGCAAGGGTTGACTTGCTAACTAAGGCCACAGGGACGACTGATCACCCTAGGATGAAAGTACCCGAGCCAAAGTCATATGCTGGGGCACGAGATGGGAAGGAGTTAGAGAACTTCTTGTTTGATCTGGAGCAGTATTTTAGCGCGGTGAACCCCGAATCAGAAGAAGCCAAGGTTACCATGGCGACCATGTACTTAGCAGGTGATGCGAAACTATGGTGGAGAACCAAATATGCAAATATGGAAGAAAGTCGCATCCTTATTAGAACTTGGGCAGACCTCAAGAAGGAACTCAGAAATCAATTATTGCCTGAAAACACTGATTTCTTAGCAAGGAGGAAGCTCCACACTATCAAACAGACAGGCAATATTCGAGACTGTGTCCGACAATTCTTAACTTGCTTGCTAGATATTTGAGACATATCTGAGAATGACAAAGTTTTCTGTTTCATGGAACAAGCTCAGCCGCTTCTACAAGCAGAATTACAAAGGCAGAAGGTGACAGATATTACAAGTGCTATTGCGGCAGCAGAAATGTTTAGCGATTATATGCCCATGACTGGATCCACTTCGCTCAATCACTCCACAACTAGAACTGGCAGTACCAATTCAAGCTCAGGGTCGAATGCTCGCTCACCTCACCAAAACTGGAGAAACTCAAGTCAAAACCGAGGAAACTATAATTTTCGGCCGTCCAACCAGAAATGGAGTTCCAACAAAAATTGGAATGCCAGCTCTAGCAACTCAAATTACAACAACAAAGGAGGGCAAGACTACTCTGGACAGTGGAGACCATCTGCCCCTGCCCCATGCATTCTTTGCAATAGCAGGGATCACCCAACAGGCAAATGTCCATCCAAACCAGCTCTACACTCATTAATGTCCTTGCTTCAAGCAGAACCTTCTAACCCCACCGCATCGAGCTCGAACCACACCAACAGTGAGACCTCCCAAATGGGAGCTCTAGCAAGCTCAATGCTGTCAAAGGAGAAATGTATGAGCACCCACACAAGAAGGCTTTACAATACATCGACATCACTATCAATGGGTTCCCTTCCCAAGCATTGTTGGATTTCGAAGCGACAGACAATTTTATTGCCTCAGATGAAGCTAGACGTGTGGGTCTGAACATAGAAGGAGATGTGAGTAAGTTGAAAGTTGTTAACTCTGAGGCAATCTCTATTAATGGTATGTCTAGAGCTGTGCCACTACAGGTTGGTCCATGAGAAGGAATATCAAACTTCTTGGCCGTTCCACTTGATGATTTTAAGGTGATTCTTGGCCAAGAATTCTTCCGAGGAGCTGCAGCAGGACCATTACCTTTCATGGACTCCTTGGGGTTTTTCGGACCCAGATTACGCATTGTACCAACCTCAATTTGACCAACAACTCATGATAGAATATTGTCGGCGCTCCAAGTCAAGAGGGGCTTGGCAAAAGGAGAAGATACATACTTAGCTGTGGCAAAGCTAGAGATGGAAGATGATACTAGCAAAATTCTTGAGGAAGTTGCCCAAGTTATTGCTGAATTCAGCGAAGTGATGCCGAATGAATTGCCAAAGAATCTACCTTCCAGAAGGCTCATTGATCACGAAATTGAGTTAGTCTCTGGTGCCAAGCCACCCGCACGTAGTCCATATCGCATGAGCCCTCCAGAGTTGACCGAATTGAGAACACAACTAGATGGCTTGTTGGAGTCAGGATTCATTCGGCCCTCTAAAGCACCTTATGGGGCACCTGTTCTTTTTCAGCGGAAACATGATGGCAGTCTTCGCCTTTGTGTTGATTATAGAGTCTTGAACAAACTCACTATAAAGAACAAATACCCGCTGCCGCTCATTGCAGACTTATTCGACCAACTTGGATCCGCCAGATACTTCACAAAACTCGACTTGAGATCAGGTTACCAACAGGTCCGCATTGCTGCGGGTGACGAATCCAAAACTGCTTGTTCTACTAGATATGGGTCATATGAGTTCCTAGTAATGCCCTTCAGCTTGACCAATGCTCCAGCTACATTTTGCACCCTTATGAATGGCTTGTTCAGTTACCTTCTGGACAAGTCTGTGGTTGTCTATCTTGACGACATTGTGGTTTATAGTGGGACTATAGAAGAACACCTACATCATTTGCGAGAAGTGTTCCAAATCCTTAAGGATAATCATCTCTTTGTCAAGAAGGAAAAGTGATCATTCGGCCAGACCCAGATCAATTTCTTGGGTCATGTTATTGGCAATGGCAATATTCGGATGGACATGGAAAAAGTCAAGGCAATCCATGATTGGAACTCTCATAAGAACGTGTCTCAACTACGTTATTTCCTTGGACTCGCAAACTATTATCGTCGCTTCATAAGGGATTACTCTAAGAGAGTTGTTGCCCTGACAAATTTGTTGAAACAAGACCGAAATTGGGAATGAGATAGGCAGTGTGAAGCTTCATTCCAAGACTTGAAATCGGCCTTGATGAAAGATCCAGTATTGGCCTTGCCAGACATCACAAAGCTCTTTGAAGTACAAACAGATGCATCTGATTATGCCTTAGAGGGAGTTTTACTTCAAGATGGTCACCCGGTAGCATATGAGAGTCGAAAGTTGAATGATACAGAGTCTCGTTACTCAGCTCAGGAAAATGAATTGCTAGCTATTGTACATTGTTTACGGGTGTGGAGACACTACCTATTGGAATCTCAAGTTCTTATTAAAACGGATAATGCTGCAGCAAGCCATTTCCTCACTCAGAAGATGCTAACCTCCAAGCAATCTCGATGGCAGGAAAAATTAGCAGAATTTGACTTAGTATTGGAATACAAGCCAGGGCGCACTAACAATGTAGCTAATGCACTCAGTAGAAGGGCAGACCTTGCAGTGCTAACCCATACTGGTCCGAGTCACACCATCTTGGAGAAGATTAAAGTAGGCCTACAGACAGATCCACAAGCGAAGGCGATTACAGAGTTGATCAAGCAGGGCAAAACTCGACAGTTCTGGATAAAAGATGGAGCAATACTCACAACTGGTAATCGCCTCAATGTTCCGAGAACTTCTGGTTTGAGGAAAGAACTTTTGAGAGAATGCCATGACACCCATTGGGCGGGACATCCAAGTTGGAGACGGACACTTGCATTGCTAGAGAGGGAGCACTATTGGCCGCAGATACAGGAGGATGTAATGGCCTATGTTCGAACATGTCTTATTTGCCAGCAAGATAAGGTTGAAAGAGATCGACCAGTAGGCTTACTAGAGCCCCTGCCTGTTTCAACTCGTCCTTGGGAAAGTGTTTCCATGGACTTCATTACCGGATTACCGAAAGTGGAGAATTTCAGGAGTATCCTTTTAGTTGTTGACCGATTCTCAAAGTATGTGACCTTTGTGCCGACCGGACTAACTTGCATAGCCGAAGATACGGCGCAATTGTTCCTCAAGCATGTAGTGAAGTATTTGGGACTGCCCGAAAACATTGTTAGCGACCGTGATGCTCGATTCACAGGAAAGTTCTGGAAGGAGTTGTTCAAGCTCTTGGGATCCAAACTTAATATGTCGACAAGCCAACATCCCCAATCTGACGGACATATTGAGCGCTTTAACTCTATGCTTAAAGAATGCCTTCGCCATTTTTTAAGTGCAAACTAGAAAAATTGGGTGGGACTACTTGATGTTGCACAATTCTGTTTCAACTTACAAAAGAGCTCAGCTACTCACTCTAGCCCCTTTCAGTTAGTCACTAGTCAGCAACCATTGACACCACATACAGTGCTAACCGGATACCAAGGACCCAGCCCAAGAGCTCTTGAATTTGTCAAACCTGGCAGAAAAACATTGAAGTTGCTCGAGCCTATCTTGAGAAAGCCTCCTGTCACATGAAGAAATGGGCCGACAAGAAACGACGAATCGATCCTTTTGAAGTTGGGGATTTGGTATTGGTGAAATTAGATATGTTCAACAAGTATAAACGGACAGCTAGAACACACAACAATCTGTTTCGCAAGTATGAGGAACCGGTACAGATTATTGAGAAAGTAGGCAAAGTCTCCTATCGCGTCAAGTTACCACATTGGCTCCGTTTCACCCATCCTGTCTTCCATGCAAGTAACTTGAAGTCTTACCATGCAGATGCCGCCGATCCCACAAGAAATGTATCAACCCAAGCATTGCCTAAGCATCCTACTAAGCCAGATCGAGAAGTGGAAGAAATCTTAGCTGATCGCCTCATCAACAACACAGGCCCGGATAGAGAGTATTTGGTCAAGTGGCAGGATGAACCTCCTTCAGAGATCAGTTGGGAGCCAGTCGAGCATCTGCTGCCATACCTCTCAAAGCTGGAAGAGTACTTGGAAAAGTTCGCTGCGAGGGCATCAGCGAATTGAGTGTGGGAGAGTGTCAGGACTAGTACCATTAGTTAGGGAAATCAAGGTTCAAAGGTCTTTCAAGACTTTCCTAATGGTCTCAAAACTCAATGTTCCCTTTTGAAAAATGCTCAAATGCTTAACATCTATATTATAGGGGGAAATTTTGAGCTCTTGATTGTGAGGATGTATTGCCTCCATAGCATAGTCGGGCCAGACTGTACCGCTAGCATTTTTATTGTTTTCTTTGCATTGCTTTTCAACTTCAAACTTGTATTTTCATCGATCGATAGCATCGAACTAGTCTTGAGCAACGTCCTTCCAAACGTTCCTCCCCATTGTAATCTATTGAATGTGAATGAGAGCTTTTACTGACTATTGTGCATTGTTATATTGTCTACAGATTGATATTGTGCATTCTCAAGTTAATATTTGTGTCCGTCAAAGTAACTACTCATAGGCTTACTAGTGAATTAGATAGCTAGTGCCGCACGGATTACTAATCCGTGACACCAGTCCTAATTTCCTCACCAATTAGCGTCTCTCTTTGAAGAAACTTAAAATTTAATATATTAATTTAAACGATTGTCCTCCACAATTCTTTTAAAGTGCTCAATGCATATAGATTCGATACTTAATCGTTGAAAGATAGAAAATTCTAACATTTAATTAATCATAAAAATAAAATAACATAATTTTATGCATGTCCTTAATGTCGTTTCTGGAGTGGGCTTAAACTACCGTCCCCGTGGGTAATTTGCATAGTGGGTCTGTGAATCATTCCATTTGACATTGGGTTTGGACCTCGAAATTTGATTACAAGGCTACATTTCTTTACAAAATTTATTTGGTTCATAATGTGTGTGCGTGCCACATTCTTAAATTTTGGCGAAGTTGTAATTACCCCATATCCAATACAACAAGAAACTTCATATAATTGTTAGAATGTTGGGATGTTCTTATTTTATTGTGGATGTATTAGCAATAAGTAGAGTTAGCAATAAGAAATTCTATGTTATGGAGATTGTTACGATCCGATTCACAAATATTTAAACTCGTACATATATAGAATTTATGAGCTTTTGGACATTTTCCTTTTTCTCTCCTTCAGATTCGCTCACACAAAAATATCACAGAGATCATAAGCCATTGGGTCAATCGGTCACTACCGCTCATGCTCAGTCAGAATTTTCGTAAAATAAGTTAGAGCAGGCAATAATGGAAAATTGTATGTCATAGCAATTCAAAAACTAGATCGAGATAGAATACATAAAATATAAAAAAATATCTCGATTATTATAAACACCGCTTTGTACACCCATATTCCAAATTAAGGCGAAGAAACGAGCGAGGGGAGTGAGGTGGAGGGGGGAACCGTTCACCCCCTCAGGATGCGCAAAAAACAATGACACGCTTCCCAAAAGAGTGAACGATCCCCCCTCCACCTCCCTCCCCTCGCTCGTTTCCTCGCAATGTAGAATCGCTCCTTTTCAAATTTTCTTCAATTTTTAATTTTTATTCAAGATTCGACGCATCAATAATGCATGCAATGGAGGCCAAAATTTTAACAACTCTGACATGATCTTGATACACGTGCACGTGAATGTATGTTTGGGAAATTGCAGAAAGAGTTAAGATTGATCATGCATGTCAGCCCATCCAAACATTCAAATTTCATAAAATTGCCAGCAAGTCATTTATTATTATTATTAAAAAAAATTTGGTCAGAAATATCTTTTTACAATTTTAACTTTTTTTCATCAAAACACGATCATAAACATAATTTATAAAAAGGGTAAAATTGTAAAAGGGTTCAATCTTAAAAAAAAAATTAATTGACTGGCTGGCTACCTAAAATTATTGTAGTATGTATGGGTAGGCAAAAATTTATTTAAATTCGATTAATCGATTGATCCGGTTTTTAAATTCGGTTCGGTGACCAAATCGAAATATGAGTCAAAAAAAATAATTTAAATCGAACCGAATCGATTATAAACTGTTCGAAATCGATTTATGATTTTGAACCGACCAAATAATAACCGAACCGATCGATTAATTAGATATATATAAATAAGTAAATGTCAATACCTGATTAGTACAACAAATGCACTATAGTACACCATGTTGCACTGAATCACCATCTTCTCTCAAAGTTTTCAATTTTGGACTAAAATTTGGTCTGTAAAAAAATTGAACATGTTTTAATGAAAGTCTTTCAAGTGCTTGAGCCCAAAATTTCGGCCCAACCGATCCGAAACTCTGTTTAACTGAATTCATCGATTTACAAATACAAAATTCAAATCTCCTTTGAGTGTATGTATACATTAAACAATGGTGAAATGTGATTGTGATATCTCTCTCTTTATCTATCTCTGTGCTTTCTCAAACCCTTTTGTAGGTTCTATTCCAAAGCCTAGAGAATGTTTGGGATGTTTGAATACTATCTCCCATTTATTCAGATTGAGATGGACTTCAGCACATACCGAATGAATCTATGTAAAACGAATAACTGATTTCATTTTTGTACAATTTTGTAATTTTTTTATTACTAATTTTTAATTTAACATGGAAAACTCTGTAAAATAATTTCGTTTATATCCATTATTTGTAAGAAAACAAGGCACCTTAATTTGAATTTTTTGAACATTAAATTTTTTTTATCACTTAACTTTTCCCATCTTAAATGCCACTAGCAAGATTCGAATCCTAAACATGTGATTCCATTTGCCACAGGTGTGTTTTTTTTACATTATTATATCATACCGTTTAGCATACTCAAGCTAAAAAAAAAGAGAGAAAAAAAGCACTAAATATAAAGCGGTTCAACAACAGGAAAACATTCATAAGAGCATCATACAGACGAATCCACTAATCCTGTGTTATAAATCATAGTTTACATTAATGCCTCAGTGTTAAAAGAGCTTAAATTTACACTTAAAAATCTTCACTAAAACAACTACCTAACCATGTCGGATACACCTAGACATAACCATCACCATTCCTTGAATTAACCGCCTTTGCAACGCACCTTATTTCCCCATATGAATTTAGGGTGTCAAAGTGTATAAGATCATCCAGATGAGACAAAAAAACAGAGCTTTAAATTGGTCTCTAATCTCTATGAAAACTTCGAAGTAGTAAATTCTCAAACAAGAAAACCCAGATCCTCCGTAGGAGCCAAAACATTACATCTTACAAGGCTGAAATGAATGGTCTTCTTCAATAAGGGAAATACCCAAAATCAGTTGATCCATAACTGGAGAGAACATACTTAGACCAAACTAGCTAGAGAGTCCTTGGTGAACTCATAGATAACAACCATAGAATTTTTGTTGAATGATCAATCGTAGTTAGGTGAGGCAATGGCTCGAGTAATGTGTAGTGTTACGAGGGTTGGCATGTTACTTGACTAAATTATCCGAGCCACTAATAAACATGTTCATTTGCGTCAACCCGCCCAATCCACTTATTTTCTGCTTCAATCTTCTCAAATATGTTGGTGGGCTGAGCGCGTGCGCACACCTAAATCTACTATACATAGCAACGATATTGTCATCAACTTAAATACCCAATGTCTTGAGCCTACCATCCGGGTCACGGGTATGGAGTTTTTTTTCTTAAAATACATCATTACTATCAGGGAGTGGACAATTTCTTTATAAACCTTAGTGACAATTCTACCTTACTTGATGTGGGACTATTTAAGCCAACTCCATCCCAACAATCTTCACTTTTGGCGTGAATCGCCACACATCCTACAATCCATCCACTGGTCTGAACATCTCGAATAACACCTCCTTCTCGAGTCTCATGTGCGACCACGATCCTGTGGGTAGCACTCGGTGTACGGGCTGATATCCTTGTGTTGTTGGCTCCACCTTAGTTGCAACCACCACACTAATTCCACCTTGACTGGACTTGTAGGATATCATCTTTTGGCAAGGGTCTGGAACCTAATTTGGATCCATTATCTGGCGGACCGCGCACATGCGACGCTCTACCTATCTCGCAACCTTGCGCCGGATCCCCTAAACAATGTGCCGCCTTGCACCACTGGCGGATCGCGCACATGCGATGTTTTACCTGGCTCGCTACCTCGCGCCGAATCCCTTGAACAATGTGCCACCTTGCACCACTTGCCAAGTCCACGCTGAACCATCGGCTCTGATACCAATTGTTGGAGCGCTGAGCGCGTGCGCGCAGCTAGGTTCACTATACATAGTAAAGATATTGTACCCAACTTAAACACCCGTTGTCTTGGACCTACCATTGGGGCCATGGTGTGGGATTTTTATCTTAAAAGATCTCGTTGCTATTAGGGAGTGGACCATTTCCTTATAAACCTTAATGACAACTGGTGAAAATAATCTAAAACAATAATAAACAAGACACCAAGATTTACGTTGAAAACCCTTCAATGTGAAGGGGAAAATCACGGGGCAAACCCAAGAAAATCCACAAATCAAATAAGAAAAAGTACAATAATTTCTCAAATTTTTTTTCCCAAAGCTTGAGTAATACAATAAGTAAATAACACAGATTACCTCACAGCAAATTAACCCAAAAACTCCTTCAACTTCTTCTACCAAATCAATCGACAAAACTAAGTCAATATCGCAGCCATGCGTCACACTTTGTCGCACAAAATCACACCCAAATAATCAGACACAAAGTCACCGTCCATGCGCACCTTACAAAAAAAATCAAATCAGCAACGACAAAAAACCGTTGCTGATTGAACTAAAACCGTAGCTAAAAGGAATCAGCGACGGCAAAACAGCCGTAGCTAATTCATTCGTCGCTATTTGAATCAACAACGGCAAACTTACCATGGCTAATTCTCCATGGCATAAACCCATCGCTAATTTGAAAAGTGTGGTCGCTAAAGTTATTTAATATTTTGGCTACAACTGTGGCAAAATAAAAACTAGCGACGGTATTTGTCGTCGCTAAGTTACAAATTCAAATGGTTATCAGCGACGGTATTCGCCGTGGCTAGTTAGCAACGGTAAGAAAGCTGTTGCTAAAGTGTAAATCCAAATGGACATTAGCGGTAATTGTCGTGGCTAGTTAGCGACAACTTTTTGCCGTGGCTATTTAGCGGTAGTTTTTTCTAAATAGCGACTGTTTTTGCCGTCACTATTTAGCAACCGTTTTTTTGTCGTGGCTATTTAGCGATGGTTTTTGTCGTGGCTATTTAGCAACGCTTTTTTGCCGTCGCTAAATTGCATATCTAATTGACAAAACGACCACGGTATTTGCCGTGGCTATTTAGGGACAGCTTTGTTGCAAATCATATTGACAAAAGAAATTTACAAATTCTAAATTACAAATGATAATTCATTTTTTATAATGAAATTAGCTATTAATGATTGTCCATTCTGAAAATTAATATCAACTACCAGAACTAAACTTAATTGATCAAAATTATAACAAAAATTACACAGAATCTCTAGAATATCATACAAAAATTACAAAGAATCCATACAAAAATGACAAAAAACCACAAAAAAAAATCAATCTATAGAATATCTGAAATCTGAAATCTGATATCCGAGATCTGAGATCAGAGGAGGCGGCGGAGGAAGGGAGGGGGGAGAGAGGTGGCAGGATCGATGTCGAGGGAGGAGGCCGGGATCGGTGTTGAGGAAGAGGCAGACTTCTCCTCTGTGGTTTTATTCTCTGGAGGTTGAGAGAAAAAATTTTGTTGAGAAATTTTTTTTGTTTAAGTTGGTTTGTAGAAAAAATTTAAATTTATATAGAGAAAGGTAATTGAAGGGGATTGGTTGTATTAGTTTCACGCGGATCGGTGACGTGGTTTGGTTTAGTGCGTTGGATTGAGCTAAATTTTTTGGTGTTATTGACGGTTGAGATGAGGTTTCACGCGGATTGGTGACATTTTTTTTTTAAATATTAGCGACAGTTTTTTGCTGTAGCTAAATTCTTTAGTATATAAATTTTTTTTAAAACCAATTAGCAACGGTTTACTTTCGACGCTAATAAAAATAATCTAAAACTTAGCCACGATTCATCGCCGTAGCTAAATTCTTTAGTGCATAATTTTTTTTCAAAAAAACAATTAGCGACGGTTGTTTGCCGTCGCTAATATAACAATAATGTTATTTTTAAATCAATTAGCGACGGTCTTTTACCGTCGCTAATATAAACATAATGTTAATTTTAAAAAAATAATAATTAGCGAGTAGCAAATAATTCATATAAATTTGTATTTAAAAATAATTAATAACATACTTACCGGGTACCTAACTTTTCTTCGGAGATCTTTTTTTTTCAGAACTTTTATGGTTTGAATCCGAGTAGCAAAGTTACGATCCCATAGAGCACCTGTTACTATATTGTGAACGAATCATCCACAGCTCTCATACCACAAAGAGCAACCACTGATAATACCAATGAACCCATGTGATGTATCTGTCATTTTCCAAGAGCAACCACTAATAATACAAATGAGTGAAGGACTCTGTTCAAGAAATCTTCGACTTCGACTCTTCGTTTGTGTGCGAGAGGGAGAGATCGTGATCTTCGACTTCGACCCGTTGTTTGTAAGGTGGATCAAGATATGATATGATCTAATCATATCTTCTTATTCAATCTGATCTGATCAAGGTCATATCTTCTTCTTCGATCTTGATCATATCTTATCTTCTTCTTCGATCTTGATCTTGATCAAGATATGATCAAAATCAGATCATATCTTCTTTTTTTATCTGATCTTCTTCGATATGATTTGTTCTTCAAACATTTCTTCTGTAAACTAAATAAGAGAATGTGATCAGGGAAAGAACCATTGGTTGCGATCAGGGAGAGAACCATTGGATCAGGGAGACATTTCTTCTGTAAACTCTCACAACAGATCAAATCAAAAGCTCTGGCTCTAGCTTGGACGGTTGTCTGTGATAGCGAAGAAGACGATGGGGACGACAGTGACTGTTGGGCTGCAATGTCGTTGGGGTATGTGAGGATGGGTGAGCGGGTAAACAGTTTGTGAATGGTTGACGAAGAAGATGATGATGGTCTGTGATTGGGTTTGTTGTTGCGATGAGGAAGGGGACGATGAGTTCGAGAGAAGGGTTTGATGGAGATGGGTCTGTGTTGTGAGCGATATGGCTGTGACGGTGAGGAAGGATCTATGTGAGGAGAAGGGGTGACAACTTGCAGCTATTTAATTTAAACTATTTAAACTAGGTCGGGCCGATAACCTGACGGGCTTCAGAAATGGAAACCGAGGTCCGGACCAGAAACTTCGGGTCGGGCCGGGCTTTTACAACCAAAACTTTTATAATTAATTAAAACCGATCTGAACCGACCCGATCGGTCCGGTTGTCGGTTCAGTCCGAGTTTTCGGTCCTAAATGCCCACCCCTACTAAAGAGTATCACAAAAGCAAGGAAGAATTATTCTAAACAATTTATCAATTTATTTACCTATTTATGCATTCGATTCCCCTGACTACAATTTCTGAAAATCATTGTTGTCTTTTTATGCACTAATATCTTTTTATCAGTTAAGTTGATGTTGGCTAAGTTATTGATATAAAAATAATGTTATTTTAAAAAAAATCAATTAGCGACGGTTCTGGGCCGTCGCTAAATTCTTTAGTGTTTAATTTTTTTTTTCAAAAAAACCAATTAGCCACGGTTTTTTGCAGTCGCTAATAAAAAAAATCTGAGACTTAGCCACGGTAAATTGCCGTAGCTAAATTCTTTAGTGTTTAATTTTTTTAAACCAATTAGCCACGATTTTTTGCCATCGCTAATAAAAAATATCTAAAACTTAGTCACGGTAAATTGCCGTATCTAAATTCTTTAGTGTTTAAATAAATAAAAAAAACCAAGTAGCCACGGTTTTTTGCCGCCGCTAATAAAAAAATCTTAAACCTAGCCACGGTAAATTGCCGTAGCTAATTTCTCTAGTGTTTAAATTTTTTTTCAAAAAACCAATTAGCCAAAGTTTTTTACCATCGCTAATAAACAAATCATAAACTTAACCACGGTAAATTGTTGTAGCTAAATTCTTTAGTGTTTAATTTTTTTTCAAAAAAATCAATTAGCCACGATTTTTTGCTGCCGCTAATTGTTTTTAATATATATATATATATATATATAGGTATATATATTTTAATTTGTAAACCTTAGCGACGGTACAATTGTCGTCGCTAATTGTTTATATATATATTTTAAATCCATTAGCTACAATATTCTACCGTATATATATATATTCTACCATTAGCTACGGTATATATATATATATATATTCTACCATTAGCTACCGTAAATCCATTAGCTATGGTATATATATATATATATATATATATATATATATATATATATATATATATATATTCTACCGTAGCGAGTGAATTTTATTTGTAAAACCTAGCGATGGTTTTTTTGACGTCGCTAAATGTTTTTTTATATATATTTAAAAAAAATTCATTAGCTACAGTATGCTACCGTAGCTAATTATTTTTATTTGTAAATCTTAGTGACGGCTAAATTACCGTCGCTAATGCAAGAATTAGCGACAGTTTTAAGCCGTCGCTAAATATTTTGCGACGGATTTTTATATTTATGGGTTGAAACAGTGTCGAAAGCAATTAGCGACGGTTTTTTGCCGTCGCTAATCGTATAATTAGCGACGGTATCAAAAAACCCTTGCTAGTTTTCGTAGCTATTAAAGTATTTTTTCGTAGTGGCATACAGCCGCACCAAACACCAAAGAGAATACTACGTTCTCTGTTGCTTATTCACGCAACAGTTTATCTGAAAACACTATCAATAAAACTATATTTTATGCACCTATTTATACTTGTTTGCAGCCACCCAACACCGCCTCATATAGAATTTTGTTTCTATTTAATTAACCAACTGCCAACTCATTCCTTATTCAAAACAAAAACTTTTTTTTTTTTTAAAGCGAGCTGGGTTTTTATAGGATCCCATAAAAACATTTTTCCTTATTTCTTATTTAAAACATTTTCCCTTATTCAACCAAACTTGAAACTATATTTAATTAATTACCAAAGTTGAATCCACCCTATTGGGTTGGACCTCAACAAAACACACAAATCATCGTAGGGTTACTTTTTGTCAGAGATGTTGAATTAAGCTCTTTTACATCATCCTATTCAACCCGTCTAATTGTCGAGGGAATGGGTGATGAAAATAGCGAGGGAGGGTCTCCCTCGTGATGAGTGCAAGGAAAATGAGGCACACATCCCGAGGAGGTGAACGGTCCCTCCCTCGACCATTCCCTCGACAATTAGATTTTTTCCAACATATTAGACATTTGCATGATTGGTTTATGTTGCGTTAGTTTGTTTGCTTGAGTAGTATCATATCTCATGCATGTTGGAGTATTTTATATATATATATATATATATATATATATATATATATATATTAAACCTCCAGTGTGGAGGGGCACCTCTAGAATGCCAGATCTTTATTACTTTTCAAGAAAATTGAGTTACAATCAATAGGGGGTACATTTACCCGTGATATAACCAAAACAAAAATTGGGCCGCATCCGAAATCTACGATCCAACATAAAGCCAACATATCACCAATGCTGGCAATGAAATCTACGATCCACAACCATATTTTTTAACCTTCTCCTCGTGGCCTTATTACCAACCCCACGAGCATTCCAAAACATAAAATTTTCTATCATCTTAAGCGTGGAAGGAAGATTTGCCCCTCTTAGTCTTACGACGCTTGCCCGAAAGGGCCGCATGTTGGAGTAGTCGAGAAAGGATATAAAGATGTAGCTTTCCCTTTAATTGTGGCGAAGCTTTTTGAATAAAATCAAATATCTGAAGGCTCGGGATGGGGCCAATTTCACAAATGTTTTAGTTGGAAATAATATTGTTGATGGGCAGGTATGCCCCTATCATCTAGTGGTTAGGACATATCTCTTTCAAGGAGACTGCGGGCGGGGATTCAAATTTCTCTTGGGATAGGGTACTACAAAAGGGAGTTGTTCATGAATTATCAACAAGTCTAGAATTGATTCTTCCTGGGTTGATGCCCGAGTGGTTAATGGAGACGGACTGTAAATTCGTTGGCAATATGTCTCCGCTGGTTCTAAATGAAAATTAAATGTTATTTACCCTTCAAGGCTCAAATTCCACTGTTTATATACTATGGAATATGTACACATATTTTCACTGATGTCCCGCCATCACCCAACTCCTTGTATTGTCATACTCTTCTCACTCCTTGCATGTTGACATCAATTCTAATTGAACAATAGAAAATAAACATCTGTAACAAAATGTTTGTACCATTTCACTTGAAGAGATGGAAGCTAATAGTGTTCTTGATAAAGTGGGGTAATGAAGGCTAATGTCAAGACAATGGGAGTATGGCTTTGTGTCGGTGGTACCAAAACATCTTTAATTAATTAGTTCATATGCTTTTCATAAGTATCCCATCCCAAGCTTATTTGAATACTCCATGCGGTTGCTTTCACAGAAAGAAGGAGAATAAAGCCCTTTTCAAATATATATGATCAAATATTTTTCAGCCTCTGGCCATCTAGTTAAACTAATTTCTATTCTTTTTTTTTTTTTTTTTTTACGGTCAAACATGAAGATGTTTATTAATGAAAGAAAGAGAAATAAATTACAACGAGAAACATCCCTATATCAAGGAATGCCAAGACACTATAAAAGTGTCAAAACCCAAATCCCTAAATAAATTACATGCCTAATTTCTATTCTAATTTCTATTCTCATTTCTATTCTCATTTCTATTCTAAATTACATGCCTAATTTCTATTCTCAAGGAATCCCTAATTTCTATTCTCAATCCACATAAGTTATGGGTAATCTTCCTCATTTTTCCATTGAAAGTTATCCTTAATGTTTCCGTTTGGCACAGTGCGGATCTGAGTGATACGTTGATGGATCGCAAGGTAAAGCTAGTGCCTTCACTTATTCTCGATTTTCCTGCTTATGTCAAACGTAAGACTGATATGTTATCATGAACAAAAGATAAGAATTTTCTATTTAGCCTACCAGTATGGCAGCGTGAGGTAGTCGAAAGCTATTACTTTACAAGAAATGTCTAATAGGAATTATTGTTATAGTATGAAATGCATGATAGTTGTGAATCATTAGATACAAATGAAATTTCTGGATGAACCTTTATTTGGTTTCAGGGGATACAAAATTTCTATTTTTTTTTGGGCAATATAGATTTTTGACATTGAAATGATATTTAAAAAACTAAATTAAATGGGGATAGAAAAATAAAACAATGCAAAACTAAATACAAGTTTTGGCCTAATTTTTCTATCCCCTAAACTTGTAAGCCAACCTTAATACAAGTTGAGTTCAAAATAAAAACCTAGCACTAAAAGGGAACACTACATTAAATCGACATTTTTGTAACAACCCCCAAAATAGTATCACTTTTGAAGTGTAAAAATTCACTTAACAATTTTATACATTTTTACAAAACAAAATTGTATCACCATGAAGAGTATGATTATAAAAGTGATATTATTCATGGTGATCCAACTTATTGTATCATTTTTTTGTGTTACTGTTTTTCATTTTTTTGACTAAATCTAGTTTTGACTTGAAATTGTTTGGTGGATTGTAACATCTCAAAAGTGATATTGTTTTGAGAGTTGTTACAAAAGTTTCAATTTGGTGTAGTGAAAACATGGAGGGCTTTTGTAGGCCATTAGTGAATATTGGAACTATATCCATAATCAAAATGGTTGCTTATTGCTTCCTAAAATATGACCTCTTGATCGTCTAGTTAACAACAAACTCCACGCGAGCACTTACATCAGTGAATAAGCCATGATTTTTGTTGAGAGGGGGGGGATGGGGAGTGATGTCATAATTAATTAAATATAATATAAAAATTAGTTACTTTAACATGAATATTTTTTAAATACAGCAAAAATGAGAGTATAACAAAGACATACATTATAGATTATTACTATTATATTTATTGAAGATTATTACTACTTCTAAAAACACAACACAAGATAAGGGATTTGAATCGTTAATTACTACTACATGAAGAAAAAGAAGAGAAAATTGGGTTGCTTCTGATTTTTTTGTGGAACTAACCAACACAGTGATTAATGAAGGCACTAGGTATTTAGAAGAAGAAGAATAAAATGGTTTGGACCCTACTGGATCTTGCGAAGATGAGCTCAAATAATTCAATAGTTATAGATCTTTGAAGATGATGAAATATGAAAATTTCCCTCATCTTATCCAATCGATTGAGTGTGAAGAAGAAACTGTGAATTTTGATTTATTGGAGAGATTTGAAGGATTTAATTTTTATCTCTAACTCTAAAAATATAGTTTAGATTTGATATGTACATGATTTGAAAGATGAAATCCTGATTGAAGTGAAAAGTGAGAATAGATGAGCAGATAAAAAAACTAATTGGAGAAAAACATTTCTCAAAATTCAATGGGGCCAGCTGCCCTCACATGAATCCGTGCCTAACTTACATCAATCGACTAGACCCCAAATAATTAGGCCAGTTGCATGACAACCTAGCGATCATTCATCCGACAATTTCCAAAAGCAAGTCAATTTTCAAAAAAATAAAACAAACCTCTTCCTCAAAATCTATATATATAACCAAACCTTAATTCATTAAGTTGTAATTTAAAACCAAACTTTTATATGATATAAACAAACTAAAGAAAGCTAGGACAAAATATATAGTAGAGAAAGGAAAATATAAAATATTGGGATTAATTGATAGCTATCACATGGAAAATAAATGGGACAAGTGATGGCAAAACCCCACATTTGTTTGTTTGATAAGAGAAATAGAAGCAACCCCCATTCTAATAGCCTTGAGGACTTTAAATTGGTTGATGGTTACCTTCAAATATTAAATTAGATGTGCTACCAACATAACATGGGAGAATTGGCATCCTATGCTTTTCTCTTGTTTGGACATTGAGATTACAAAAAAAATAAATGCCTAAAAGACAAGCTTATGAAGTGAGTGAATCTGCTTAATTAAGTTAAAAAAAAAAAAAAAACCTTTGTTAATTCATGTGTCATGTACTTCAGTGACAAAGATCATGTTTTGATGTTAATTTTAATCATGTTTAGAAGTGAGTCAAGCTTAAGATGTATACAGAGGTATCTTGTCATCCCTACAATTACTATTTGCAGGTCATGTTGAAGCAAAACCCAAACCCAAAGTGTGTTAAATGGAATATTAATTTCTATAAGGTTGCTCGATCTATAAGGTTGCTCGATCTATATATATAAGCTTAAAAGGCTTACAATTACAACTATATAATACCAAATATTCGATTTAAACTGCAAATCAAATCCCAAACATTTCCAACGTGACCACATGCAAAAGTAAAGGTTGATTGATTGATGCCTCACATGACGTACGTATTTAGATCTACCTATATACATACATATATAGAGATTGCTTGATATCTATTTAATCTGACATAATCAAAGTTGTGTTTATATGGTGTAAATTGATGGAAGGTAGATGGATAAATATAAAAGAAGATAAGAGAAAAATAAATAAAAAAGAGAGAATAAGATCCAAACATGGAACATGATAAAGCAATAGCCATCCAACGACTCTTCCAACCTTCCTATACAAGTCTCCTCGACTCTTTGCATATATATATATATATATAAACATACTTAGTTTTCAGAACAAACGCTCATCCTTGTTAGCTGAATTTACACAGCTTTGATACAAGTTATTATTACCATCTCACTCTCACCATGTTCAGAGATCTAGAAGTCCGAAAACCTTTGGCATCGATTGGAAACATCCAAGGGCGCAGGTTTGGTGAATTTGAGGCAATTCAGTTGTCCAAGGGTTGTGATGAAGCATGTAAGACACCTACATCGAATGAAAACAAGATACCGGTGATCAAAACTTGTCCGCCGGCACCAAAGAAGATTAGGCAAAGAGCTTTTTTGTGTAAGCGGAAGTTACAATTCTTTGAAACTACAAATCGTGAAGAGGTTGAGGCTTTTTTCCTAGAAGCGTCATTTATAGGATCAAGCACAAGTAAAAGGCGACGCTTCTTGGACTAGATCGGATTCAGATACAAGTGGCGATGCTAGCTAGCTAGCTAGCTGCTCGAAGTAGATGGGAATTCGAGTTTGGTGATTCAGAGTGCTTCAAATGATCATCTCAACTATATATTTGGTCATCACTACATGGAGTTAATTTTAGGCCTTTAAGGCCCTTAACTACTACAATTCTCTTGTATGTTCCATGTAATAAGTCTCCAAATATGTTCTTAAACAATGTACTATACACTGTTCTTGATGAATTCATTCATATAAATTTATTTGTTATGTTCATACATCATTTGGTTTTGAATTATGCAATCTTTCTGATTGGTTTTAATAATGAGATCACAGATTTAAAAAAGAAAGGTCAATGAGTTGTTAGAGCAACAAGGTGGACTTGGATGTAGACTTGTAGTAGAGATGAAGTTGGCTTGTTAGGTTGTGAATTGGTTGAAGAGATTGAGATAGAACTAAACTGTGGAAGTCCAAGTTTGTGAATTGAGAAATTAAATTTGAATATTCAGTTTACTTTTCTATGATCAATTTCACCTTATTTAATCTACATATTACTGGCTTGATACATAATAATCGATTATGAATTACATTATAATTTAGAGGTGTAAAATTGAAAGTTAAGAATTCAACTTACATTATAATCAGGAAGCACATCACTTAGCTTCAATTGCCGGACAGAATTTGTCATGTAATCATATTTATCAGTTATAATATTGGCTATATGCATATTATAAATATAAAAAGAATTTTTTTTTTGATCAAACACGAAAATGTTAATTAAGGAAAGAAAATGAAACAAAAAACAAAGAGAAAACATTCCTATATCAAGGAATGCTAATACACCATGAAAATGTAAAAACCCAAATCTCTAAACAAATTACAAGCCGAACCCATCCTCCACAGCAATTCTCTAATCTTGATAAAGATAGAGTGTTTTGATTAGATTTGCGTCCACTGATTAAATTTTTTTTTTTTGTGGTTAAGAAATTTGATTTCAAAATATTTTGAGTGGCCAAAACAATTATCTCTTTTCATAGTTTTACTAAGAAAATGTTGCCCGTTCACTCCTAAAAAAGAACTATTTTCATTCATTCATTAAAAAAAAAAAAATAGGACCAATTCCTATATATATACCAACAGAATAAAAAATAAAATTTCACAAAGAAATCAATTTTCTGTAAATGCAACAAAATAGACATTACCTAAGAACAGACTAAATTCAATTAAAGAAATGGGTGGGCATGTGAAAGCATGAATTTGTGATAGTCTTTGCGTAAGAATTTAGTCTTTAATATTATGATGATGTGGTGGTTGTTAGTAGTGAATATCAATCATTATCACCTTAAGACCACACATAGTGGGAAATCAGCAATCCAATCTACAATTTTTTTTTTTTTTTTTTTTTTTGAGTCTTGTGATAGATAATACAATACTTAATTTATAATACTTGTATATCATATCACTATTTCGTTATCTATAGATCTTTCTCGAGTTAAATGAAGGACTATGACCTTGCACGGTGGATTATGAGATAAAAAAAAACAGATGGGAATGGGATCCTATGTCATATCTGTTCTTCACTGAACCCAGTCATTTAGATCTAGTTGTTGATTGCTTTGTTGGTTAGACTGTCTACACAACCTATATCAGATTTGCTCGATGTCCTAAACTTGTTGCATTAACATGTTTTGCACTCACTGTATCATGGAGTAATTTACAAGTATAGTAGTACTTAATTGGAGTAATTAATATATACAATACTATACTGTTCCATGCATGCATGAAATCATGGAGAATAATGAGCTTAATTTTGAGGGAGAGAGCTTAATTAGAGTGTAAGCCACACTGTTTTTGACTGAATAAAGAGAGCATGGTCTGGTGAAGAATATTGGAATACAATGAGAGGAGAGGGGACAGCATAACTTATAAATAAAGACATAATGAAAGCTTTCAAAAGAGGGTCTAAGGTAAGTTTGGAAGCTAATAAATTAAAGTTATATAGTTTGCTTAATCACTTTAATTAGTTTTCTTCCTCTAAAGACATGTGAAACTTCAAAGGAGGGCCTTAAGGTAGCATTGTTGGCATTCACAATGCTTTGGTAGATTTTGTCACTTTGGTTGCTTTGTGGACTTTAAAACACCGATTATATTCATTATGACACTTGTAAAGGGACTTAAACATTTTTGTGCACCTTAACCGAACGCCTTCTGTGATGCCGTCTGCCCTGTGAAGGCACCCAACTTTTTGGGTAGCAAATTGACTACATTCCTCATCGAATTCAAATTTGCTTGCATTTGTATTTTCATCATCTCACGGTTCAAATAAAAACAACAAATGAGCAAATTTTGTATTTGTTAATTGAAAGGTAGGAAATAGAGTTTTTTTTTTGTTTTTAACCTCCAGAGTGGAGGGGCACCGTTGGAATGTTAGACCGTTATTATTTGTCAAAAAAATGATTTACAATCAATACGGGGGTACATGATTTACCCGTGATATAACCAAAACAAATTGGGCCGCAGTCGAAACCAAAAAACATAAAAGCAATGATCTGGTCTGACATATCCACCACCAAGAGGGCCAAGGAAGTATCCCAAAAAACCCAAAACTTGCCGCCAAACGTGTTGTTCGAGGCAAAGCCACCAAGTTGTAACTTGTTGCCAATCTCCACAGATATACAATTATCAATCATAGGCTCCGCAATCATAAGAATTCTGACTCTATGATCCACAACCATATTTTTTAACCTCTTCCCTGTAGCCTTATTACCAACCCCACAAGCATTTCAAAACATAAAATTTTTCATCATCTTAAGCGCGGGAGGAAGATTTACCCCTCTTTGTCTTATGACGTTTTTCCGGAAGGACCAGCGGTTTGACTTTGTTCTGTAGATCCTTATCGGAGTGTGCCCCCAAGTTTATATCATTAATAGCATGTGATTTCGACCCCAACTCCGATTCCGACACAACCTTATCACTATCATCTGTGGCGCTATCAAGTGTATTAGTGGTCATAGATTGTTTCTTTAGTTGCAAAACACGGTTCTCCTCAAACAGCTGGATGACGACCTCATACATCCCGTCCTCGTCGTTCGTTGCTGCCGCGGGCACTGAAAAATTACCAGTTACCGCGGATTGAGCGCGCTTGGCCATAACCTTTGCCAAACGTTCCATCACTGCCGACTTCACCGTGGCATCCTCTACTTCATGTATCATTCAACTCGATTTTGTTTGCGTTACTAAATAATCACCAATGGCGAGCAAGTCACGCGCTGCTTGAGGTAGCACGTCCCCTGGGTTGGGGCCGTGAAGAGGCTGGGGCTGTGGACTGGCCGTGGATTGGGGGGCCGTGGACTGGCCCTTTTCAGACGTGGGCATAGGTCTGACTGCTGTCCTGCTCGAGTCATGGACGGACTGGGGCCGTGATCAAGCTGAACCCGAGGAGTGCCCAGCGCCGTGGTCTGGCTAAGACCGTGATCTGACAGGAAATAGAGTTTAAAATGCACTTATAACTCACAAGTATGAAACGCCCATGTTGAAATGGGTGTCTTATATATATATCTTAGTCTTGACTCACATTCTTAGCCCAATATAGGAAAACATTAGCTGCTTCTGCTGAAAGACATCGAAAAAGAAATTAGATAAGGAACAAAATGGGAAAAAGAGGGAAGAAAAGAGAACATTTGATTTACCTGACCAGTCTTTACAAACTTTTGTGAGGAAAGATTAAAGGATTATTACCTGCACCAAAGGAAATTCGTCGCACGAGTAATGTTATAAGCAGCAAATGTAGTGAAACTTATTTGGTTTCCTGGTTTATCTTTCTCTTGTTCTTAAGGAAATCACTATATCAAATTTTTTTTTTTTGCCAGATACGAAGATGTTTATTAAAAATAAGAAAGGAAACAAATTACAAGGAAATCATTCATATACCAAGGAATGTCATGACATCATGAAAGTGTCAAAAATCAAGTATTTAAACAAATTACAAGTCGAACCCATTCTCTACAACAATTCACTAATCATCTTTTTCACCAGAAAAAAAAAATAGTTCTGAGTTTTAATTAGGTTAGATCATAGGTCCAAATCAAATAACTTCCAAATTGATTTCACACTTATTTTCAAGGTGGTTTGAAACCATTGTGTGACGCATTACATGACTCTTAAGCATTATATGTTGTGTAAATTAAACCTTTAATAACAATGCTCTATTTAGAGAGCATACAATCCAACTTCTTGAGCCTGCCTGACTTCCATCAAGGTTCATTGAATTGTTGTTAAAACATAAGGTAACTCACATTTCATTTCAGTGTTCATGTTCAGTATCTCTTTTCTTCTCTAGTAGTGCACTGGAAGCTCACATTCAATTTCAGAAGGTACTTTGTTGTGATGGCATTGTCGATGGGGGTTGATAAAAAGGTACTACAATTTGGATCGAGCCCAATCTAATCTAATATCGGCCATCAGCACATGTGTTGGGCTTTTGATATGAAGAATGAAACCCAAACAAAGGGTGTGATGGACATTGACCATTATCAGCCTTACCTTATCTTCTTAACACAAGTATATTATTTGCAAATAAAGAAGATAACCTAATCTTGAACCAAATATTCTTTCAGTCCTATATGTTGCATCCACAAATACTTGTCGATAATACATCAAATAATCCTTTAATCTGGATCGTACATGTCACAAAGATCATCGATCACGAGAAACAAACACTTTAATCTCAACACGAATAATAGGCCCAGTCATTAAAGTCCAATTTTTTTTTAATAATAGACCATAATTAAATGCCCAAGTTCAGGTCCAATGACATATTTCAACGAATGAGAAGATCGTTGTGAGGAATGTTTCCTCACATCACACCTTACATGCTTAAGTCACTCAGAAAGTTAATTATGTACATTATATAAGATAAAATGAGCATTCGACAAAAGATATGCAAAAACAACTAAACTATACTCTGTCCAAATTTATTCTCTCCTACCGATTAACTGACTTAAACATCAAAGTGTCTTCGACCACCAAATAGATAGTCTTCGGCAATATAACCTTGTTTTGCTGATCAAATCTGTATTGATGACAAATTTAGGTGCATCACTTGTCAATTGTGATATTCATCAACGCAAAATTCTAAATGTCGAGGAAATGAGCGAGGAAAGTGAGGTGAACCATTCACCCCCTCGGAATGCATGCACAAAAAACAACGCCCGCATCCCCCCCCCCCCTCCACCTTACTTCCCTCGCTCATTTCCTCGCCATGTAGAATAACTCTTCATCAACTTTACATGGAAATGGTCTAACTTTGTTTCCATCAGATGTCACTTCTAATTCTTGCATCAAAGTTTACACAAGCCAAGCAACCTACTAAACTTTTCTTGGCCACAGAATTTTTGCTCCATGAATGAAGAATCAAATAATAAAACTATGGGCAAACAGAAAAAATTCAATTTAGAAAACGATATAACAAAAAGGGAAATTCTATTTGTCGAGGAAACCAGCGAGAGAAAAAAAAATTGTGGATTATTGGAGTCAAGAAAGTGCCACTTTTTTCTTTTTGATGAAAAGAAAGTACCACTTTGAGAGAGCGATATTAGTGGGGGAAAAAAATGGTCGAGTCAATTATTTTATCTTGATGCCATAATTCATTCATGACAAAGGTCTGCCAAACCACAACCACATTCAATCTATTTTCTCGTACTACATGTAGTAGGATAAAAGTTATACACACGCTTATTTCACTCAAAATTTTTTAGATGCAAATTTGTTGACTTTATAAAATATATTTACGACACAACTTAAGCAACAGTCTTCACATTATCATTTTCCTGTGTTCACAAAATTTTGCTAATGGGACTGCCGCGTTCTTATGACTAATTTGATATATCGCTTGAATCTCATACATTGATATTGCCGCCACATATGAAATATTGCTTCACCGCCACGGGGACGGGTAATTGCAGCTTTTCTGGATATTGCAATTCAGGGTTGCAAAGCAGGACTGATGTCTTTCAGGTTTGCATTTTGCTGCAACCTAGCGAGTAGCAGCTAGTTGGGTGTGACTGGGTGCGATCTGCGGGTCTGCTGCTGCGATTTCTGAGTGTTGATGCGGCTGCTGCTGTCTGTTGATACCGCTGCTGGCTGCTGTCTGCTGATACCGCTGCTGGCTGCTGCTGCTGTATGCTGATGTCGCTGCTGCTGCTGTTGCTACGGCTGCTGCTGATGCCGCTGCTGTTGCCGCTGCTGTTTGCGTGGATGCGGCTTTGGATATTCAGCGTTTTGCGTGGATGCGGTGTTGTGGGTATATGATGTTTGTTTCGGCAGTCTTGGATGTGCTCGGGTTTCTATTTTATTCCTGGCTGGTCCTAAGTTCCTTTGTTTCTTTCTTTTCAGGAATTTTGCTTTAAAATTTTGATATAAAATTTGTTTTTTTAGAATTAACGCGGGTAAAGTCGTAATGTACCCCCGCAACGATTTGTAATTTTTATGGATATTTAATAAAGGCCTGGCAAAAAAAATAAAAAAAAAATTGCTTCACGGAAATTGTATTAATAATTTGTTGATTTACATCTCTATATACAAACCTTGCAAAGGTGATATGAACAAGAAATGCCTAATATCTCCTTTGTTGCCAATTAATTAAGTCAAGTAATCAAATTTTGCAACAACATCCGGGAGTATACGATACCAAAGGATCACGAGCTGAAGCATAGTTGGTGGTCTCAATCCCACGCTTGTCTCGTGGAGGTCTCAAGATTAGCGAGGATATAAATCATAGCACTCCAAATGAGAACTCATTATTTGAAGTGTTTCAACGAGAACGACGTCGATTTCAATTCATTTGATGTCCATGAAAATTGATCATGTGTTGAGATAGTGCAATAAGGTGGCTTATGCATTTTTAGCTTAGCTTATAAGGTCTAGAAGGAATAAATTGTTTTTTTTCCTTAACTTGAGTGCAAGAGATACATTTCAAATAACGGGATATTGTCCTCAACTTAAATAACCGCTACTATTTAATTGTTCTAAAAAAGATCTCGTCGCTATTGAGATATGTCTAATTTTTTATATACTTTATAGGATACGGTTCAAACGGTTCAATCTTGATAGGGTATTATGTTGAGCCAACATAAAGAAGTCTGATGAGATCGTTAAACTTAATAAGGAAAATGTATAATAAAGAGGGAGCATATGATAGAGCAATACTTAAAGTGCCTACCCAATAGAGGGATGTTTCACTTTCCATGGAAAATGGTCGACTTTGTTGCAATCAATTGTCAATTCTAATTTATGAATTTATATTATTAGATCCCAAGTACAATGATTAACTTAGTTAATTCACTGCTTTTGTGATCACGTCCATTTTTGCTTCATTACTTAGATCAGTTCGTGCCCATTTTGAGTCAATCTTTTTTTTATATTTTTTGGTTCAAACACGAAGAGGTTTATTAATGAAAGAAAGGGAAACAAATTACAAAGAGAAACATTCTTATATCAAGGAATGCCAAGACCCTATGAAAGTGTCAAAACCCAACTCCCTAAACAAATTACATGCAGTACCCATCCTCCACAACAATTCTCTAATCTCGATAAAGATAGAGTGCTCTGATCTGTTGAGACCTTCAAATACCCTTTTGTTTCTTTCTTTCCACACGCACCACATGAGAACGTGAGGGACCCTACGCCATAATCACTCCCCCCGACGGGAAGGATTAGCTTGAGACCACCAACTTAGCCAATCTAAAATGGAGCCTTCAAACATCAAACTCAAACCGAATTCCGCCAAGAAACTGCTCCAAATGGATTTGGAAAAACTGCAGTGAAGCATCAAATGGTCCAGTGTCTCATCAAATTCATTGCAAAGCACACAAAGACTCCCTGTGAGGATTCCTCTTTTTCTTAACCTATCTTTAGTCAAGAGCTTCTCATGCAAAACTGACCAACTAAAGAAATTAATCCGAGGAAAAAGGTTTTTCACCCATACCAGATTTTTGTGGGAAGAAATGAAGGGGTTAGAATGGGTCTTATAATGAGATGCAGCCAACATATCTGAAAATTCTTTCACCGAAAAGCCCACCCCTTTACCCTTCCACACCAAACTATACATTTTTTTTTTTTTTTTTTTTTTTTATTTTTTTTTTAAAGAGAACATCCATTTTATTCATATAAAAAACCACGCCCGAAGGCTACATGACTGACCCAATAGGGTTAACTAAAAAGCCGAAACAAAGCCTCACAAAAGATAGGATGCACCAATCAATCTTTGTACCTTTTGGTTTCTGTCCTCGTTCTATTGGATTTACGGGGACAAATGCTGATATCTTTGGTATGGCGCCTCTTATTCATCTTTCCGTCTGACATAGCCCCTAAAGCCAAATCATTGTTCGCTACCTGTGGATCAAGCTCAGGTTCTGAGTTGACGTCATCACTATCCTCACTAGAACTTTCGAGTATACTGAGGTCATAAGTCGGCGGTCGAAGTAACCTATTTTCTCTGAACAAAGATATAGCCTGATTCAAATTGTCTTCGACTCTTTTATAATCCGGGGAGGATTTGATATCATATTTGTCAAAATGTCTCTTTAACCTGAGCAGAGACTTCAAATCATCTTCTGAATATTCCTGCGCTTGCTGACCCTGTATAGCATCCCCTAGCTCTGTGCTAGTAGCATCGATAAATGGGTTGCAGGGCGCTGGCTGAGGCGAAGCCTCGACCCCTGTCTTGGTACAGGGCGTAGTCTGGGGCGAGTCCACTTCCACTGCCTTGGTGTGGGGCGCTGGCTGAGGCGAGACTCTATTATCTGGTGTGGTGCATGGCGCGGCAATGGCGCAGGTCACGTCCACAGCCTTGGTGGCTGGCTTGGGTGAGACCATGGCCTCTGGCTGAGGAGAAATCATGGCCCCTCTTGAAGGGTAGAGCACTGGCTGCTGCGACCTTGAAACAGTCTGCCCAATCTGAGTTTCACATGTGGAATCATTCATCACAGTTTGCGACGCTGCACTTTGAATAGAAGGATTGTTCTTTGTTTCCGGATTTATCTCATTTTCGTATGGGGGTAACTTTTTTTGTTGTCCAAGAACATTATCAATTTCTGAATTTGTATACCCCGCCTCTAGTAGGCATTCCTCCGTAGACTCATGCTGGACCCCGGTTGTAGCATGCTCTAATTTGTGACCCGCTCTTTGTAATTCCGCTGGAGGACCTTCATCTTCCTCAATATTCTCCATCAATGCCTCAAATGTGTTCGACAAATCCACCTTTACCGGATCAATGGCCACCTGCTTTCTATCCCCGACTCCCTCCGAAATCTCCTCGCCTGTGCTATTTTTTGTGCCACTCACACCCACTTCCGAGTTTGAAGAATTTCCTTTTCTGATCACTGGAACATATTGTTGCCTGGTATTGTTACTTTCAGTCTTTGATTTGGCTACCTTATCAACATTACCTAGTTCCGAAACCCGGCCACCGCCCTTAATGCCTAGCTTCTTGCGACAAACACTTTCCTGATGCCCGAGCAAGGAACAAAAATCACAATATTTGAAACCTGGGTACTCAATCTTCTGCCAGAAACCTCTATTATTGGCCCTATCAATCCATACTCTGTTTGGTAATTTGTCCGCCAAAGTCATCTCAACACACACACGGGCAAAGCCCGGGCGCGATAAACATCTAGTATGGTCATCCATTCTCAAAAAAACACCAAAAGAATTGACAATTGCTTTTAAAATAGGGGGATGAAAAAGATGTAAAGGTAAGTTAGGAAACTCTACCCACAGTGGCACCGATATCGGGTCCTCCTTCAGACTGAAACCATCATGCCAGCGGAAAGCTTTGAACCGCACGCCACGAATCAAAAAAGAATCTCGCGACAATACTTTTTTTGCTTCCTCCTCCGATTGAAGACGAACCAAAACATGCCGTTGATTAAGTAAGCCAAGCGAAAAATCGCCCATAATTCCCCAAGTTCTGTGAATCGAGTCCCGAATGTCTTCCAATGTAGGGCGGTAGCTAGAAAATTTTAAGACGATAACATGTCGTTCCATAAACTCCTCCCCGCGGACTTCATCCGTTGCCGTAATACCAATAGCTGGAGCGCCCTCTTTACGGAATCTAGTGCCTTCAACCGGAGTTTCCACGACGTCGGCCACCAGAATTTTTCCCAAAATTTGTGCGAAAGAGGGCTTAGCCGCGCCTTCGACGGGACCCCCATTAGCAGATCTCCCCATCAGGGGAGGAGGGACGGCAGGAGGCGCCGACATCACATCCAGTTCGGTGCCAGTGTCGAAAAATCAGGGAAATACGAAAACGGTACAAACCTGTCACTGAGTCGTACCAGAAACCGATACCTGAATCGTATCGGCCGCCGAAACGAAAATTCTTCAGCCGAAATGCGGGCACCAGATCTGTGCCTCGGCAAGAAGGGAACAGAAGCACGAGTTGGCTTTCTGAATCTGTTCGATAAGAGCTTGAAAACGTTCAAAATCGACCAAAGTCGGCCAGTATCGGCCAGTATCGGCGTGTCGCGACCAGAGATACTTCGTTTGGCCGGCAATGGCCGGTAACGGGATGGTGCGCCGCCTAGGGTTGTCGCAGTGGAAGCCCTAGCCGCCACCAGTCGATGGCTAAGATGCAATCCCACAAAGGAGAGACGGTTGAGATTAGATTTCGATCAAGGACCGAAATACCCCCGAATCGCCCCGAAATCACCCTCTGGGTCCAGAATTTCTCAAAAATCTATATGCCAAACAGATCCACCAAACTATACATTCACCTATCTCAATCTACACATTCACCTATTTTTGCCCTCGACTTTTAGCCCATATAGACTCCTATAAGAAGCAAAACTATGGGCAAAAAGAATTCAACCATACAAATTAAATAAATAATGGGTTTATTTAAAAAGGTTGAGAGGTGAAAACAAAAAGGAAGCAGTCAACAATCGTGGTGTAGTAAACATAAAGCAAAAAGGTTGAAGAAAATTTGAATAGAATCACATTTAAAGTTTGGTAATTTTTTTTTTTTTTTTTTGTCAAACACAAAGATGTTTATCAAGGAAAGAAAAGGAAATATACAAATTCTAAGACAATCACGGAACACTAAGGGTTTTTACACTTTTACTTTTTTTTATAAATAACGTTTGTGATTGTATTTAAAAAAAATAGTACAAATATAAAAATTCAAACCTGACAAAAAGACACTAATTGTGTTTTACTCACATCAAAAGTAATATTCTACGAGCAACAATTCTAGTAAGTCAAGTTTGCTAGTCATTTTTTGATCAAATTTAAATTTTTTTACACTTTTGACCTTTTTTATAAATGGTGTTTCTACTCCTATTTTAAAAATAAAATGTAAAAAGTGTAAAACCAAAAGTTAATCAAAAAAATGTTTAATAAACTTGACTAGATAGACTTACTCTTCTACGAGTAACTTAAATAATTAATTAACCATACTTTATTAACTATAGATGGTGGAGTACCATTACGATATATATCATTGTTTTCTTACGGTGGATCACCTGAAAGATATTATTGTTTTAATTTATGAAAAATATTTCTTTTCGACATGCTTACGAGTCTAACATGTCAGCTTGTATAACGCTCTCAGAACAAAATTAAAATAATTGAATTTCGCTAACCAAACTATTGCGCAGATCTTGCAAAATGAACCCCTCAATCAGGTGCATAAAAAATGACTCGATATATAAATTTTAACTTACAAAACATAATTTGTGATGAAATTTGATGATTGTCATATGACATATCTCTATGTATCACACTTAAATGGTGAGTTTAATAATACCATGTGGAGAATGAGTAAGATGTGTAATATTTTTATGGGTTTTTTTTAACATGTTCAAAGTGTTGTGGCAGTCCTTACTTTAGGATTGCGCCCTGTGTAATTTTCTTTGCTTCGTCCTTTCAATAAAAATCTTCGTGTTTTGCTATAAAAATAAAAAATAAAAAACAATAATAATAATAATTGCAAATGAAGGAAGGAGGTAAGATTTTAACTTAACAACTAGGAGTACAGGATAGGGAATGTACAGATTAGAGAAAATAGTTGTCACGAGAGAACATCACGAGACGTGTGTTAAGCCCACGCGCGTCTCGTGGAGAGTTTTTTTTTTTTTTTTTAAATAAACCTCAAGTGGAGAGGGGCACATCTAGAATGCCAAAACCTTTATTAATTGTCAAAAAAATTGAGTTTGAACCCACTGGGCTATATAAGTACCACCAATCACATTGAGAATGCTATAGCATTCAAAGGACACACAATAAATAGATTGAGTTCTAATTAAGTGACTTTGAGAAGAATCAAAGAAATCTGAAAATGGTTTTCACAGAAGAACAAGAAGTGTTTGTGAAGAGTTCATGGGAGGTCATGAAGCAGAACGTTCCCGAATTGAGTCTCAAGTTCTTCGGAACGTAAGCTTCTTATTCGTTATATAGTTTTTTATTTTTTTTCATTTGTCTAGAAGACTAGTGATTTAGTTTTCTATTTTTGAATAATTATATAGGATACTAGAGATTGCCCCAGCGGCAAAGGGACTCTTCTCATTTTTGAAGGATTCTGATGAGCTACCTCAGAACAACCCCAAGTTAAAAGCACATGCTGTGAAAGTGTTCAAGATGGTATATGAACATTTTCATCTTCTAAGTTTACTTTTACTTCATCTTGGAGATTATATTAAGTTGTGTTTGGTTTACGGAACATATTTTTTGTTGATTGTAACAGACATGCGAAGCTGCAGTGCAATTAAGAGAGACTGGTGGAGTGGTAATAGCTGAGAATACTTTGAAGAATTTGGGTTCTGTCCATTTCACGAAAGG
>QNQO01000971.1:287500-423689 GCA_003290165.1 Berberis thunbergii
GGTGAACTTTGTTCGAAGCTGATGGCTTCTCATACATGCTTGAGAGAGCTGCCATAAGACCCACCGTGGTCTTCTCCTTGGCTATGTTAAAAGCAACATTGCGGGATAGAGTCAATCGGATAACTCCAAGGGCCTGTCTATCAAGCAGGGCCCACTCCTCATCCTTCATAGTTTCTGGCTTCTGCCCTATGAGAGGTTGGTACAGATTTTTCTGGTATAGATGATCCTCTATCTGCATCTTCCAGAATCCGAAATCTGTGCCATTGAACTTTTCGAGTTTTACCTTCCCTTCGTCTGTAGCCATTGCTCCCACTCGAATCTGGCTTTTCTGGATTGTTTACACAACCAAAGCTCTGATACCAGTTGTTGGGGATAAATTACGCCGATTTACCCTGAAAGCCAAGATTAGTGGGAAATGCAATAAATAAATAACACATAGATATTTACGTGGTTCACCCAACTTGGGTTACGTCCACGGGCTGCTGCAAAGCTTTACTCGAAGATAACAAAGTGTTTACAACACTCACAACTCACAACCCACAACCCAATTACACCCGAGAAAATTACTCTCAATTTTCTCTCTCTCACACACACAAGCTGTACTGTATTTCTGAACAGTACCGTATATGTGAATAGTTGCGTACTGTACAGTACCGTATAGTATACACAGCATCTGTAACAGTACCGTATGAACAGTGTCGTCGTCTTGTGAACAGTGACTTACAGAGAAGCAAACTCACTCTCACAAGAGGTGGAGATGGGATTGGGATGGTTTTTGGGATGGGATGAGGATAGAATGATCCTTGTGGGATGAGAATGAACAAAGAAGGGGAGAGGCCTTTTATAGGCTCTCCAATGGTTGGTGAGAAGGGGTTGGTGGTTGCCACCCACCTAGCCACCCATCTTTGACTCAACAATGGTGGCTGCCACCAACCATTTGCCACCAACCATTTGTCACCAACCCTTACCTAACAAACTCAACTAATACACCTTTGATAATTAACTAGGGCTGAAATCGGTTCGATTTTTCACCTAAACCATGAACCGAACCGACCTAGGTCGGTTTTAAAATTTTCAAACCGAAACCGAACCGACAATTAACAAAATCGATCCGAAACCGAACCGATTCTAATTTATGCAAACCATAATCGAACCGAACCGACTAAAATCGGAATAAAACCGAACCGGCCGACTATTTTAAACATATTATATTATTTATATATAAATATATATTATTTATTATATATATTTGGTCAGTTAAAATCACATAGAACCAAAACCGAACCGACCACTTCGATTTTGATTTTTTTAAAACCGAAACCGATCCAAACCGAACGATTGATTTGGTTTTGATCGGTTCGATCGATTTAGTCGATTTCATCGATTTTTTGTTCAGCCCTATAATTAACAACCTTTCAAAGTTTGAATTTAGCCTTTCCAATCTCAGGCTCTTGACCGTAAATGTGGATGTGTATATAACTATATATTACTATCAAATTAGGGGTAAAGTATTTTTGTATCTTACAACCTAAGCTCTGTTCATATCTCTTAAGAATCTGGTCTTAAATTGGTTCTCACATGCATGCTGTGGGAATTAATTTTGGTTTTCAATCAAAGAATGTTAACTGCTTGAGCTCTCAAAAGCAAAAGCAAGGATTGTGATTTCGTTTTTCGACGTAATTCGATAGTAATTTTAATATTTTGATAGAAAAAATGTAAAAATTTTGGTTGTAGTTTTAAATTTATCAATATTATTTAAGCAATTTAAACTCTTATATAATACCAGTGTTATAAAAATCGCTTAGCGCTAGGCAATCATCATTTAAACTCTTATATAAAATCTACATTAGTAAAATTGGTATCGGCAGAACCTTTGAGAATTTCATTAAGTAATCATCATTTGCTACATTTAGACATATACTGAATAAAAAACAATTAAATAGTTTATTTCTAAAAAAATAGGAAAGAAAATAAAATAAGAACACAATCAGCCTTATTAAAAAATAAAAAATAAAAATCTCCCAGACTGCCCAGAACCGCCCAGACTACCCATAACAGCCCAGATTGTCCGCCCAGTCATTATTCTGGGCGATTTTCCACTTTCCAGCGCTTAGGCCGATTTTTAGAACACTGTATAATACATGAAAGGTATGACAAAACTCATAATGTTGTACAAATAATATATTGCATAAGAATCACTTATATAACAAAATTTTAATACTAAAATAAGTTTAAAACATATCTAAATGTAGGAAAATTGATATTGGTCTGACGAAAGAAATTAATGTCAGATTTCGAAAGAAATTTCAATTATTCAAAAAAGAGAAATTTTTGATAAAATTTCTACGGAAAAATCTAAGGTGCCTCACCATCCATCTGTCTCGAGATGTGCATTAATACATATATCATAACAGATTTTTTTTTTTTTTTTTTTTTTTTTTTTTTAATTAAACCTCCAGTGGGGAGGGGCACCTCTGGAATGCCAGACCTTTATTAATTAAACCATAAAAATTACAATTCATTGCGGGGGTACATTACGACTTTACCCGCGTTAATGCTAAGAACAAATTTTAATCACAAAATTGAATAACATAAAATTTAAAGCAAAAATCCTGTATAGGATGAGGACCAGCTATGAATAGAAGAGAAATCCGAACTCACCCAAGAATTTCGACACAAAAGCATATACCCATAACACCGCATCCACGCAAAACGCTGATCTAACAGCAGCAGACGCATCAGCAACATCAGCAGCAGCAGCATCGGCATCAGCAGACAGCAGCAACCAGCAACTTCGCAGCTGAGCAGCAGCGGCATCGGCAGACAGCAGCACCCGCAGAGGCATCCGCAGACATCCGCAGCAGCAGCAAACAGCAGAACTCGCAGCAGCAGCAGCAACAGCGAGACAGAGCAGCAGCAGCGACCTTCAGATCAGCAGCCGCAGCAGGATCGGCAGCAACCGCAGCAGCAGCCTCAGCGACATCAGCATACAGCATCAACCTCAACGCAGCAGACCCGCAGAGCGCACCCATACGCATCCAAAACATCAGCTACTCGTCGAGTTGCAGCAATTTGCAAACCCGTCCCCGTGGCGAATATACGCCATATGAGTTCTATCTAGAACTATCAATCCTGCTAACCTCCTTGGAAATTCAGTTCCCCTGAAAGAAGCTGTTCCTGCGTCATGGCTCGCTCTAGCCGATAGTGAAGCCGCTACGGCATTGGCCTCCCTAGAGATACGTTGACAAACCAAAGTCATGTTCGATGCCAACAACTTGATTTCTTGTATAAGATTCTCCAAATGCCAAGGAATTTTGAAGTTATCCATAACGCAGCCACAAACTAATTCCGATTCTGTTTGTATGACTACCTTCGTGAGACCCAAATCAAGGCACAGGCGGATACCTTCACATAAAGCCAAAATTTCTGCTTTATTGTGATCACCTACACCGAAATAACTTTGTTTCCCCACAACACAGCAACCCCGAGAATCTCTAATGATCACTCCGCCAGAAGCCCTATCCTTGCAGGAGGAACCCGCCACATTTAGTGCAACAAAATCTATGGGAGGTGGGTGCCAATAAACAATGCGAGAGGATTTCTTTTTAACAGGGACCACATCCAAACCCAAAAGCTGACAGTGCCTAATAGCACCAAACATAACACCAGACACTGTAGTAGTAGTGCTCAATTTCAACATTTGTTGAAAATCACATTCCTTGCTCAAAAGTTAGGATTCTGGAAAAGGAAACATTTTATGTCCAGGAACAAAGTCCAAAATTTGTGCACTATCCACGTTGGGCTAATTATGGGCTTGGACTCGGTCCAATCTTATTAGTTTGGGCTTTTGGCCACCGTCAATTGTTGTCCTCAGCAGCCATCCCAAATTCCCAATCTTTCTTTTTTGTGCACACACAGTTTTTGCCCCTAGATTCATTACAGCCTATAAAACTGTGGGCAGAATATTATTTTATAAGAAGAATTTGCCATAGGTTCATCCGAGTCAAGGAAGCACAACTTTGACAGAGACACTAATTGACAAACATGTCAATTATTTGATCATGATCCTCTAGTAGATGACACCTAAAAATATAACGATTTCGTGTGAAATTTAGGGTACGTTTGGTTGCACTAAAAATAAATATGAAAATTGAAATTGTTTTTGCGAGTTCAATTTTGATGCCTTCTTTCGAATTTGGATTCTCAATGAGTAATGGAAAAACAGTCTTATGAATAATTGATTTTCTGCAGTACATAGAAAATTAAACTGCGAAAATCTGCAAAGGAAAATTAAATTAATTTTCCATAAAAAATGGCTAACCAACCACAAACCGGAAATTTTTAAGAACAAAAATTTAGGAGGAAATTCCAATCTAATACATAATGATGTAAACATTTTCATTCTGGAAGAAACTTGGAAAACAAGGAATGCTTTGATTTGAATCAAAACTTGGATGGGTTTGGATAGGAATGATTTTGGTTGTCACCTTTATGGGTGGACAATTTGTTTATTTTCTATTTCAGTCAATTTGTCTCTTCAACCTCTCAGGGGGTCAGGAGTTCAGGTAATAAATAGGAGTTGCTATGAGAGTTTATCACACATTCAAAGTTCCTTGAAGATTAGAAAAAGAGAGAGAGAGATTACAGAGCAAAGAGAAAATGGTGTTTACTGAGCAACAAGAAGCTTTGGTGAAGGATTCATGGGAGATTATGAAGTCAAACATTGGTGAATTGAGTATTCAGTTCTATCGAACGTAAGTTTTCTTTCATTTCAGCAATTAAATTTCAGATTTATAGATATTTGAACACTACATTTTGATCCATGCAGACTCCTTATGTTTTTTGATACCTATTGATTCTAAGTTTGCTTTCATAGTTTTCAGGTCAATTGTGCGTAGAAAATGTTACTAAAGATTCCATGTAGTTTGATTGACATCTTAATTTTCACATCTATCCGTTCTGTGAATTATTAGGATATTCGATATAGCCCCAGAAGCGAAGGCGCTTTTCTCTTTTCTAAAGGAGAATGATGAGATCTCTGCGAACAATCCTAGACTCAAAGTCCATGCTATGAAAGTTTTTCGAATGGTCAGTGCTTGTGAACTCATTCATTTCATCTTTATTTAGCCTTCTAATGTCGCAGTTTATTTGGTTAGCACAAAATCTAAAAAATAATGTAATTTTTGGATTGCATGTATATAGATATTTCAGTAGTAAAAAAATAAATAAATTAAAACTTGGTATTTTAATAGAAACATGAGAATAACATTGTTAATGTTAGAAATACCAATGTTACAGTTGAGAACCAAATACTAAAACTCTAATATCAACCATATTGGATAATCGAATCGACAAGAAATTATTGTAACATAAGGTTGTATTTTAACTGGAATTTGAACAGAGTTGTGAAGCCGCTGTTCAGCTTCGAAAGACGGGTGGGGTTGTGCTTCCTGAAAATACTCTCAAGAATTTAGGATCGGTGCATCACAAGAAGGGCATTACTGATCCCCAATTTGAGGTATACTTCTTAAAACTTTTTTCCAAATGATAATTTGATTCCTATGACTTTGTGTCAAAGTGCTATATTCATTGAAATTTTTTATTTCGTCCGAGCAGGATCTGAATTACATTATTCGGTTTTTTTTATGTGTTTTTTTCATCGGATTTCAGGTGGTTGGTGAATCATTGTTGAAGACAATCAAAGGAGCAGTAGGAGAGAAATGGAGTGATGAAATGTGCGGCGCCTGGACTGAGGCCTATAACCAGCTTGCAGAAGTCATCAAAGGTGCCATGAAAGTTGAGGCTGCAGCTAGCGTAGTAGCTTAGAATGCGTCGTGTTTGATAAATTTTTGAAAGCTCATTTGAGAGGGGATGATATTCAAGTGTTAGTTTGTTTTCAATGACTATGTTTGTTTGACATTATTGAAGAATATGATCGATTTATAGCCAAATATTTTGGTAGTTTTGTAATTAGTTGTACTAGTATGTGATTCATCTACCAGTTGTGTATTTACGGATAGTTAATTACCCGTGCCTGTGAATCTCTGTTCAAAGATATATCAGTCATGTTTGTGATCAGATCTTTGATATATCCATACTGTCAACAATATTTTGATCACTGAAGGCATCAAACAAGAACTACTTTTGATGGTACTTTATGTGCCTAAGAGTAAAGCTGCAAAGTTTATTGAAACGAATACTTATTTGCTTGAAAATATTCGGAGATCAAACAAGTATTTGATGTTTGAAAACCTTTAAAAATCCATTGATCATTGCTAGACCTTGAAATTTTTGGTTGTTTCCAAATTTTCTTTGTATAGAATGAATGAAAAGTTTGACACAAATGGATTGAATAAAATCAAAATTGATTCCCTGGGGAAGAATACTAGGGGCTCTGCCACCCTCGTGTGATTGAAATTGTGTGAAGGAGTTCACCAACTTCGATGATGCACGGTCTAAACGTCTTAATGTTCTCCTTATCTTGGGTGAACTACTTGAATATGGTTCATTCCCTGAAGAAGTTGATGCCGTTGAGGATGATTAGCTTCTCTCATAACTTTCTTGAATAATCAGGGAAACAAGAGTAGCCCATGGACAATGACTGGTTTAGCATGGGAGGTAACTCTGATGGTTTATTCTCAATATTACACAATCTCAAGGAAGCAATAAGAGGAGCAAAAGAATGTTTCTAAGTCGAGAAACTGGATTATCATCGTTTTCACTACCACCATTTCCAACTTGATCATGTGTACTTGATGGAATTGGCGACGTTAGAGAAATGGCCTAATGACAAATAGGACAATTTGAATGAAACCGGAACCACTCATCTATACAGTGCAGGTGAAATGCATGTTTACAAATTACAATTAGGCAACAATTTCACCATCACCCTTTCATCCGACTCACTCAAGCATATTGCACATTCGCTCTGCTCCAAAAATGGAACAAGCCTTGTTCCTTTCTGTAATTGGCCAACATTGTGTTGTTCACCACTCTCCTGCAACACCAGCCGCCTTGCGCCATGGATGCTTACTATGAAATGGTATGTTACTATTGATACAGCTATCAAGAAAATACCCACCATGGAGATCATTAAAGGGATGAAATACTCTGCAGTGCGGGGTGGTAGAGGCTTCGCAGACTCCATTTTGCTGCTTAACATGAACAAATCATGATGTAAGAGATGCTTATAAAGGGTTTGAAAACATACATGGAGCAGTAGGCCTTGTTGCAGTGCCGGTTTTTTAGATGCCATTTAGCTTCATAAAAAACCAACAGTTCTTTGTGAGTTTCATCAACTCATGAAGTCACATCTTTGATTCCCATTTCAATTAGAGTTCGAGTTGGAGTTTCGTTTTCACAAATTTTGTGTGAGATTTGTAGAGCTGGAGACATCTATTGTACATACAAACTTGTCCCAATTGGTGCTTACAGTTTTTCATTGTATTGGCATGGCGGCTCATTATCCAACTTTGCTTAGACTTATAAGCCACATTGATGGACTCCTTACCTGCAAATGCCTTAACAGCCTACACAAGAGTTCCCTCAGTCTCACTAAAGATTAGTAGCACATAGAATTAGCCTGTGACCCCATTTGGCATTACTTCCCCAAACCCCGCATTAGTGAAAAAATTACTAAAAACTATACAGCAACAATACATTTAGCAAGCACCTATAAATGCTCTTACGGGAGATAAGCCCTTAAGAATTTCTAACGTATTTATTGAACATTTCGACACTCCTTGTGCATTCTTATTTTACATTATTATACTTGTACTTTCCTGTATGTTTTAGCATTTTAATGCGATGAGTTTATGCAAGTATAATGAGGGCATAAACATCTCTACAACAATTTTCCTCTTTTATTGAACTTAAAGAAAATTACATATTATTTTAAAAAACTGACCCCAGAAGGCATTTACACAATGGGAATGTAGCTCAGATGGTAGAATGCTTGCTTAGCATGCAAGAGGTACAGGGATTGATACCATGCAATTTTTTTGTCATCAACCAAAACATTGGGTGGGATAAGGACACCCTGCGATGTATTTGGGTGCATAATATAGGGACCTTCTTCAAAATCCCAATTTGCCAATATGTCAACTGCAATGTTTGCCTGTGCTACCTTTAGTGCCTTGATTGCAACAGAGTCCAAAATAGGACCACAAGATGGATCCTCATTAGTACTTGGGTTTTGGATGATAATCTCCAGTGTGTCTGTCATTGCCTTGAAGCCTCACGCATAATAATCCCACCAAATGGTGTACACAGTTTGCGCCGAGAATGTATTGGTACCGGAGTTGGGTGCCACCAACATGACCAATGCCTGATTCTGTGCGCATGTATGAGCCACACTGAATGTTATTGAATAGTCATGAGTCCCCTTCGCTACATTAACTTTCTGCTTAACTGCGGCCCCATTCCCTAGCTTTACTGCATAGGATCCCTCTGGCGCTAGTAGTCTCATTTAACCTTGTTGCTGACCAGAGTTTACATATTCAACAAGACCTGATATTTCCCAGTGTGATATTGAGTTGTGGCCTTCATCTGCAAAATTTGAGGCCCTTGCTCAAAATTGCCGTTAGGCAATAATCCTGTTGAATTGGATAGATTTTGCATTTAGAGCTCCAAGGTGAACTAATACGTAAAACAATGCAATGGAGTTTTAAGTAGCCTAAAAAATGTAAAAAAAATAATAATCAGGAAACTAAAAGCATCAGAGCTTTCAGCTTAGCATCGTGAGAGCTAAGGCAACTGCAGTGTAGCAGGTGGCATAAAATAGCACAGTTAGAACAGGGACTGCAGAAATTCTAGCTTTTGAAAGAGAGAAAAGGAGACAAAGCCGAAGAGACAACTAAAAAAACGAAGAAAAAATTATACAATATTGGCATGGGATTCAAAGAGATCATGTATTATTATCATTGTGAAAATGAAAACATCAGTAAATCCGGATGTAAAACTAAGGCTAGGAAGTGAGATGACTTATTCGCGCATATACATACCATTTCATGGAAGAAGTTAGGATATTAGCTAAATTCTTGTAAACACTTTCTCGTTGCTTACTGAATTTAAAAGTTTTACTTCCACTTAGAAGACAGTCCGAAGCAAAAGTCATTTAAAGAGGCCAAACATATATTTGCTTCTAATTACTTCTGAAATATTTTTGTCCAAATTACAAAACCAACTTAACGAAGTTAGGTACTTTTATCCAGCTTAAACAATACCTACATAGCTCATGGGGACTCAACTATCTTTACATCATCGATCACAATTCCACAAAGAGATCCCCCCTTAGTCATTCTGTAAAAAGAGCTAGAAAGCCGTATTTCTGTCTCTGTAGAATCGGCTGTGAAAAACACTATAGGGATGGAATTGGCACCACCTTTGCCCTTAGAAGTGTAAGGCACTTGAAATGTCTTCTTCCCTACAGATGCATTAACACCCAAATACCCTACACAAGAGTTCCCTGCATCTCCTACATTGAAAGATAAGGCATATTTCTTCCCTGGGGTGGTTTTAGCTGTTTGTGCAAGTACACTCTCTTTCCCGGCGACAAGTTCAATTGCATACTTTCCTTCCGGTACTGAGAAGTGTTCAGAGTCAATATACTTCACGGCTTTGTAGGATTTACTCTTCCAACCAGGCAGTGGGGAGTGATCAGTAGTGATGTTGGCAGGGATTAGGACACCGAGTGATTTGTTAGGGTACACGAAAGGACCTTCTTCAAAGTTCCCGTTTATCAGTATGTTCTCTGCAGAAAATCATACAAAACTAATGTTACAAATGTATCTAGAAAGAAAAAAATTACGCGGGGTGTTTATGTTTACACTTATGTAATCATAAAATCTGATCTGATAAAAGGTAATGCAAAATCCAAAATCCTGTTCCTTACTTTTGTCAGCCTGGGTGACATTTAGAGCCTTGATTGCAACAGAGTCCAAAATAGGCCCGCAAGATGGATCCTCGCCCGCATTTGGGTTCTGGAAAATAATGTCCACAACGTCGGTTTTGGCCTTGAATGCCCATGAATAGGCTTCCCATCCCACACTATCATATCTGGTCTGTACATCAAGCACACCAGTAGCTGAGTTGGGGGCAGCCTGCACTTTCAATTGCTGATATTTTGCGCATGTACGAGCCACACTGAATGTTATGGAGTAGTCAGTCCCCTTAACAACATTCACCTTCTGCCTAATCAATGCACCATTCCCTAATTTTACTGCATAGTATCCTTCTGGTACAACAAGTACATCTTGGCCCTTGTTTTCGCTGTGTTTTATGTATTCCATGGGACCTGATATTGTCCAGTGATTTAGCCCGTGCTCGAAGTTGCCATTGGGCAATATTCCTGTTGCAACATTTTGCTTGATTAGATGATAGAAAAAACACCGATCGAAGAAACACAAAATTGGCTTCAAAATTGTTATTATTTATTTTTTTATTATGTTTTTTTTTTGTCCCCCAACTATTTGTTATCACGTTTATTTCCTTCGAAACTTACCTTTTGTAATCATTTTCTCCAACAAACAAACAAGGTTGCTCAACAACAGGTTTAATTAGACGTTTTATTTGTAGTTCGGGTTGTGTGACATGCAATTTTGCGTTCACGTAGGAAACGTGAAGGTGTTGATGCACACGAGATGGGGCGGAGCCAAAAACTTCTTTGGGAAGGGGGACTAACAAAAATTTTACTGTTTTTTTTTTTTTTTTTGATATTTTTCTATGCCATGTCTTTTTAAGATCATTGTCATAATTTTTCTTGAAAAAACTGGTGTCATAATGTCAATGAAATATATGAACTCGCTCGAGTTTACAGTCTAAAAAACACGAGAAAATAGTATGTGTTTTTCATTGAAAGTTTAATGACTACATTTATTTCATAGTATATTTGTATGCCTGTGTTTCAGTGAAGGCACTGAAGGGCTCTGCTGTGTTTCATTGAAAAATAAAAGAGAATTAAAAAAATTGATATTGTTTGTTCTTCTTCTGCTATTTTCACTTCCTATACAGCTTTCGACATAAAAATTAAAGAAAATATAAAGATATGTAGTTTTGATGTTGAATTGAATTACTGGAAACAGCGAAAACCCATAGCTAGGGTCTAGACAAATTAAGAATTAAGGCTAGAGAATTTGAAAAAAATCTACTCAGCCTGGTCTTTGTGTCTGGTTAGTTTTTGGGAAAGATGTCCAACATGTGAATGTCAACTCTACTCGTTTCTCCATTTGAACATTAACCAGTGCTCTCTTCCGGCTCCATAGAAAGATTCTTTTACATTGATTTTGGATGTGATAGACGTGATGCAAGTACTAAAGGAAATGTGTGATTACTTTGGAAATAAAAACCCTTTAAAAAGAACATTTTTTTTCCTCAATAAACATCATTTTTTTTAATGCTTCCATTAGAACATGCAGTAGACCTAGTTGGGACAACTCTTTTGCTTGGAATGAAGTTTCAATTATCAAAAAAAGAAATATATATATATACACATTATTATTAGATGGAAGAAATGCGACTGACTAAAATAATTGTATTTCCAATTTTTGTAAAGAGTCGCAAACAACATGTTCATGTTTACCCTTAGAATTCAGAATTAGTGAAAAAACAAATAAAGGAAAAAAAAAAAAAAAAAGTCCCTAGATTCTAACCTACAAACAAAATGTTCATTCAGCGATAAATAAAACGTGTGGGAGCTTACCATGGCTGACAGCTAAAGCAGTCGCAACATAGGCGGTGGCGCACAATAGCACCATTAGAACAGAGACACCCAGCATTGAAACTTCGAAAGAAGAAAACTTGCCAAGGTTGAAGAGACCAAAAAACAATACCAAACAGATGATTTTTACATTTTGCAGGTGACTCTAACCATGGATATATATATACAAGCAAAACTCACTAAATGCAATCGATGTTTGAAGTTTTACAACATTGCCCTATTTTTCTTTTTCTTTTTTTCTTTTACATGTCTTGAAAAGTAAAATATAGTCAAAGAGTATCTTTAAAAATCAGAATTTTATATATGAGAATAATCAAAATTAATTTGATGGTTTTAACATTGAAAATCTGATGATGATCATAAATAGACAGATTTCGATGATTAAATCCCCACCAAGTTTTGCTTCAAGCCCCTAATTTTGGTCTGGTTGTTCTTAGTCAATGGAAGATTAAAAAAAGAAGTGAAATCAGCCAGGTAAGTTTTACTGGATAGTTTACCACTAATACAATATTTATTTTGCATTTGATTTCATATATGCACATGATTGCATTAATGGAATCATTTTTTTATAAAACTTTTATTATTCCGATTGAGCTGAAATAATAAGGGAAACTGCAAATTCATGTTTGAAAAAAAAATGTAAATTATTAGTTCAATATTGTTGTTGGTTTTTGAGATAAAATGCCGTGGTCTGGTTGGTTATGGGTTTTCCAATATTGCTCGGATAGTTGAAATTTTGATGCGATGTTTGCATTCACATTAACTTTTGAAATCTAAACTACAAGTCTACGAAGAAAATTGGATGAAGCTTGATGCTTTTTTTTTTTTTTTGTGGTAAAATACAAAGATTATTATTGAAATGGCGAATGTAAGAAAATTACACAATGCACAATCCTAAAGCAAGTACTGCCATGACATCATGAACACGTAAAAAACAATATTAATTAATATCTAAAGAAAATATTATATACATTTTTCATTCTTCACAATAATTCTCTAATATCCAAAGAAACAATGTGTTCCAATCTATTAAGCCTCTGTATATGTATAAAATAAAAAATACACCTATATTCAGTACCTCTCACACATTAATTGGTATTTCACCCTTATTATCATATATGTAGATATCTCATAACTCTCCCTTTGAAAATATTGTAATTACTTTTAGGAAATATTCGTGTTGATTCATGATGTAAAGTTGAATGAGTGTTCATTAGCATTATATGCAGATAGTCAACATTTGACCACTAATCAATAATTTATACGCAGATACCAAATTTTTTTTTTATAGGATGTCGATTTTTTGGGATTTTTCTTAGGGTTTATTTGGTTGCACAGAAAATAGACATGGAAATAGAAACTGTTTTCATGAATTTGATTCTCAGGTCTCCCGTAAAACTTGGATTTTCATAAGTAGTGAAAAATAGTTTGATGAATAATCGATTTTCTGTTAGTAAATAAACAATTAAACAACAAAAATCTACACAACTAAGAAAATAAATTTCATTTTTCAAAGAAAATGGCTAACTAAACAGACCCTTAGTTTTTTATTCGCTCCATTTAAACTCTGGAAGACACTACTATGCCACAACTAATACTAACATCACTACCATACTGCAATGTACCAACACAAACGCCACCACCACTACTACTACCACCACCATCATCACTACTACCACTACCATAACACAACCACCACCACTACTACCACCACTATAAATTCAACCACCACCACCACCACTAATACCACTTCTACTACCACCACCATAACATCCGCTACCACTACCGCTATCACCATCATCACTAATATCGCCAGTTCATCACTACTACTACCATAACACAACCACCACCATCGCTAATACTACCATTACTATCACCGCCATAACACAAGCACCACCACCATAACACAACCACTATCGCTAGCATCATCACCACCACCACCACCATCATCACTATAACCACCATTAATACCACCATCATGGCACGTCACCGTCGTCACTTTCATGCCACAACTTACTCCCACGACTACTAACCCCATTACAATGATAGTAGTGTCATTTCTACAACCACTTCATCCGCAAAATCAAGCACCACCTCCCTTATTGCCACCATAGTCAACACAACTGTTATCATAAAAAATATATATTTGATCATTTGAAAAATGATTTCCATGACATAAACAAACAACACGAAAAGTTCTACGAAATATTTCGAAATTTTTTTCTTAAATATTTATTTTCCATGAAACAAATGGAGCCTTGATGAAAAATGGTTTACTTGCTCTTTCTAGAATGGCTCTTCTATGTCACAAATTCTAGACATTGCACGCTTGAGGTTACGTGTTCTGGGGTATACACAATCCTATTATGATGCATTCTGATCTCATATACATTTTCAGGTATGTGTGAAAATGTGAAATAGGGTTTACATGATGAGTATATGTGAATTATGTTGAGCCCCTTACATGTGATGCATAGTCCCATGACACACATGAGATAACGATTTTTATGTAGTAGCATAAAGTATCATACCGAGGTCTAGAACCTAAATTAGAAGAGTGAGGTCAGGGAATCGGGCTTTGCAATCAAGATATATGGCAATCGAGATACATATAAATACTTTAGGGGTTTTATCATTCTTTCAAGATCACGATCACGTACTCTGGTTGTAAAAACCTGATTTTTTAGTATTTTTGAAATTAGAAATAAGAACAATGTTGACAAAACAAGACCAAGAACAAAAGAAGACAAGATTGTAAGGTAAAACTGAGTTTTTGTTATAGTTGGGACTAAGATATTCCTTGTGTCGTTGATACGATAAAATTTTAACTTAATAAATATAATTTATTCTACTTTAAATATCAAAATAAATAAATATTAAAATATTAGGTATGAGAATCAAACCCATGCACTTTAATTGGGAATTGATTGAAGGTAAGACATAAAGATTAACTTTATGTCACAACCACTAGATGAAATGAATCTCAACCATGAACTATGTTTATCTATAAACTAATCGGTGCTTTAAATTTTATGTGATCTGTTAAATTTTTATGTTTGAATAAATCTCAGCTTTTTTTTATCTCCGACCTCAAACATTAATCTAATTTGTAATACAGAATATACAATAAATTTGAGGAAACAACACAAATATGGCTCATGGAGACTCCATCAACTTAATTACAGGTCCACAAAGAGATCCATCATTTGTCTTTCTGTCAAACAAGCAATAGAATTGAACTGAATTTTTGTCATGCTGGTTGTGGTTTTGAACTTCACTTGTGCAGGCTTATGGCCACCTTTGCCCTGAGACACATAATTCACCTTGATGGACATCTTATCAGCAAATGCTTCCACACCCAACTTCCCCACACAAGAGTCCCCTGAATCACTGAAAGATAACACATATTCCTTCCCTGGTGTAGTTTGAACTACTTGTTGAAGGAAACTCTCGTCCCCGCTAACAAGTTTGATTGCACGCTTTCCTTCTGGTACTGAGAAATGATTGCTATTGATGTACTTCACAGCCTTATATAGATCGTTTTGCCAAGTAGCAGATCTGCTCATCCAAGTAAGAAAACCAAGAAAATGAAGGAGTAAAGCTTACCATCAGGGAAGCCTAACACAACGCAGCAGGTGGCACACAATACTGCAGTTAGAACAGTGACGGCAACCATTTAGAACAGTGACGGCAACCATTGCTTGTAGCTGTGGAAGAAGAAAGTAAAATACCTACAGAGTTTGAGGGCACTTGAATCCCCCTCAAAACTTGAATCCCCCTCAAATGTGACATTTGAAGGCACAAAAGATGCTTATGTTTTTTAAATAATTTTTCAAAACAAGGTCAGCCTTGGAGAGTTTTTGCAAAAAGGACTTTGACAAGGCTATTGAGTACCCGAATGATTTGGTTGAAAAGGCTCATACTTGGACTGGTCAAAGTGCTACTGAGAGCACGGATAGAACACGCTCAGTTGGAGTCTACCAACTTAGGGAGAGGACAACCTTAGAGCCCAATTGAATAGAGTGTAACTAGGGAGTTAGAGGCACTTAAGACCAACGATGGTAGGCCCACACATACTGTTGCTAGAGTTGAGCTACATGACACCTGTTTTATATGCGGGGGAGTTTAACACTTCGCACAGGATTGCCTAACCTTGACTGAGATGAAAGGGTTTATGAGGAACAATGTAACGCCTTAGGGATGTACAAGAAGCCTTATTCACCATTCTCTAACACTTACAATTCTGGATGGAGAGATCACCCTAACTTTGGCTGGGGGTCCGAAGCAGACCAACCTACACACTCACAGACACAACCACCTAGGTCATACTCTGCACCTCCATACAATGCGCAATCTAACAGAAGTTCCTAATCAGACACATTACATGCATTTATAGAGGCACAAAGTAAAACTAATCAAAATTTTGAGGTTGCATTGACACAATTGGCAGAAGAGAACAAGGAGATCAAAAGCCATATAACCAAGCTGACAAGTTCATTAACAGTACAAGAGCGGGGCCAATTTTCATCACAGTCTCAAGCAAATCCGAAGGGCCAACTTATGGCACAAACCTCTACTTCAGACTCTCAGAATGTCAAAGAGGTTAATGTCATCAAGCTCGTCCACGACTATAGGCACTTCCCCAAGTGCAAAGGAGAACATCCCTGAGGATGAGCCCAACAAGAACATTCCAGTTTCAGTTCCTTTTCCTCAAACACTACAACCTACTAGAAAGAAATCGGAAATGCATGAGGGGGTGTTTGTTCCTACTAAGGTAGTGACAGGGTAAGGCGCATGTGCATTGACTATAGGAAACTTAATTCTGCCACCCGTAAGGATCACTTTCCACTTCCATTCATAGACCAAATCTTAGAGCGAGTAGCTGATCATTCTTTCTATTGCTTTCTACATGGGTTTTTAGGATATTATCAAATTGAGATTGCATTAGAAGATCAGGATAAGACTATTTTCACATGTCCTTTTGGTACTTATGCTTTTCGGCGTATGCCATTTGGTTTGTGAAATGCACCAACTACTTTTCAGTGATGCATGATGAGTATTTTTAGTGACGTGGTTGAAAAATATATGGAAGTATTCACGGATGATTTGATTGTTTTTTGGTGATTCCTTTGATTCATGTTTACTTCACTTGAAGGTTGTTTTAAGTAAATGTGAAGAGAATGGTCTGGTGCTTAATTGGGAAAAATGTTATTTCATGGTTTTCTATGGAATAGTTCTGGGACACATAGTTTCTAATAAATGAATCGAGGTTGATAAAGCTAAAATTGAATTGATTTCTAAATTACCTACACCTAAAAGTGTCAAGGATGTGAGATCATTTCTAGGGCAAGCAAATTTTTATAGGAGGTTCATACAAAAAATTTCTGCCATCTCTAGACCATTAAGTAGCCTCCTGGTCAAAGACGTCGTGTTTTAATGGACACAAGAGTGTGAGGACGTTTTTCGAACACTCATTGATAGACTCACATCTGCCCCCATCGTGCAACCACTTGGAATTTACCATTTGAGATAATGTGTGATGCAAACAACTATGTTGTGGGGGCAGTCTTGGGACAACGAAGGGAAGGGAAACCCTTTGTTGTTTACTATGCTAGTCGAACACTTAATGATGCTCAAAAGAATTATTCGACTACTGAAAAAGAGTTGCTAGTTGTAGTTTTTGTTTTAGATAAATTTCGTGCTTATTTGATTGGTACACCTATCACTGTTTTTACTGACCATGCGGCTCTTAAGTTCATTTTTTCTAAAAATGATGCTAAGGCAAGATTGATTAGGTGGATTTTACTTCTGCAGGAATTTAATCTAACTATAAAGGATAAGAAGGGGGTCGAGAATGTTGTGGCGGATCACTTGTCTCGTCTGGAGTTCAGTGACTCTGCCAATGGCACACCCATTCGTGATGACTTCCCTGATGAATACCTATTCGCCGTCACTCAAGTACCATGGTATGCACACATTGTTAATTACTTGGTTTCCGGCGAATTTCTATCATCATTGAGTGCTCAAGATAAGCGAAAATTTTTTGTCGAGGTAAGAAATTTTTATTGGGATGATCCTTATCTATATAAGTATTGCCCCGACCAAATCATGAGGCGTTGTATCCCTGAAAGTGAGATTGCAAGTGTCTTGCATTTTTGTCATAGTGCAGCTTGTGGAGGCCATTTTTCTATGAAAAAGGCTGCTGCAAAAGTTTTACAGTCTGAATTATATTGGCCTACATTGTTCAAGGACACTAACAATTATTGTCGTTCCTGTGATAGGTGCCAAAAGTTAGGTGCACTGTCCCGGAGACACATGATGCCCCTTAACCCCATCCTAGTCATTGAGATATTTGATTGTTGGGGGATTGATTTTATGGGACCTTTTCCACCTTCCTTTGGATATTTATATATTTTGCTTGCAGTGGACTATGTGTCCAAATGGGTTGAGGCTGTGGCGTGCCGAAACAATGACGATAACATTGTTGTCAAGTTTATCAAAGAACACATTCTATCCCGATTCGGTACACCACGAGCCATTATTAGTGATCAGGGGACTCATTTCTGTAATCGCTATTTTGAAGCTTTGATGCGCAGGTATAGAGTTCATCACAAGGTTGCCAATGCCTATCATCTGCAGACAAATAACCAAGCTGAGTTGGTAAATCGAGAAGTAAAACAAATCTTGGAGAAGATGGTGAATCCTTATAGGAAGGATTGGTCCTTGCGCCTTCCTGATGCACTTTGGGCTTACCGTCCCGTTTATAAGACAAGTCTCGGGATGTCTCCATATCGACTTATATATGAAAAAGCTTATCATTTACCTATTGAGTTAGAACATCGCGCTTATTGAGCCGTAAAAAACACTAACTTTGATCTCAATGATGCAGGTATTCAGCAGAAACTTCAATTAGTTGAAATTGAAGAGTTGCGGAATGATGCCTATGACAATTCTCGAATATACAAGGCAAAGATGAAAGCAACTCATGATAAACAAATTCAGAGGAAACATTTCGAGCCCAACCAACGAGTCTATCTCTATGACTCACGACTTCATCTTCATCCTGGCAAGTTAAGATCAAGATGGATGGGCCCATTAATGGTAAAACAAATTTTTTCCAATGGGTCCATAGAAATTGAAGATCCAACAAATGGGAGAGTATTTAGAGTAAATGGGCAACGTTTGGAGCGAGTAGAAGTGCCAGAAGAGATCTCTCTTGTTGCCCCTGTCTACTTGATTTGATGTTCTCCACCCTATCTTTAGTTTAGGTTTTTTTTTTTTTTTTTTTTTTTTCATTTATTATTTTTTTAGTTTAATTTAGGTTTTTGCTTTTATGTTTTTCTTTTAGTGTTTCAGGTTATTTTAGGTATTGCTATTGGAGTCACTCGGAGACCCTCATCCCATGTGTTCATTTCTCTTGTCGGTATGATTTTCTTATATTTTGGTGACTGTGAGGACATTGTCTATTTGAAATTGATAAAGCTTCACCATGGTAATATCACTCTAACCCTCCTCTTTTCTTTTGTCTTCATTTGTCATGATTATTATTTTATACATTGAGGACAATGTTTGGTTTAGGTTTGGGGGTGTTGTTTATTAGATTTTTTTGTGCAATTTTCAAAAATCTTTGAGCTTAAAATGTATTTTAAAATTAAACGAGTCATTTTTGTGTTCTACTCAATCTCCATTGAATACTTAGATGATTACGGTAATTGTGTAAAATCTTTATGAAATGCATTCGAAATTTGAACTCTTGGTGAAATTTTTTTTCAAAAAAAAAGTGAAAAAAGGGTTTTGAGTCTTTTTTAATTTTAGAGAATATTTTTGTTGCCTTTAATTTTGAGAAAACACATACTAACACGTGTCACATAGTTATATTAGTAGAAAACATGATATTTGATATTATCCTTATGTTAGATGTATTTCGTGAGACTTTTCAACTCGACTATTCGTGCACTATAAGCCAAGTCAACATGATTTGAAGTTGATTAGTGAGATATTGAATTAGAAAATCTTAGAATAATAGTGGAGACTTAACCCTTGTGAATTTTGAGTCATTTTTTATTTATTGAGGGTTATTAACTACACTCTGATTTTTCTTGAGTCCGCATTATTTCGTTGATGATCTCATTATTCTTGATTTTCTTATTGATTGCTTTAAGAATGACATAAAAATTGAATCTTTACACTAGAACTTCTTGCGTTATTTAGTTGAGATGTCTTAGTACTAACTATAACTTATGAAGTGATATAGACATTTCTTTCTTTAAACCATATTTTTTTGCCTTTACCTACCCAATAATAAATATCCATTTGCAGCCTTTTGAGCCTTTATATAGCCTTCTCTTTGTTATCCTCATTCCCAATACCTACTCCAATCAAGAAGTAATATCTCTATTATTTTATCCTTACCATATTTTCTGAGAATGTATACGGTGAGATATATTTATAAAATGGGAAAATAGAAAGAGTTGAAAATAGATATTTCATGCGCCCTCAAAGTAAAAGTGTTTGATTGTATAAACGGAGAAAAACATGGAAGAAAAAAAAACATGTAAAAAAAAAATTTAGAAAAAAAAGTTGAAAAAAATTTAGAAAAAAAAATAATGAAGAAAAAGTTAATAGTGTACAACATTGATTTATTCTTCAATGCCCTATGTGTTTATTCAAGGGTGTAGTCATTCTCAGGAAATTCTTATATCCTTTTTGTCCATTATTGTTTGCCATAATCCAAGCCCCATTATAACCTAGTAAAAACATAATTGATATTAAGTGAAAGTTGGTTCAGTAGATGTGGAGATTGAATAGGCAAGAACTATGGTGTTTGATTCAACATTCTCAAAAGTAATCAATATTCCTGTCCATGATATCATATTCATTTCACTCTTTGAAAATTCCATTTTTCATGATGATTATATGTGAGACGTTTGCATTTTCCATAATTTATATCATTTTCCTCAAATATAAACTCAGTGCCCAATCTTTGAGTGTTTTATTTCTGAGTGACATGAGAGATTTGTGGTCGAAACGTACTTTCTAAAGGTTATCTCGTCACATCTTTACTATGAGACGAAGAGTTATGTTGATAAGGTTTCTCACACACACACTTCGAATTGAAAATGATTATGAAATTTATTTAACCTTTAGATACTATTAAATTACTGTACTCTATTAATATACTATTGTGACATTTTTTTAGTTTGTTGTTTTTCTTGAATTTTAAGCAATTAGAAAACTACCCTGAGGAAAATAAAGGAGAATGCTCATGTTTTTGCATTATGTTTTTAGAAAATAGATTTTGTTTTACTGAGTCAATAATGTTTGGAGGTAACATTTCTGGAAACCCTCACGAGACTATAACTCGTCCACTAGAGGACTAGCAAAATGTAGGTTTGGTGGTATTTGATGTTCGCATAATTATAACAAAATATACATCCTAATATATATTTGTTAGTGTTTCAAATAGTGTATTTTAGTTTAATTATTTTATTTTTGTATTTTTGTAGGATTTTGAGTTTAAATGAAAAAAGTGCATTAGCGTGGCAAATAATGGTGATTCATAGACAAATTGACGAAGTGGAGTGGGAGACATTCAAGCCAAAGATTAAGAGAACCAAATAAATAAAATAAAAAAATTTAGTTTTGAATTTTTGTGGAACAAAGAAGTCATATGGACGAACATAGCCAAACCCATTATTGATATAAAATTTAAAACAAAGAAATCCACCAATAAGAGTTTCAATTGGACCCAATAAGGATTTTCAATTGGGCCCAATAGGAGTGTTTCTCTTCACCATAAACACAACCACAAGAGAGTTTTTGGGGGCTGCTTGACAAGAAAAAAAAAAGCAGCAGTTGCTGAGAACAACAGGTTTTGCTCCAGAAAAGAAAACTCAAGAAGCTGCCATAACGCAGCAACCATAAGGCAGCAGCAGTAGCATAACACAGCCGTAGCGAAGACGCAGGACTGCAGCGCATACGCTGTCCAGGACAGCAGAGAATGCATGCAAACACAGCAGCACAGCAACAAATTAGAAACGCAGTAGCAACAGGGTGCGCATCACTGATTCGCCACACGCTGCCATGCCGATGAAACTTCACACCGCTGCCGTTGTCATCACCTTTACCAAGTGTCACTAAACTCCATCCAAGGCGAAGAGGTGAACTCCTAGATGTAACGTACTTAATTAGTATTTGATTCGCTGTATGTTTTCACGGTGAATAATGATGTTTATGATTTTCACTTTTATTTAATATAGAAATTTATGTTATTTTAGTGACAAAAATTTCATCAATTTCTTCATAGATTATTATTATTTCGGTGGTTGTCTTTTTTTTTCTCCATATAAGTTTAATCATGTTTTCCTTATGTGTGGAATTTGTAAGGATCAATTGATTTCGGTAGGTTAATTATATGTGATCGTCTTTTATTACGTGATTGCCTTCGGATATATCGTAAGTTTAGGATATCACATATGACCAACCCTTGTGCTTTCTAGAAAAAGTGAAATCTAAAATTCATTTACATTAGGATATATTAATGCATTAAAAACTATTTTTCCAATTATATTGTTTGGGATGTGAAACACGTAATCGAGTCATTATAACGAATCAATACTAGTTGGCGCGTGAAATCTAGGAGAGATTCTTGAAACCTTGTGATTTCTCAAAACTTAATTTTTATTAAACTAAATTTAATTTCATATTTTAAAATTGCTAAAATTTCTTACATTTAGTTTCACGTAGTTTTTTTCCTTGACCTTGTTTTGTAGATCATTTTTTCTCGTGGGATCGACACCCCAATCTTTACTGCAATTGACCGCGTATACTGTTTGGGCGTAATCAACTTGTCACTTTACTTTTAGTTAATGTGGAACTAAAATTGAACGATGTATCTTAGAAATTTGGAATCTCGTATCAAAAATGATCCCAGTCAAGTTTAGAGATTACAAAGATATTGTTAAAATTTGCCCCTAGCTTCCATCCAGTTGTGGGGATCCTTGGTAAACAGGTTGAAAAAAAAAAAAAAAAAAAACCTCCACTGCAATATAACCAAGCTTAATTTGTTAGAGAAGACGTAATCCTATTAGTTAGGTTCACGGATAACGGGTGGAGTGGACCTCATTCTCAACAGAACCATATTCAAGAAATGTCGATCAATAATCCATATCCATGCATCTCATAAAATTTTGAAGTATTTGATCCCAAACTACAAATACAAGTGAATGAAATTAGATATTTTGATCCAACATATTCTTTGTTTGTATATATTTGTTTATTGAGTAAACAACACAAATATGGCTCATGGAGACTCAATCAACTTCGCATCATCAATTACAGGTCCACAAAGAGATCCCTCACTTGTCATTGTGTAGCCCAAGCTATAAAACACTACTTCAGACTCTGTGGATGTGGCAGTGAACTTGATCTGTGCAAGCTTGGAAGAACCATTGCCTTGAGACACAAAAGGCACTTTGAGTGACTTTGGACCAGCAAATGCAGCAACAGCCATAGACCCAACACAAGAGTCTCTTGAATCTCCCACACTGAAAGTTAGGACATAGTCCTTCCCTGGGGTGGTTTTGACTACTTGTCCAAGAATGCTCTCATATCCGGCTATGAGTTCGATTGCACGCTTTCCTTCAGGTACGGAGAAATGATTGTTATCGATGTATTTGATGGCCTTTGAGGATTTGCTGACCCAACCAGGCAATGGGGAGTGATCGGTGGTTGTATTGGCTGGGATTAGGACGCCAATTGATTTGTCAGGGTACATGTAAGGACCTTCTTCGAAGTTCCCATTTGTCAATAAGTTACCTGAAGAGGTAGAACTAAACAATGTTTAACAATATATCTTAAAATCAAAATGCAGAAGGAAATTTGATAATCTAGGCCAATATCACAGATATGGCATACTGTTTTGGTCTACTAGTCTAACTTAAAACATCAAATTTCGAGGTCTGAAAACTTACTTTTGTTTCCCTGGGTGAAACTGAGAGCCTTGATTGCCACAGAATCCAAAATAGGGCCACAAGATGGATCCTCGCCAGCATTTGGATTTTGGAAAGTGATGTCAACAGCATCAGTTGCGGCCTTGAAGGCCCATGAATATGCATCCCAACCGGCACTATCGTATATGGTCTGTACATTGAGTACACTGGCATCAGAGCTGGGGGTAGCAGACACACTCAATACCTGATTTTTTGCACATGTACGGGCCACGCTGAATGTTATGGAATACTCAGTCCCCTTAACAACATTCACTCTCTGCGTAATTGATGCCCCGTTCCCTAATTTGACTGCAAATGATCCTTCCGGTACTACCAGTATCAAATCGCCTTGCTTCTGGCCAGATTTTATGTATTGCACAGAACCTGAAGTTTTCCACTGTGACTGATTTAGCCCCTGCTCGAAGCCCCCATCAGGCAATAATCCTGTTGAATTGGACACAATTTTTAAAGTTAGGAACTAGGAAAAAATAATAATAACCTATTCCTTTAGATTATGCAAAATGTATGAATTAAGACATACATATAAGCAAGACAACTCATCAATTGCTACTCGAAGAAAAAAATAATAATAACCATACATGATGTGCCCTACATAACCTACAAAAGATTTTCCCCGGATACTAAATCCACTGCCAATTTAAAGAGAACTAAATATGCCAAACAGTAAGAAATGGATGGCTCCCGACAATATTCAGAACTACCCAATTGACATCTTAGCCTTCAATATGATCATTTTGAACCAAAAAAAAAAAAAAAAAAACTTTATAACGTGTTCAAACAATATATAAGCGTTCAAACAACATATAAGACATGAAGGCCTAGAGCTTACCATCAATGGAGGCTAACGCAACGCAACAGTTAGCACAAAATAGGGCAATGAAAACAACAACAGCAACCATTGCTTGTAGCTACAGAAGAAGAAAGAAAAATTAGTGACAGAGTTTGATGAAATAACAAGACTGTGCAAGTGCTTATTAGTATAAATACAAGCTAGAGAGAGAGCGAGACTCCAAATCTTGAATTATCTGTTAGAGATAGCGATCTGAAAAACTCTGCGTTGAAAGGAGGAGGAAACAAATGTGACAGAGAGAGAGAGAGACCAACAACGCTAATTACGTTTCTAAATACATTGATGGAATGGAACAAACAATTAACAAGTTGTTTGTAATAAACAAATCTGTGGAATCAAATGTTGAATTATTTCCTATCCTAATAGTTGTAGGGACAATGTGGGTCATCTGATAATTCACGGATGACTTGCAAATCCATGCGGTGCTATTAAGTCTAAGGACAAGTAGATAGACTGATCGACCTTGAAGATTAGTCAATGAAAATGTGTCGATAATTCCTTAATAAATATGTCCTTATCTTCACAGTTAGGAATACAACCATAGTGATGTATATATGATTTGCTATGCATTTGAATTCTACGTTTTTCCTGATGGATACTGGCTATTGAGTGAGAGATGTGATGAGAAAAAGAAAGGAATGTAATGGCCATGAGTTGTGAATATTACATAGTGATGTGTTTGGCATTATACATGCCGTAGCTAACAATGTGCTGGTCCATGATACAGTCTGTCTAATGCGAACTGATGTGGAGTTTTCCCTATAAACAACGTTGTCGCGGTAGATAGACATGTTGTCGAAATAATCAAATCATAGGTGCGTATATATGTAGCTAATAGGGACACAAACCTGACGGATGAGTTAAATATCATCTATATGCATTCTTACCTTCGCCTCTTGTGATGTTGGCATGAATTGTCCGAGGTTGTACTTGATAAGGCACTCCAATGCTCAAATCAGTGAAGAGAACTCGAAAGTTTACAAACACCCATATTTATAAGTTCATATTTATAATGGGGGGGTTCAAAGTTACCATTTACGTTTGATATATTGTAACTCTCACCTTAATTACGAAAGAGCAATTCTAAATGTCGAGGATTTGGGCGAGGAAAACAGCGAGGGAAATGAGGTGGACGGGGTGGAAACCGTCCATCCTCCTCGGTTGACTTTCCATGTGCACATCCCGAGGAGGATGGACGGTTTCCACCCGTCCACCTCATTTCCCTCGCTGTTTTCCTCGCCCAAATCCTCGACATTTAGAATTTTCCATTACGAAATATTTGTGTTGACCTATGATTGATGATGTTAAAGTTGAATGAGTCTTCATAAGCCTTATAACCATAGTTATATATTGGTATTTTCCCATTCGTCATAAATTTGTTATAATCATTCAAAATTAGTCAAAAACATTTTTGGTTTAATTATATTGTTTTAATTACATTTGTTTATCATTCAAAAAATTTCAAAAACATTAGTCAAAAAAATTTATTAGTTTGTCAATGATTGACTGTTGACCTTGCGTGTTTAATTATATTGTTTTTCTATATTTCATAGCGATAGTCCTACTGTTAATTGCACGGATTGAAGCCTGTTACGCGTACAAAATGGGGTACAAAAAATTTTGAATGTGAAAATTTTCTATTCCTTGTATGATTTCTTAGTTTCATGACCTTCCTCACGGCATCAATATCGTCCAAAATATAATCGTATTGAACAATTCAAGTTGTGAAACCTCAGATTTCGAGAAAATAAGGTTCTAGGATCCTCAAAACCTCATCTTGCCTTAAAAAAAAGAAGATAAAAAAAAACCCAAATTTCAAGAAAATGAGGATGTAAGGGTTAGAAGGCGCCTAGCGAAAGATGAAGTAATGGTTGTGCCACGATATTTTCATTTTTCAACACCACTCAACTTAAGCAACACTTTTAAATTGTCTTAATAATTTATTTTTTTTGTGTGTAAATGAGTTTCTTGCTGCGATGTTTATAATTTGAGAAATTCTAAATGTCGAGGGAAAGGGCGAGGAATTCAGCGAGGGAAATGAGCTGGCGAGGTGAGAGCCGTTCATTTCCCTCGAGATCCATGCGTTGACTTTTTCACACGGATCTCGAGGAAAATGAACGGCTCTCACCTCGCCAGCTCATTTCCCTCGCTGAATTCCTCGCCCTTTCCCTCGACATTTAGAATCTCTCTTATAATTTTTGCTATTACTTTTGGCCGTTGCAAAATTCCATTTATTTTAAGAAGCCTTTTCTGCGAAGTGGGCTAACATGAAAATTTTGGACTATATATTGGGCTTGGGCTCAGAAGATTTTAACTGATATGGTCAAATTTTAAATAAGATTTGGGTTTGTACTATAGCCCAGTGATGGATTTTCTTCAAGCCCATGAAGGTTTCCGTATGGGCATCAATGGTTCATTGAAATCGATGAAATCAAAATTATGATCATAAATTACTAAAATTAGGGTAATTTTATAAGGGTTTATTATTAAGCATCTCCGATCATTTCCCTAAACAATCCCCTATAATAACTCCACATACAATTTTCAAAATAAAAAGCAAATCAAAAATAAAAACAAATGAAACTCTCAACTACCTTCCCCTTTTCTTTAATTAGTCAAATTAATACTAATTATTAATACAATTTTTTTTTAAAACTCCCAAATATTGTAATTAGTCAAATTTAAATTAATAATAGAATAATTCAAAAAGTATTATTAAATTAATACTAATTATTAAAACAATTTTTTAAAACTCTCAAATATTTTAATTAGTCAAATTTAAATTAATAATAGAATAGTTCAAAAAGTATCTAAATAATAGTATAATTGAAAATAATAATATTATATAATTTAAGTTTAAATTAATAATAATATATATTTAATAATATTATAATAATATAATTGAAACTAATAATAGTATATTTATATTAAGTTAAAATTAATAATAGTATAATTGAAATTAAATTGGTATAGAAAAAATTGAAGATATATTAAAATAATGATCAAAAATTAAAATGTGGGGTGATTGGAATGGTGAAGAAATAAGGGGGCCCCTAAATTTAACTTTTGGTTAAAATGAGGGATGATTCATCTCCCATTTTAACTTTTACCATTGAAGATGCTTTAGTAATGTTTATAGGGGTTTATTATTGTACATTAATTAACCACGAGAATTATTTGTTTCGATCTGTATCCTTCTACCCGTAATAAGTATGCAGCACGTGCATGGCACATGTCTGATGGTAATACCAATAAATCCAACCATTTATTACCTCTAATTCTAGGTAGTTAGGCTTTATAGTCAAGTTTTAGGCTTTTTACACTTCTACTCCTATATATAATATTTGTGGTTGTGTTTTAAAGAAAATGGATAAAACTGTAAAAACACCCAAACCTGGCCAAAAAATGGCTTTAAAGCCTGACTGCCTAGATAAACTGATTTATTACACTACAACCTGACAATGGACATTAGTAAACAAAAAGGAGCTTATCTAGAGAGTCAGGCCCATAGCGTTAGATTCGCGTCAGGGGAGGCTCCCCTGCACATTTTTAGGAGAAAGATCGAAGATTTTGAGGGGATCTTGAATTCTTGAGGAGTTCTTGAGAAGATCTTGAGGAGATCTCTCTCCTAAAAACATGCAGGGATCCTCCTCTGACGCTGATCTGGCGCTAAGGGCCTGGCTCTTAAGAATTTTTGAAACAAAAAGTCTAGAGAGACAAGCCCTTAGTGTCGAGAGAACGCCAATACCTGCTCTCTAGCACGTGTTGAAGAGAGAGGGAAAGTGGGTAAAAAAAAATTAAAAAAAAAATGGATTCTTCTCCTCTTCATAACAGTGGGTTCTTCTTTTTCTCTTCTTCAAAAGTGGGTTCTTCAATATGGTGTCTGGGGTTGGCTTAGGTGAAGCAATCTTGGTGAGGTTTTATATAGAAAACTCAGATAGACAAATTGTCACGCCCCATTTTTCAAGAAAAACGAAATTCTATTATCCACGTAGGTTTATCCGTTTCCCCAAAATACGGAACGTGAAATTCAATAACAATAGAAACATTTAGCAGCAACAACTTAAACATGATTTAATTACTGAAACAAATAAAAGCTCTAATCAGGTAAGACTCTGACGTTGTTAGCCCCACTAGCGGAACTCTAGTAACGCTGCTCAAAAGTCTCTAAACCTGAAAGGCTAATCGGCTACATTCCCAAAGGAATTTACCCAAGAAGCAAAAGCTCACTTGGGTCAGCAATAAAGTTGGTGTGAGTAATCTTCATCCCAAAATCAATAAATTCACACGTGATAACATCAAACTAAACACAAATAATAAACAACCGCACCAACAGGTAGTTCCTTAATGAAGAAAATGTGTCATGCAAGAAAAACATAGTTTAAAGAATTTAGTTCCTCAACGAGGCAATCATGTCACCCTAATAAGTAAATATGTATTGACTTGTACTTACACTGTAGATGTTAGGGCTGAACAAAAAACGATCAAACCGACCAAACCGATTGGTTCGGTTTAAATTCGGTTTTAAAAAATTCAAAACCGACTGGTTTTTTGATTTCTATGTAATTTTAACCGACCAAACCGAATCGACGGAATATATATAATAAATAATATATATTTTATATATAAATAATACAATATGTTTAAAATAGTCGGTCGGTTCGGTTTTATTTCAGTTTTGATTTGATTTTAGTCGGTTCGGTTCGGTTACGGTTTGCATAAATTAGAATCGGTTCGGTTTCGGATTGATTTTGTTAATGGTCGGTTCGATTTCGGTTTGAAATTTTAAAACCGACTTATTCGGTTTGGTTCACGGTTCGATTTTCAGCTTTAGTAGATGTTGTCTATGGCAAGTCTGACCTACAAAAATATTAGTGGACTTGTCATTCTGCATGAAAAAAGTTATAAACAATATAAATGAAATTTATTAATTAAAACAGTTATCTTCGTACATTATTTGACTTAAGCATATTATTCATTTTTAACGAATTGATCACTTAGACGATACTACATTCGCACCACCTCCGTGTGGAACATACATGCATGTATGCTTCTCTCATATAAAGGATGACTTTTCCATCATCCATGCACAAGTTGGGACACATCACATAATGCATGCATCACCGAATACTCCTAACTATATGAGTAACAAAAGCCACTATTGGGCTATCAATGCGCATAAAGTCACGTCACATTTTTTACGGATAAATATCAAGCATATTTTAGGCATTCCAAAACCACCACCTTTTCACAAGACAACCCGTAAGTTATTTAGTTTCTCTATAATAGACGGGAAATAATAAACAAAAAAGGCGTGATAGTTCTAATTGATACAATTCCAGGTGATTAAATTTTTAGGAGTCAAAGTTTATCAATATCATTTATTTTTATATTTCAATTTTCTCTCACAATGACACTTTGTCATTTATTAATCGATTCACCACAATCTCCGCCCATATTTTTTGGGAAACATAGCATTATTGAAAACAAATATTATATAGAAGAGCGGGGATCAAACTCATTCAATAAGAGTGTTCAAGTTCCTATGAGTATGATAACATCTAATTCAAGCTATGAAATAAAACGTCATTACTTAATAACATTGTTAACCATAAACAACACACATAATATGCTTTAAGGGATTGTATTTTAGATCCATCAAACTGTAGAAATCGAAACATGAAACTCAATAAAAAGAACACTCTAAATTCAACTGAACACAAACAGCTTGGACTGATTCATACAACAATTTATATCAACTAGAACATCTCCCTCAATCAACTGATTAGAACATCCAAAACTCAGCTGAAACGCCCGTTTAAATTAGCTGAAATAAGCTTTAAACATAGCTACTAACAACCTCCAAAATCTACTAAAACCAACCATCTAAGGTCAATCATAGCCTTCCCCAAACTCAACCAGAAACATCCTAGTTGCAGCCCGTAACACAGTCCCAAAAAAACCAAATCCTAAAATAAACCTATTTGGAAGTCGAATAACAACCCATATTAAAGCTTAAAACGATTCCGTGAACAACCATGCAAACATCACTATTTAGGCGACAAGACTTTAACAATTCAACGCTACAAACAACCATCATTTGCATTAACTAAACAAATACTCAACTTCAGGTAATTCAACCCTCTCAACCCAACTAAATCCACCCCAAAAATCTGCTGAAAAGTCCTTCTTAACTATATTGAAATAAACCTCAAACTTTGCTAGAAACAATGCCAAAATTTTGTTGATACACCCTTCCTGGCCTCAATTGAAACCACCCCAATACTCACTTGGAAAAGCTTAGTTTCAATCTGTAAAAGAGTCTCAAATTAATTATGTTGCAGACTGCTCAACTAGCCCAAAATATCCCGATTTCAGTTCCCACAATCCCAAAACAATCATATTTGAGTGTCGACATAAACCAATTTGTCCCTACATGCAGCCCAACGAATAGCCATGTTTGGGCGAGAAATTGTAACCCAATTCACCTCCAAACAACAATTGTTTTAACATTAAATGAAACTCCAAGACATACCCAAAAACAACCACATTTCAGTCCCAAAACAGTCAAGTAAAATAATCCTGCAAAAATATCGAAATGAGCAAGTGATCCTGATAGAAGAGCTTGACAAGTCATCATTCAAATGTACATAACTTTTACATACGAACTCCAAATTGAATACCATTTGAGGCTATAGAAAATAGATACAAAGAGGTTTCTAACCATATCAGGCATACCTGGAGATTTTGTCATAAACAGTACATATTTTTCAAACGAAGCAGGTCAGCTGGCAGCCTTTAGCAGATTTACGTCTTGTCACTAAAATAAATATATCTTTCAGTACAAAACTCTGATTGTCATATTGTCAAATCCTTTAGAAACTAGACTCAAACATGAAACTTTTGGTATATCTCATGATACTATTCCTACTAAAAAAACCCAATCAAAACTCTAGGAAACATTACCCATGATCAGCCCAATTACCGGACAGATTTCAGTTTCTAATGCAAGAGAAAATAAAAAACGAAACAAGCATGCCCTCCGAGGTTGAGAACCATAAAGAGATGATCTTCCAAGATGATAAGAGGAATTTAGAGAGTAGTTTTGGACTATGTAAGCAAACTTGTTCATATTGGGATCCTGTAATCCAAAAATACTGATAGGCCTAATCCAAGTTTTTGTTAATGTATGTTACAGCCTACGAATGTGCATGACTGACATAGTTCATCACATGAGCCGACAATCAAATTATACCTTATTATAAAATACGCTTTTTTTTCATGCTATGTCACTACTAGGTACAAGAACTCAATGGAATTATAATTATGAGGAATTGAAACAAAAAGAATGTCAACCAGCAAGAATGATTGTGAAAAGATATAAGCTAAGTAGAAATTTTCTTGAATCAAAAGTATATTGTATCAACAAGCCTATCACCATAGCCATTCTATTTATAGCAAGAATATCAAACACATGCATGAATAACAAGTGCAAGAGCACACCAGTGAACTTCAGAAGATGTTAAATGCAACAAAAAGAAAACACTAAAACACCAAATACAAATAGATAGACATTGAAGAAAACTCACTAATTTAATTTCTTCTGGCATACACCCAACCATCACCATGGCATTGTCATCCCCTCCTACTCGCAATCATCCCCTGGAACACGCCTCGAATCAGACCTGAAACATACCTCGAATCAGACCTGAAACGGGCCCTGAAATAGACATGAAGCAACCCGAATCAGATCTGAAACAGACCTTGATTAATCCCTGCAACACGCCCTGGTTCAGACCCCCGAAACAACCCTTCATACCCCTGCAAGCAGCCCTCAAAGCCACTGCAAACAACACCTTAAGCAGTCCCTTAACACCTCATTTCCTTCTTCGAACTAGCCCTCTTCATCACTACTATCTCGTGCAACATTCCCACTTCAAATTGATGTAATCGATCAACGTAATACACTTCACATCCAATGCCATCCGCCAGCACCGAAGAAGGAGATGAGGAAAACAAAGTTTGCTCTCTTTCTGTTGCACCAGGGAAGAAAAAAAGAAAGGGCTTTTTTTTTTTTTTTTTTTTTTTTTTTATTGTGGGAGGCTATTCGCCCCCACTAAAATTCTAAGGGCAGCCTGTGATAAAACTCATGAAAAATAAACTCTAAAATTTAATTTTAAATTTTAAATTCAACTAAATGTAACTTTTTTTTATTTAATTCAAAATAAAATAAATTAGCTTTATAAAATTTAGAGGTGTTCCACAAATAGAGAAGAAGAAAATACCAAAGCTTCTTCAAACAAACAGAGAGACAAACAAACAAACAAACATTCAAACCCATTTTTCTTTCAACAGAGAAAGAAGAGGGACATTTTTTGTCCTCTTAAATAGACAAACCTTCAAACCCATGTCTTTGTTTATTCGCCGGAGCTTCCCTTGATTTCGTTCGGTTTTGGGTGATTCCGGCGACGACCCATGGTTTGTGAGACCAAGGAGAGCAACCCCTTTGGTCAGTAAATCGAATTGCTTCGAATTTGAGAATTAAGAATAAAATAAAATAAAAAGACATTTTCATTTGGATTTGGGTTAACTTGCAATGCAGGGAAGAAGAGAAGGGTATTAAGGGTTTGGAGGTTCATACATTGCACATTTTCCAAGATTCCTTTTTTAATCCATGAATAATTCTAGAGGGCCCGTGTTGGTAGCCTGGGAGACTGTCCGGACCCTCCCAGGCACGTGTTTGGGAGGGTGTTTGGCACGTGAACCAAACACCTCAGCTCCCTCAAGCTCTTAACCTCTCCTGCGCCTCCTCCCTCAAGCTCTTAACCTCTCCTCTCCTGCGCCTCCTCCTCTGGCAAGTTCCTCCTCCTGTGCAAGCTCCTCCTCTTTGGCAAGCTCCTTCTGCGCAAGCAGATCTGCGAATCTGGCCAAGCTCCTCTGCTCCTCTTTGACATGTAGTGATTGCCAGACCACCAAAACCCCTTTATGGAGAGGAGGTCCTGATGGTCCTAAGGTGAGATGAAGAGACTCAATTTCAAAACCCCATTTCTCCATTACTCTTGATTTCATCCTCTAATGCTGTAATGGGGTCTCTCTGTTTTGTGTTGTGTACTAATTTTGATCTTCTTTTTGCAGTCTTTGTGTAATGCTTGTGGGATCAAATACATAAAGAAGAGAAGGGCACTAATTAGAATCAACAAAGGACGATCAACAATAGAGAAAAAGTTATCAATAGAGGAGGAGAAGAAGAAGAAGAAGAAGAAGAAGAAGAAGAAGAAGAAGAAGAAGAAGAAGAAAGAGAAGAAAAGTAGCCGCATCAGGCATTCAGAAAACAAGAAGAACGATAACAAAAAATTGAGTGTGCCATTAAAATTGGGATTACTTACTTTGGGAAGAAAAGTGATGATGCAGAGATCTAACATAGAGAAACAGATGATGAATTTAGGAGAGGAAGAGCAAACAGTTGTACTATTGATGGCTTTGTCTTGTGGTTATGTTTATGGTTGATTGACATATGTAATCAAGGGGTTTAACCAAACATTGGGTCTGTTTAGCTCTTTTGCTTATTTTTGGGTTCTTGTTTAACAAACCCATTGAAGTTACTTTTGAGGTTTATCAAAATCAATAGAGATTATAGTTGATGATGGTGAGGAGTAGAGAAAGGCAAAGGGTAATTGTGAATGTTTTTTGGTTACTTTTGTCATCAAAAGATGTATAAGTTATGTTGAATCTCTAAGTTTTTTCGTTCCATTTTGATTGAATTCATGGGACTTAGCTTGCATTTTGCGAAATTGTTAATGAAATATGAACTTGGGTTCTGTATGTTGCTTGTGTCTATGTTGGTGTAGGGATGTTGTTTGTTCCAGAGGAGGTGCAGGAACCCAGTGTTTGTTAAACCTCAAAATAGCACGTGCCTGGGAGGGTTCGGACAGTCTCCCAAACTACCAACACGGGCCCTCTAGAATTACTCTTAATCCATTCGATTTCCTCTCTATTTATGGAGTTTTTTTTAATCACTCTTTCTCCTCGTCACATGTGTGAGAGCATGTCCTAGCTCTCTAGATTGCTTGAATAGTAAATATTCCAACAGGGCTATAATGGTAAATTCACAACAAATGCAATGACGACGCCATCACTAGTGACTTCTACCATCTTATTAAGAGATCTACCATCTTATTAAGAGATCTCTTAACCAAAACAAACACCTATCTTTATGTATCCATGACTCAACTATTCAACTGAATGAATTATTATTATATTTTTTTTTGTCAAATAAGAAGATTTTTATTGAAAAAAATGACAAATTCCTAAAGCAAACAAAGCCACGACACAAAAAAAAAAAAAAAAAAAAAAAAAGCCAAACAACAACTGGATTTGACATTATGAAATCTTAATTACATCCTAAAACTAAGCTTAAACTTAAAATTTCCTTAGAACATCTTCATTCATGAGTGTAAAGTTAAAGTTGAAAGAGTCTTTTCCATCCCTATATTTTAGCTTACCCCTCACATGCGGGGGAGGGTGACATGTCCTGATTTTTGAGGAAATGAAAATCTTTTTATCCACGTAGGATTAGGATCATCTGTTTCCCCAAACTTTGAGACGTGAAAATTTAACAACAGAAACATTAAATAAAATTAACATAGACAAAAATTCTAATCGAGTAACTCTTTGAAGACGACTGCTCCATAAAAATAAACCGCAAAAGATGCCGCCCCAAAACTCTATAACCTGAGAAAAGGCCAAATGACTCCGTTCCAATAAAAGCGTACCCAAGAAGAAAAAATTTACTTGGATCAACGAGGTAGTTGGTATGAGTAATCTTCATCCTTATAAATAAAATAAATTACATGATTTAACATTAAATTTCATAAACAATCAAATGACAATCAAGGAACTGTAGTTCCTCAACGAAGTAAACATTTCTTACTAATAAGTTTTTATCATGCTTAAATTATGCATTTATTTTACTAACACTCATAAAGTACAGGTCAAACATGGTAAGTCTGTCCTGCAAAAATGTTAGTACACTTACCATCCTGCATGAACCGGTTAGAAACTAACGGATAAAATTTCTAAGTTATCAATCCTCATAAATACAATTTATTTTCAAATCAGTCATAATCACCATTATTTAAATATTTTACCATAAGGAAAACGTGTAGTTCTCAGAATGAACATTTAGTTTCTTCCATTAAGGCAATCATGCACATATACAAAAATCTAGCTTCTTTTCCACAATCGCACTCCCTTCTTGTGCTGAACACACCTCACCAAAGTGTGTCTCCATTGCCTTCGAAGCCACTTGGAGCGTACATGTTCCAAGTGGGGTGTCACATCGAGGAACATGTCATCTTACCCGAAGTTCGATCCATGGCAAATATTTTCTAAATACTACACGTACTACCGAACTCACATGGAACGACGTACCCGATATGCAAGCAAGTCTGCATACCAAAATTATATCACATGTATACAAGCAAGTTTGTGTACTAAAATAATTTCTTCTTTTTTTCACATTCTTTTTTCGGAATTGTGGAAAAAAACATTAAAAAATCAACTAAAATTCAAAACTCTTTTATGGTGATACTTTGTCAACCATAAAAAAATCAACCACAATATTAAACCATTCTTTTGAGAAAATTAGTATTTTTCATAAATAAATTTTTCATAACACAACAGGGATCAAACCCAATCAATACGAGAATACTTCTTAGTAAGTCAATTTGTATAACAATCCAAACTACACAATCCATACTAGTGTCATAATCTTTAGTAGTCATTGTCTTCATTCGTGTATATATAAAGAAAAATAATTCGGACAATATACAAAGAGTGTTGACAATCTGGACATGAGTAATAACACATTCAACCCAAACTGCACAATTCATTCTACATGATGTCACAGGCTAATAAGACAACAATATCAATTCTGAACCAACACACAATCATTATATATTTTCTATACCAAAAGTATTGTATCCCTACATATTTAGTGTACTTGAAAAAAATACATCAAGTCTTCGACATTATTCTACTCACATCACCACTCCATGAAAATAAATTAAACAAAACAATTCATTCATAAAACAATCAAAGTCCTTAACTCCACTACCCATTCCACATCTAATTAAGGAAGCATTTGGGGAAGATGATTGCTGCAACAATTCAAATCACACACTCCGAAACATTCAACTACAGTTTCACTACCCAACCAGCACCTAGTCAAACGCTCTTCAAGCCTTCCGACTTCCTAATCAATTTAAACAACCCCCAACTTAGTTGTAACTAGCCTAGTTTTATTCGCCAAACAGTCGGGTAAATAACCCTCCAAACAATACTGAAATGAACAAGTTGTCATAACTAGACAGCTTAACAAGTCATTACTCAAATATACACAATTCTCACATTAGAACTCCAAATTGACTACTGTTAAGGGCTATAGAAAGAAGACACAAAGAGGTTTCCAACCATATATAACATACCCCCTGATTATGTCTGTAACATTACGGATTTTACAAACAAAATAGGTCATCTGTCAGCATTCGTCCAGATTTACTTCTTGTCACTAAAATAAGTATATCTTTCTGCACAAAATTCATATTGTGATACCGTAAAATTATTTAGAAACTAGACTCCAATAGAAAAATTTTGATATATAGCATGATACAGTAAACTCTAAGGAACCCAACCAAAACGAGTATAGAAAAAATGTACAGAATCAAGACTGATAGAATACACAAACAAGTTTTAGCTCATAATTGAAAAATGTTTTCGACCTTGATTTCTCGAACTCCACTTCATCCCAAATATAATTTTCAAACTTAGTAGGTATAAAAAAAAATCCATATCACTTACAAAAAAATTTCCAAGCAAAAATATATGAAAAGAAAATTGAGGAAAACTCACTAATTTCTACCAAAATTTTTATATACATGAATTTCTAAAATTCAATTAGTGACATTTGTTTCTGCCTCGATGGCGATCTAACCGTTGGATGAACTCCTAACAAACGATTTGTTTTTCATACGTGTGTTATGAATCTACGGATTTAATTTGAAGATACTCTGAACTATATATTGTCTCGATTCAATGAAAATACTAAGACTGCGCAAAGTTGTATTTATTACGGGATTTAAATAAAAACCTAGTTGTAGGTTTTCTCTTTTAACTCAACCAATTCCTATGAAATACAATAAAAATTTCATATTTCAGATTTATATTTGTATTAAACTTTAACATTAATCAATTGATTAATCTAAAAAAGTAAAAGAGAACGAAGAAGACTCACCGGTAGGGGTGGGCACGGGACGGGATGGGACGAGATATACCCATCTCTATCCCATTCCGTTCATACGGGATCGGGGCGGGACGGGATGGGAAAAACCTCATCTCGACCTCGTCCCATTCCAAACGGGTTCGGGACGGGACGGGATCAGCGTGCTGCCTGTGACTGTTGCGAAGATTATCATCATATAAGAGTGTGAAAAATAACTTTCTTATGCAAATATAAGGGTAGCCATTAAATCCTCTAACAATGAAGTCGAGTGGGCTGACTTTTAGAAAATAACATGATAAATGGGACCCACTAAAAGTATTGTGTCAGTAAAACTTATCATTGTCAATCCCCTGAGCACAAAACTGATACGACTCAAACAAAATGAATTTTTGCTGGCTAAATTAAAGTGCTACAAGAAGAAATGAATTTTTGCTGGTCTTGTCAGTAAACAAAAACCTAAACAAGATCAAGAAAATGCCAGCAAATAAGGCTGGCTAGAATTTTTGCTAAGAATACGACTCAAACAAAATGAACCCTTTTGATTTTGAATTGGTTTGTTGGCTTTCTCTGCTTCACTAGTGGGAGTTGAAAATTTTTCAATATTATAACCTCGATTATACTTGACGACAACATTTTTTCAATTGTAACAATATATTATTAGATTTACCATAATTAGTTTCACTATTTACTTCTTTTACTTGAATTGTATTTTAATTTCTGTAAAAAAAAAATCTTAAATCACAATCATAAATTAGTTAATTTAGTTATTAGAATCTTATTGAAACTTTTAGATAATTCAATTACGAAACTTTGTTGGTTACATTTGTATATCACATGATTTTATTTGTTTTAATATGTCGTATTAATTAATTATTTTTAATTAGTATAATTTTAACATTTTAATAAGCTGGCAATAAACCTGATTAGATTCGGACCTGATCTGAATGGTTTCGAGATAGAGTTATGTATTCTGAAACTGGATCCGATTCATTAAATATGGATATGATAGAATCAGAATCTATACATATCGGGTTTGATATGGTATCATTGTTAGCCCTAATACCCATAGTAGCATCTATTTGCTCGGTAGAAATTTCACACTCTCTAATAGTTTGAACGTTTAGAGACATCAATGATTTCTCATTTTATCAATTAGAGATGTACACACAATATATAATGCACTTAAATGTCATGTGTAAGCATATTCTGACTTGTCGTACTCTTAAATTTAAGCACTTCAATGGCGGGTTTTTTTTTTCTCCCAAATTACAATTCAACATGTTGGCAATGACCCAATCTCTAGTATGATAGATGGTATTGGGCTGACCTGATGCGGGAAAGGCTCATGATGGTGAAGCCCAATAGGCCTGTGGATCCCAATAATGATTGGGCAAACTATCAGTGAGAGATTATAGTCCCACATCGCCTAAGTGAGAGAAGGGATGTGTTATATATGCATATGAGATTGAATTTACAAAGACAATATAGTACTATATGAATCGCGTTATCCAAAAATCTAGGTTTCGTAGTGGCTCTCAAGGTTGTGACTTTTAAAAAGTCGTCATCAAATTCTCTTAGTGACTTTTAAAAAGTCATCGTCAAATTCTCTGCTTCAAATTCTCTTAGTGACTTTTAAAAAGTCATCGTCAAATTCTCTGCTTGAAAAAGAGGAACCATGTCAAAATTGTCAAAGTCATCCAAAATGTATCCGTCAATCCCAAAATTGTCAATTACATCTCTACCCTACATTGTCATAGGGGTGGGCAGTGTCGGTTCGGTTCGGTTTTGAGCTCCAAACCAATTTCGAACCGATTTCATTCAGTTTGCCCATAACCCAAATCGAAACCGAATCTTGTATTTGTAAACCGATGAATTTGGTTGAACCGAATTTTGAATCGGATTGATTCGGTTCGGTTGGGTCGAAATTTCAGACTCAAGCATTTGAAAGACTTTTATTAAAACATGACCAATTTTTTTATAGACCCAATTTTTAGCCCAAAATTGAAAACTTTGAGAGAATGGGGTGATTCAGTGCAACAGGGTATACTACAGTGCATTTGTTGCACTAATCAGGTATTGACACATCTCTGTTATTTAGTTATTTATATATATCTAATTAATCGGTCGGTTCAAAACCGTAAACCGATTTCGAACCATTTATAATCGGTTCGGTTCGATTTAAATTATTTTCTTTCTACTCATATTTCGATTCAATTACCGGTTCGGTCGGTTAATCGAATTTAAATCGTTGCCCACCCCTACATTGTCATGTCAAAATTGTCAAATTCATCCAGAATGTATCCGTCAATCCCAAAATTGTCAAATTCATGCATCCGTAAAAGAGGAACCATGTCAAAATTGTCAAATTCATCCAAAATGTATCCGTCAATTACATCTCTACCCTACATTGTCGCAAAAAAGAAGTCTGACATCTCTACCCATGTATTCAATTAGTCGTCAATAGGACATTTAAAACAATTTTAGAAACGAAGAAGCTTTCTCTTGTTCCTCACAACAGAGAACAGAGAACCCAAAGCTCAGGTGAGAAACAATTTTAGTTATGCTTGAATATCTTAATTGTTTGTTGGTTCCCATTTATTTTTCTGTTGTAATTATGGTTGCTAAATTCAAGTTTGCTGACTCATGCATTTCATTGCATCATTAGTAGCTTAAAAGACTGCAAATTCCCTTCTCAGTTAGTGTATTGGGCTGGGCCTACTGGCTGCAAAGTTTGTTTTGGCCTTTGATTTAGTTAACAAAACAAACCTAATTGATACTTATTTAATTTATTTTACTTGATTCTTATTTAATTTACTTAAATTAGACTTGGTTTGATCTGATTTTAGATTAAACATCTAACTTTTCCCAGATAATTTTTGTAACTTCAGGATCCAAATGGTGGTCAAATGTTATTTCTTCATTGACATCCCTACTTTTTCTTTTCTTTTTTTAACTTTAACAGTGGTTATTAGATTTCCCCAAATCAGTTTCACTATTTACTTCTTTTATTTATTTATTTATTTAATGTTTCAATTAATATATATATATTTTTTTTATTTTTTTATTTTATGCAGGACATAAAATGGCTGACCAAATACTTCCAATACTCACCAAATATATATATATATACCATGTGTGTTAGACGTGTTATTCTACTTCAATCAATAAAATGACGAGTTATTTATTAGGCTTGTGGAACTCAGGTGTGAGAGATAAATGATGTTGAACGTAAATGTAATTTAAGTAGCTAGTCAGCTCTTTTTACTTGGTAGTTTGAATAACAAAGGATTTCAATTGTTACTGAACCTGAGTCTGGCTGCAGGACCCTGAAGATTCTGGCACCACAGCAAAAATCAAGAAAACCATGCATGCAATCATGGCTTTTGGTAGTGGCGGAGCCTTGGCTTTTACGCAAGTGGATACTAGGAATTCAAGCCAGAAATTCTTCTACTATGCAAGTGTAACTTTCTTAGGCATGTCTGCTTTATCCGCTACAGTAACTAGACTGATGATACATAATTCAGCACATCACAGTATGAAATACGTCAGTTTTAGTTTCATGTTTCCGACCTGCCTCGTGGTATTGGGTTTCTTATTTGTCTTGGTTTTTGTCCTCATCAGAGGGTGATGGTTGATGTTGTAAAGTTTGTACAATATGCTTATTGCTTATTTCTGTAGAATCATAATGCTGAAAATTTGCTTGGAGAATGATGCCGAGAAGATTTACCCTTTGTCAATAAAAGAGGAGTAATAAGAAAAATACCATAGTTTCATTGCTATTACATCTCAACATTTCATTACAAAGAAGCTGTCCCTTATTCCTCACAACAGAGAACAGAGAATAATTATGAAATCAACATTTCTTTGCTATGCTTGTATTATGTTGATTTCATTTGATACATTACAAATTCTCCTTTTTTCACTTTTTTAGCGTTTTTTAACATGCAAACACCTCGTGTAAGGTTACCGCTCAATGCCCGTTACGCATTTCTAAACCTTGGCCAAACTGAGTATGTATCCATATATCCCAAATAATTTGTTGTTTGTTTGTGGCTCTTGCTCCATGTGTAGCAGTCCTTCAATTAACCACCAAAATGCCTCTTTTGTCATGGTTGGAATTCTGTCAAGAGAGAAATTCCCTTAAAGTGATAAAAACCTTGGCCAGCAATTCATATATCGCGTATATAAGGATGAAAACCTTGGCCCTGAAGATGAACTCTCTGTCCTTCATACAAGTGCGATGACAAGAAAGGAATCCTAGTTCCCATAAGAGGTGCTGCAAGTTTTGGCCTCCCAAACATAAATGTATAGTATCTCATCAAAATTGTGAAAATTCAAAATTAAGCATAAGATACAGACTCCATAATTCTCAGAGGTATAACAACATTCACTTCAACCTTAGAAAGAGGAGAATTCTACAATAATGAGAGGTCGGGAATGCATTCATTCGAACAATGTAACAGCAACAAAACACTTGCTCAAGTCCTTAAAATCTATCAAGGATATCTGGAGAAGACCTTCTTGCACAATGACAGGTTAGTAAGTTTCTCTGAACTTCTCAGCAAAATTTCTCCGAGGCTGCATAACCTTTTACCATTATAATTTCACCAGAGTTTCTTAGGGACTTGCTCCAGGACTTTCCCTTCCTGCCATCCTTGCCCCACCAACACACCTGGTCCCACATTACGTATATACACAACCACATGATCATCGAAAGGCCAGGGATGCTTCACTGCAAATGAAAATGTGGTACATCACACTTCTTTACAGAATCTTAAATGCAATTTCTGAAAGAATTATCTAAGCTTTTATTATACCAATCTTCCTAGTTGCAAAACAAAGGCCCAATGCCCCGGCCAATATCAATACAAAATAAAACTTCCAAAAGACGGTATATAGTGTCATCGCTACATCCTAGCATATTATCTAGGTAATAACTTCATTTGTAAGTGACGACCATGTCAACAAAATTCATCCTAACATATTATCCAGGTCAACAAAATTTTGATGAGTTAAAAACAAAATGGAGAGATCCGGTCATTTTTGTTATGCCAGAGGAGGAGAAATTCTGGGATTCGAGCCCAACGAAAACAAACAGACAAGATAAACAAGCAAAAAAATAAAATGTGGCTGCTGGGATTCGAGCCCAGGTCTCCACGGCCACAACGTGGAATACTTACACTAAACTACAGCCACAAGATATCAGCTGTATGCCATTTTATATATTTTTAGAACTTATATAAATTCCTAAGGCTAGTGTATGAAGCACCCCTAATTTGTATACAAAGTTGCTGACTTGAAGAAGGGCATAGCTACATACCATATTTATCACATACTTTGTTGCCTTCAAATAAAAATAAAACATAAAAATAAAAAATGAAATGAAATAAAATAAAAATAATAACCAATAGACCCATGTTGGGCACACCATCAGCATAACAAGAAAAATGAACAGAATAACCCAATAACCATTGGGGTTTTACCTTTAAAACAAATTAATAGTAACCAAGGGAGTTTGTAAAAAAATAATGAGGTCCATGCAACACTAATCACATCACTTGCCTAACAAATAAGGTAAAGAACATATGATGCAAATCAGCATATGAATTTGCAAACCGTGAAGTTTAGACCTTAAGTGGGATTTAACTACTAGACAAGAAAAACAAACTCACCTGGTCTTGGGAAGCCTCCTGGGAAATCTTTTAGATCCAATAGCCCATCACCAAATTCATATGCTGTGTCGCAAGGTTGTTCAGTTGCCATCACTTCCTCATGTTTTCTCACGGTGAAGTACAATGGACTATAGGAATTTGCAATTCCAGAAAGAACTGGACCACCTGAATGTGCTAGCCAATGGTTAAACTGAGTTCTAGCCATCATTAATATGCATTACTACAAAAGGCTTCAACTCTCAACCCAATAATAATAATCTACATATTATGCAAGAAGCTACCTGAACGAGATATATTATATGATGACAAGTGAGAATAATTTCCGAAATAAGACCCAATTAAAATTGAACAGTTATGTTACCCAAATAACATGTAATACACTGATCCACGTAATTAGTCATCTCAGGGTCCTATTCATATCCTTCCTGGCATGAACCTAGACACACAACTAGTACGGTACTAAGATATCCTCAAGAACCCCAATGGAAACCCATCTTTAGAAGCCGAGGCCATAAGGAGATGACCTCAAATTCTCACTTCACCAAAATCCTTTTTCACCCACTCCTTTTTCTCCTTTGTCCTTCCAATACAATCAAAGTGAATGCATAACAAACACAATCCCCATTTCTCCACCCCAAAATCATGCTTCTTGAAGTAAGACACCACATTCTCCTCACAAGATTGGATACGCAGATTCAATAAAATTATTGTACATAATATGGAAGCAAAATATTAAGGCAGTCAACATAGATCTGTATTTCTAGATTCGATGAGAAAAACTGAGATACAACATATAACAGTTGAATTTCAGAAACAGACAATTTCAGTAACACTTTTTCTCATGAGTCTAGGAGAAATAAAAATAAATATTTCGAAATCACACGTACCAAGAATTATCCTTCCACAAGTCCGCCCATCTTTACAGCGAAATATGGCCTGAAATGCATGAAGGATCAAATGAAAATATGTAATATAAAGAAAACAACAAATTATGAGAATAACAAAATATTTTAACTTTTAAGGGCATACTACAAACTAGCTAGTAGAGTGTACCTTCTTAAAGAAATTTATCCAAGAAATAGGCCATGGTCCTGAACAGCATCCACACCAGATGGTCAGAAATTCAAGAAAAGTATTGAATTGGGACAAGAAAAGAGGTATTAAAAACTCAGAATCTAGACGTGTAATAATTACCGTTTCTACAATCACACATCCAAATAAAATACTCTTAAACTATGCAACAACGACATTCTATTCTAATAAAAAAAAAGTGTGTCAACACGTATAGTGTCACATACTGGTGTTGATGCACGGATATTCCGATCGGACACTCCATGCTTATTTTTCATACATCTTTGAAAATTTTCAATTATATACTAATGTTACAAGCATATTATGGCAATTTACTAGTACATGAATAGCAATATTGACGAACAAGTGAATGTATATTACTAATAGTTCAAACTTTATTGCTAAAAAGTAAATAATAGTAAAATGTACAAGCGTGTCCTCTAGCGTATCTCATATAGTGTTTTTCCTGGCTAACGTGTCCGACACTTCGTATCCGTCTCGAATGAAGATACATGTACCCGTGTCATTGTTACATAGCTCTTAAACTATACTATTCTAGTATGACCTGTAAAGAGGCATTTCACAAATACACTAACTGGGCAAGAATAAATATGTTACAATCAAATGCATATCCAAGCAGAACAATCTGCTGAAGTTTGCAGGTGCTGGAAGTGGGCAGATCACTAATGATTTACACCCATCACCCCGAACCCCGACATGAAGATGGAACACGAACAATCCTAACTTTTTTGTTGGCTATCTTCTCCCCACTGTTAACAGCACACAAGAGAGAAAATGTCCGCACAATAATTCTGAACTGCTACTAAAATGTGCTAAGGAAAAAAGAAATAAAAATCACAAGATCTTGTATTCCGAATTACGACTACTACAGCAGATGTCTCATCCTAGATAGTTTGCAAAATCCAAAGCTGTATGTTATTTTTATGAGTGCATGAAGCAGCCCAACACAGTGGATACTGCCATAATGAAAATGAAATAGAATCAGTACCTCCACTAGTTCGGCAATTCCAAAACTCAAGAGATGTTGCGCTATCTCCATCAGACAGCAAGCTTGAAGAAATTTTCTTTATTTGTTTAGAATCCCTGCGGCGTGTGCCAGCAATTTCCCAAATCCTTGATATAAGCCTGATTCAGTTATTTGGGAATATGAATTAGACCATCAACCCATTGCTTCTTAGTTCTCACTAAAGCTCTTTTAATAGTTGGTGGGCGTAAATTCTTCATACAGCTGGCTGAACAACATATAAATGCAGCTACCATAATAATTTGGTCAAAGGGAAGTTGATTGTATCACATTGGAAATACATCATACATTTATGTTTTACAACTCAAAGATTTGCAAGAAACAACCTAGGTTTCAGCAAAGAAAGCAACCGGTATCGTCTTTCCTCTGGAATGTCTCCAATTTTCTTCCTGGAGGTCATAGAACAAAACTTTAATTAGCTATAGAAGATGAGATCATTTTGTTCACAGAGTAACAATGCTCAAACTAATTGAAAAACAAACAAGTGATCCTTAGAGAAGGTAAAAATTCATTGATCGCGAAAAATAAAGCTTAATACAAGTATACAAGAAAACTCCCAAAGCTCAATAGCTAGTCATTTGCCATTACAAAATTTTCCAATCGACAATCAAGTTTTCAAAGTATCCCTTTGAGATTGCGTACTCCAATGCCGTGAAAATCCCACACTATTTCAACAAAACACACTCTATCAAACTTACTATTGCTTTGGAGAATCCATTCACTATATTCAATCCAAATGCCACTTAAGAAAACAATGATATTATATGAAATATCCATATGTATCAAACTTTATAATCTTGGAGTATTGGACAATGAATGCATCTTATAACATGTCAAACGCACAAGCAAAACTATTTATCGAGTTAATTAGACGCCCTTAAGTTGAAATAAGCAAATTATATCCTTGAAGAATAGGATTACTTCGATATGAAATAATCAAACCTCAAATTTTACCATTATAATTTTTACAAAAACAATAGTTTCAGACTGGCTGAATATAAAAGTAATACAATTCATTCCGTCAAATACTTGCAAAATGCTTCAACCTGCATACTGAAGATACGCTTACATGCCCACTGGTAACCAAGCTATAATTTTTGGAAGCCCCATTATTAAAGTATTCAAACCCATCATTAATTTTGCTCAAAAAGCATTAAAAAGAAATCAAGCATTTGAAAGCTCACCAAAGATACGCGGCTGGATTATAAGAAGACTGGTCCAATGGAATCAAATCCTTCGGGGGATCGATGAAAGACAACACATCTTGTTCATCAAAGTAAAATTTCTTTCCATCTGGCAATACTTCATATGGCTTCTCATCCCAAGCTGACAAAGACTCGCCTTTTCCTCCACCAACAGCTCTGGTTTCCCCAAATGAGGTGAAATTTCTTCGCAAACGAGTGAATTGCTTCCCATCTGCAAGAACAAATGTTAAATTTTCAAAGAAGATAGGAGTTGGTTTGGTGGTGAAATTGAGCTTACCAGAAAGTCCTAGCCCTAAATTAACCAACTTGATTTGGCAGGAAAATCGAATTGGGGAAATAGGAAATTTGTAGAAGGTGGAGTTGGAGGAGGGAAGTGTGAGTGTCTGCATTTTTGTGATGAAGGGTTTTAGGTAGGAGATAAAGGTCTGAGTCTGAGTCTGTGAGGAGTTTGCGATTTGTGAAGGAGGAGTTGTGAAAGAGGAGTTGAACGAATATTGGGCTGGGGAATAGTGAAGCGTTTGTCTTATCGAACTTTGGTTTACAAAATTGCCCTCGCCCAATTTCTATAATGTCCGCCCAAGACGCAGCAAAACCATGAAGAGACCATTTTGCTTCAACATTCACGAAGAAGATGAAGAGATACAAGTTAATCCCCATCAAAACCACAGAGAGCAAGAACGTATAATTGAAATCCCTCTCTGGTTCTACCTTCTTCTTCTTCCCGTCTTCTTTTCTCCTTAGTCTACTCACCGCCACTATAACGTAGAAGAAATCGAAATCAAACAAACACAACGCCAGATCTGGAACGTCGACTTTCCGAGCTCGCTCTCGCTCTCCATCGTTTTGAAGCTCTTTTCGGACTCTCTCGATTCCACGATTCCATCCAGATCAAGGTAACCATCTCTCCACTACTCGATCTCTCTTCACTGAGTCATCGATTTTCATTCAGATTCTATACTACATTTTGTGTTGGCGAGTGAAAGAAGTTTGGGTGGATGAAATCAAATTGATTTGGTTGATTTTAGAGGGAAAAGGAACGGGGATTAGGGTAGTTGATTTGTTATTTGGAGACACGTTAGTTGAAAGTTTTGGGGTTTGGGGAAAGAGGGGAGATGGAAGAAGAATTACAACTTTGCTTTGCTTTATTGTAGCAGATATCACAGAGAGGGAAGGGGACTTGAAGTCAGGAGTGACTACAGTGTACTCTCTGCTTTGGCTGTTGATGTGGGCGACTTTGATGGGGCTTTTGATCCAGTTGTTCAATTAGCTAATTATGTTTTAGAGGGAGGCACTTGCCGGAGCATTGTAGCTAGGGATGATTATCCCAATTGGACAAACTAGCTTTTTTGGTTCATGGCAGAGGTGGCTCTTGATTCTGATTTTGGCTGATATTCAAAACTGTGAAAGGTTGTTCTTCTGTAAGGTGAAAGTTGATTGCTTTCAGTTAAAACTAAAATGTGCTTATGAGTTCCATGTTCAGTTTGTGAGGTGGAAATTGGCTTCTGATTGACGGGGTTGTTCCTACATTGAGGTTTGTTTTCTTTCCTTTATTGGAATTCCAAATACACTGGCATTGAGACAGAGGCATATAGCAACATTTTGAGGGCTTGGGCTTTCATTGCTCAATCTGATGTCCTCTCCTATGTATGTTATGCGCTTTATTTATTTAGTTATTTCCATATTTCCGTAAAATATCATCAGGTGATGGTGTATCTCAAATGCTGTCTTCTCTGTATTTCTCTAAGAATATTTGTTGTTACATTACCAACTTATGAATTTGTGCGGTATCTCACTGTCCAGAGAAGTACCTGACTGCTAGCATCTTTGACAGGGTAAAAAAGGACTTATCTCTGCTGACCTGCGCATATCATTTTAAGTGCTTTATGAATTTGGTGCTTTAAATTCTTTATCATTTTTAGTCAATGACTAGAGTTCAATACGTTTTTTGTAAATTGCAAATATTAAAGAATGAATTGTTTGTTCACATGGTAAAACCTCCAACGATTTTTTTTTTAATTAATATCTAAAATAATAAGTATAGAATTCAATAAAAATATATATCATTAGCCAACTTGTACAAAATGTTCACAAAATTCAGATTTTTTTTTAGATTTAACTAGATATGTATCCTAATTATTTTGTTATTTTAGTTAGTACGAGCGTTTGCCCCTCGCTAAGGTTATCGATATTGAGACATAAAATTGGACTACATTAGATCAATTTGGTATATGTAATGTATTTTTGATAGTTGTATTTTTTTATTAGTTACTAGTTCGGGTAGGAAATTTTTTTTGGCTCCACCCTTGATTACTATTATTATCAACTAATAATTATTTGCGATTTCGCCCTTCCACAGCTAAAATCCTGGGTCCGTCATTAATATAAACTACTATGAAAGTTGTATATCCTTAAAATAAAATCAATAAGAAAATGTCTCACTACAAACACATTCGTCACAAAAAAAAAAAAAAAAAAATTTGTAAGACTTTTTTCAACAAATCACAAGTCCAGGATTCAAACAACCTTGCCAACCCACACGGCTCTAGTCAATAAAATTAAACACAAAAACTAAAGAAAAACCGCACATTCAACATGATTGAGGTGAATCATATGTTGACCTGCGAGGGGAGGATGAGTTCGACTTGTAATTTTTTAAAGACTTGTTTTTTTTTTTTTGGACACTTTTATGATATTTTCGCATTCCTTGATCCGTAAATATTTGCTTTAATATTTATAGCAATGGAGCCATGGGAATTTAATATGGAATAAAAAGGTAATGCAGACTTGGATCAAGACCATGCAGTGAATGAAGAATAAAGGACAATCAACTCTAAAACACCTACATACACCCTTCCTCATATTCAACCCTTTTAGAATTTTTTGTTGATGAAATGAAATTTGGTCAATTTCTTAGTAAATTCTAAGTCGCGGAAGATAAGCAGTCAGTCGGTCAAATTGGCACACTAAGAATGTATCATGAACACGAAGAAAATGAGCTTCAAGAGAATGATCGGAGTTGCAGTACCATGAACGAGCGATTGGAGAATAAATTTTTTTTTTTTGAATAAGTCGGGTAAGTCATTTAGTTCATCACATGAGAGCGGCATATATGTTTGAATTTCAATTATTGACTTTAGGTATTAGGAGATGGAAATTTTCAATTATGTCTCGTTAATCTCCAACTATCATAATCACTTGGTGATGGCTAACGAAAACCTGATAAGAAAAAACTGTCAAACCAATAGAAGAAAATATGGCAATGAATGAAGATGGTAGCAGTTGCTTCTGAAATTTATGGATGGCGCAATTATTAGAAATCTATCAATAAACTTATGGTGGGTGTTAAGTTACATTACATGTCTTTCTTAAGTCAAATTGATGTATTAGTATTAGGGTTTTATTTATTTATTTATTAAACACGAAGATTATTATTGAACGGACGAAGGAAAGAAAATTACAGAAAGCGCAATCCTAAAGCCCAATAACCCTTGTCGTGCAATAAGAAGTTATTAGTGCATATTAATGATTGTAAAATATTAACATTTTCTAAAACACAAAATAAAAGAGCCCATGCCCAACAACTCTTCTCGTGCAAATGTTAGTTCTTATCTCTATAAATTGTCACAGCGTTGGAGTTTTAGGGCTGTGTCTTGGACAGATCGGATCGGAAATAGGCGCTCCAATTTCCGTTTCAAAAATTTTTGGAATCGAAATTCATTTACATTATCCAATCTTGGAGAATACGATGATCCCAATCATGGTTTTTATTTTTATTGAAGAAAAGTTTTGAACTTTGTTCTTGTATATTAAATTCAGAAATTCTAGGGAGCGAGGGTAAAAGAGCGATGCAAAATTGCCTCGAGATATATAATGTCACTTATCTCGAGGAGATCACTCCTTCCCTCGCTCCCTAGAAGGGCTCTATTAAATTGGATGGAACAAGAGTATCAGATGTCACATTATCCCAATCTTTAAACTTGGAATTCACACCGTTTTTACAGTAACTTGACTTGGGTTGATATATTCCCATTTTGAATGTGCACAATGCACATGTATCCAATCAGAGTAAACGTATCTTGAGGCTGTGCATGAGACCGATGACTCACGTGGAGACAATGAAGACATTATTAAAGTTGAGATTTTTCCGCTTTTTCAAGTTTGTTATAGAGACTTGCAAGCTTTCAAAATTTTTAAAATAAAAAAACTATGAAAGTGTTCTCGACTACCATAAATTTGAAAGAATTTTTTTTTGCGAGTGTACTTCAATACACTTAAAAACCTTTGCATGAGTAATGCGTCCAAAAATCGTCTTTATGTGAGTTTGACCTGCAAAACCATCGTTAGACTGCTAAAGACCACATTTTTTTGTGGCCGAAGGCACTCCGATGCTTAAGTCAGTAACTCTATTGGAAGAAGAAAGAAAATTTGGACAAAACTCATTTAAAATTGCATAGTGTAGATAGGATAGTCGAATCGACCTCCCCTCGAATCGAGCTGAGAGCCAATTGAGTCCCCCATTCATACATTTTTCTTTACCTTATATAATGGGTGAATTGATGACTGCATTCAGTTGTATGCATGACTTAAGCTCGGTTGGCGCAATGAAGGGGGACGTTTATTGTAACAGTTTCCGCCTACATTGAGATGAGAGTGATTCCCTCCATCTCCTTCGTAACGATCCATCAATATTTATGATGACTTAAGTCTTCGTAACGGTTCAACATTTATGGTGACTTGAGCCACGCGTATGGCCATGATCGGGTGACGATTTCACATATCATCAACTATTCCCCCTTAGTTTGTGGACTTGCTTGCATGACCACTAATTTGTTAATGGGAGTTTTCTTTATTCGTTTTTTGAAATCAGTGTGACAAGTCATCGGGGTCGAACTGCGTGAGTTCGGATTTGATAAAATCATCTTATTTGGGCTACATGAATTCTGACTTGACGAAGATTTTTTGTGACAAGTTATTGTAATGAGACTTCGTGAGTTCTAACCATATGTTGTATCGTAGTCGGCTACGCGAGTCCGTTACTAGGTGAAGTCCATGAGTTTGGACCAGATGTATTGCAAATCTCGATGCTCTTGTTAACGTTACAGTTCTGGCTTCAGAAAATGAAGGCTTACGAGGTCCACTAGTGCATCGAGGCGACTGTTGATAGATCCTGGTCGAGTTCCAAGGAAGGAATGATTTTATACTCGTGGTTCTGCTCAAATTGTATCCTGTCCGGATCCCATTCAAGATGTTACGGAGGCTACTTCTCATCCAAGTCCTTCCTGCGAAGATGATGTAAAAGGGGATCGCGAATCTCTCGAGGAGGCTGAGGAACTGAGGCTGGCGTTAGAGGAGTGAGAAGGAGACTACTCGTCCATTGGACGATAATGAAGAGATGCTTCTTTCTGCCTATGTATTTCTGACGTAGCCGAGTTGTCTAATGATGATCCTCGGGTTATCATATCTTGCTTGCGAGGTAAGTAACCTACCTGAAAACTTATGAAACTATGGCCAAAGCAAAGCTAACCGTTTAGCAAGAAGTTCAGGGTTCAGCTTCTTATAATGGTAGTACTTAGCTACTGCTTGAAAATGCTTTTCAGAATCTGGTTCTTCGACGCCATCAGTGAAAACAGGAGGGGGAAGCTTTAGTTTCAACTTGGAGGCAAGTTGAGTATCCAGGATCTCGATTAATACATCTGTGGATGCTTGAGATGACAGAGGTGGGTTAAGGGGGCCAAACTATGAGGATGAAGCCTGCGGAGTGGTGGGACAGGAGAGGTGATCCTGCGGATTAGTGGATGTTTGAAGCGAAGACATGGGTTGTTGAGAACAGGAAGTATTAGTGACGGAATGTGAATCAAGATAGGTAGAGGAAGATGGGTCCATTAAGATTGAGTGAAAGTAGTAGTAAGATTGGTGTGTATGAACAATTGACTCAGGAAGATGAGAGTTAAATTATGGATGGTTTGGGCTAGTAATTGCTCTCCAAGCATATCTTGGAGTTATGATTACTTCTGAATCTGAGATGGTTAGAAAGGCGGCAGGGAGGTCTCATGATAATTAAGATAGAGGGATGGAGAAATAAAATGGGGAAGGAGAAGAGAGAGTATCTTGTTCACAAAATGGAGCCGCGCAATGCCTAAGACTTGCAAAAGAAAACAAATATGAAAAAACCACGACCCAGCCGAGGAAACTCAAGGAGGAGCTTATAGTTCAGAAGGAAGAAAGGGGAATGGAGAAGAGGAGATGAAAGATGTGTAGAAGAAGGGTGAGTAGAGCTCGGTGACATTGGAGCTCTGAAACTCTTTCAGTCTTTTAATTTAAGAGTTTATGCTCTCTATTTAAAAATAGAGAAAAGAGGAGTTTGAGTCCTTATGTATAGAGGACTTTTGAGTCCTTCTCGTTCTTCCCATATAATTGGGAGCCACAAAGAAAGGAGAACTTTGAGTCCTTATGCTTGTCTCACATTGTATATTTTTCATTTGCAGATGTTTCCAAAACATTCTTCTCTACTATCAGATGTTTCTCAGACAATCCTAGAACTCACGGAGGGAACTCGCATGCATGACCTTCAGAAGAAATGGTTTGGATCCCAAACATGCCGTGAGACTCTTGCACCCAATGTAACAGCTCCAAATGACCTTCGACTCTGTAGCTTTCGAAGCATCCCCATCTTCATGATTGCCACTTTTGTCATGTCTCTTTTGAGTCTTTTCTTCTTCTTTGCTCTCTTCATATACAAGAGTGTGATAGATGGCACCTTAGCAGAAAAATCAAAGCAATGTGGCAAAGCATTTCTGCAATGGGACAAGCAGTTCCTACGGAAGAAGCTAGAACAAAACAATGAAGCCGTGTCAGATTCTCGTTCTGATAACAATGAAACTATATCAGATTCTCATTCTGATGAAGATTGGAATCAAGTAGGTACTCAGAAAATTGATTGAGTTGCATTCCAACAATACCACTGGACAGCTGCCAGAACAACATGATGAAATGGCAACATCCACAGATTCAGAAACTGTGGAGACAGAAGTTACTGAAACATCCACAGATTCAGAAATTGTGGAGACAAAATTTACTGCTGCCACTTCTTGATACATCAGTAAATATGTCTTTCGATTGCCTGCCCTTATGCTCATTGTACGTATAATGGACAGATTACTGGGAATCATCAGCATTACTTAGTGCCAGAAGAACAGCTACCATTATTCCTCAATGTACATTGTCTATCTCCTCAGCTAGTTCTCAAGTATTATATAATATGTAAGTGCAAAGTTTCTTGATGTGAGGGACTAATTACATCATGACATCATCCTCAGTCATACTTAAAACCATCTTCAACTGTTATCACTTTTTTGCGAAAATTCTAGGGGTTGAGGGAGGGAACGAGGGAAAGGGGCGGGGGATGGATGGAAGCCATTCATCAGCCTCGAGATGAGCGACATCGTACATCTTGAAGCTGATGTGGTCATCTCGAGGCAAATGGGTGGTTACCACCCATCCCTCGACCCCTAGCAAAGCTCTTTTTTGGCCTTTACACTTTTATGGGTCAGTGAATCAAGGTTGGGTATAAAGAACTACATGCGCGAACTTCAAATCAATTTTTTTAAAGCGAGCAAGGGTTTGAATAATCCGCAAACCTTTAAATTGATAAAAAGTGATGAACCAAATACAATGGCTCGTCTTAACTGACCATGTGTAAAAAAGTGACTCCAAATCATTCCTTGGAACAAAAGTGTAAAATATTCACCTTCATCTTATCTGGCCACATGTGTATAAAATTTTGTTGCAACCGTAACCGTTGCTACCAAGAGTTCAATTTGTTTCATTTATTCAGGATAGGTAACTGCTGAAATCTTTTTTGTGATGAGAAATGCTAGGAAACCATGTTTTGTGATTACTGCAGACAAGTTTTGAAGATTTCCAAAACTATACTACCCATGTTTAAACACTCAAGATTAATCTGCAGGATGCAAATTAAAAGTTGGTGCATTTGGGACAAGTCATCATTCTTTTATGTAGGTGCGTCCTTGAACACTCTATAAACAATTTCCACAAGTATCGAGGCATAAGGGTGATGAATAAAGTCAAGATGAATCCCCGGCCCTCCAACTTTACAATGGCTTGAGATCACTCCCAACCTCTCTGAAAGAGAATCCACAACTCAATTAGCTGTTGAATCCAACACTCTCCTGGGAAAATGATGATAGAAAAAGGCTTCCATAGAGCAAAATAAAAATGCAAACCCAAGGCTTTGTTTTGGTTTGAAGGAGCAACAACTGAGAAGAGTTTGTGTATGGAACAACTTTTCAAAGCAATTAGTTATCATTGTTGATGATCAAAACCAACAATACATGTTTGCAAATTGCAGTTGGGTCTTTTATCTGGTACGAATCTGGGGTCGTGGATGGCAATGCATACATTTTAAGCTGTATGTCCAACATATTCATGGCCTTCGTACATGTCTGTGATTGCCCATCTAGGATTATTGGATTCTCCCACTTGAGAATGCACCAAATGGGCAGAGTATCAGTGTTGCTGTAAATGCATGATTGACATTTTTTATGCGGATTGGAGTTCAATTTGTTTGGCATATTTATAGGCTCTGTGTCGTTGATAACACATATCAATGCATTTTTCTTGCCTGAGGAGAGTAAGGACATTCCCATTCAACAAATAGTTGCAAGAACCAAAGAGTGAAACAATACAACATAATTATTTCAAAATCAGAAAACCCACTGGAAATCTCTGTTGCGACAGTACCTAGAAGATCTCCATTCCTAGTAGAACAAAGAATCTAGTGCCTAGTATTAGAACAAAACTCGACACCAATCGTAAATTGAAGTAGCTTGTATCATACCAGAGAAGGTAAAACATTTGACAAACTTATATTGCATTATAAGACTAATAACACTCAGTCTTTTGCTCATCAAACAGCAAAAAAGGATGTCCAATCTTGTAGCAATAAGACCTTGGTGGACATCTAAGTCTTTTTACTAATATATATATACAATTTTTCACAAATCTTCAAACGAGTTGGTTGATATTCTATCTTAAAAGATGCAAAAGTTGGTGGATAATCTTAACTTATTAAATACAACAATACAAATGGCAGCAGTACTAAGAAAGACAATAAAAACAGTATGCATGTTAGGATGAGTCACTACTTAAACAAAATTTTGTAGTATTTTAAGATGTAGTTATCTATATGTCTACACCTCATTAGACTTAAAAAAGACTTGTAGTATTAGAAATCATTGCTTGATTCGCATCCACCTCACGTAACAGTGTATAAAAGACCAACCGATCAACCCATATCAATTTTGCGCCTGTCACCTGGTTTGCCACAAAAATATCATTAGATGGAAGTGTATCTTTGAAAGTAAAATGAGTACAAATGAAGTTGGCTAGAACGTCACCTATGAGCAAAAAAAAAAAAAAAAGAATATCCGAGAAAATTAAATATACTCGACCCCGGCCACTGTAAGTATTAACTTTATGCCCAGTGGATATTTTGACATCGGTTCTTGCTCTGAGCATGAGGCGGATGTATAAGCATCTTTCATCCAACTGCAGCGTGTCTTTTAACTCAGAAAGAAACAGTTCTGTCATAGGCTTGCGTCAATTTCCAGCCTGAATCCTATTTCTACCTCGACACAATCCATTAATTCATTTTCAACTCCCAGAAAAGTAGGGTGCATTTATTTCGATGTCCGACAAAAGAGTAAGGCTAGCGAATCAGGTTTTGTAATCATGTTTTGCAATCAGGATGATGTGGCATCGTTAGAGAAGTTTTTACAACATCGAGATACACATAAAATCTTTAGAGATTTCATCATTCTTTTGAGATCACGTCACGTCACCCTGATTACAAAACATGGTTTCCTAGCATTTTTTCCAACAAAATGAATGTAGGCAGATAGTCCAACCTGAATCCTATTTTTACCTCGACACAATCCGCTAATTCATTTTCAACTCCCAAGAAAGTAGAGTGTATTTATTTCGATGCCCGACGAAATGAATGTAGGTAGACAGTTTAAGGTTTTCTTTTAATGTAATGAAGGATTTAGTTTATTCATTAATTTTATTAAGTCGTGGGGTTAGACCTACGTAAGTCCATAATAGAATAAGTAGAGAGATTCGGACTCCCATAGTATTTAAGGTTAAATTGTTTGATTTACAAGTTAGGTCATTGATTGTAATTGATTTTTGAAGAATGAAGAAACTATAATAGAGATTATTTAAGTTTATTTAGTTTTATTAATCTTTTGTGTAGATTTATTCAATTTGTAGTTTAGAATACATTATCTTCATATCAGTATACAGCAGAAAAGATCTCACTGGAGGAACCTGCACAGTATATTGTCAAACTTATAGTTTATACAAATGCACTGAGGCAATCAGCACCTCGTTTATTTTAAGCTTACGTACTGAGACATCAGCACTTAGGGATGGCAACGGGGCGGATTTGGACAAATCCATCCCCGCCCCGTTGGAGATCACGGATATCCAAATCCGCCCCGAATATCCGTTTAGCAATATTTTGTAAAACCATCCCCGAACCGAACGGTTTGGTGGATATCCGCCCCGCCCAAAAACCCGAAAAAAAAAAAAAAAAAACAGATTATCAAATATCAAAAAAATAACAGATTCTCATATAATAATAAAAAAAAAAACAGAATCACACCAAAAAAACAGATTACAATAGATTTGGTTTTTGTGAGATCTTACAAAAATTACAAAAAAATTCCAAAAATTACAAACCATACACCAGAAATTACAAACAATACAAAAATTAACAAAAAAAAAATTCACAAAAAAAAATTAACAAGAATTTTCGATCTCTGAGATCAGATCGTGATCATATCAGATCGGATCAGATCTTGATCTTGATCTTGATCGGATAAGATCTTGATCTTGATCTTGATCTTGATCAGATCTTGATCTTGATCTTGATCTTGATCAGATCTTCACAGATCAGATCAGATCTTCACAGATCTTGATCTTTTTCAGATCTTGATCTTTTTCGAAGGGAGGGAGGTCAAAGGGAGATCTTTTTCAGATCTGATCTCGATCATCTTGATCTCTGGAAAAAGAGAGGAACTGAGGAAGAAACCCTTTTGATCTTGATGGAGGATCTCGGCGTCTCGCGGTGTGAGGGGAGGTTGCTCGAAGGGAGGTCGGTCGAAGGGAGGTCACTCCTCGCTCGCGGCCTTCGCTGAGTCAGTCGAAGGGAGGGAGGTCGAAGTCTTCGACTCTTCGCTGAGTCGCTCGAAGGGAGCTCGAAGGGAGGGAGGTCAAAGCCTTCGCTCTTGCTGTTTTGAGGGAGAAGAAGGGTGAAGGGAGACGAAGTCCCTCTCGCTCGGTCGCTCTCGCTCGGTCGCCCTCGCTCGGTCGCTCCTCTGGTATGAGAGCTCATGGTTTTTTTTTTTTTTGTTTGTGATTGAGAGAGATACGTGAGAGGCGAGAGGTTGATGTAATTTTTTTTTTTTTTCAGTATATAAAGGGTTGAGGGTATTTTTGTAATATCAACATGTAAACGGATATCCGTGGGGCGGATATGGCCAAATCCGTATCCGCCCCGAATATTTAATGGATGTTATTTGGATATCCGTATCCGCCCCAAAAACTGTTTAGGCATATCCAAAACCGCCCCAAACGAATTGGGTGGGGCGGATATCCGTGAAAATCCGCCCCACTGCCATCACAGCACTGAAGTGCCCTAAGGATTACACCCCACTATTTTGGAGATTACGTACTGAGACTTAATCACTAAAGCGTCGTGAGGCTTACGCATAATTTCAATGTGTTTATAAAACAATAAATAAATAAAATCAAACTTCTGACCCATTCCCCAAACCGTGAAGATAATGTTACATGTTGTGTGTGTTTTTTGTTAGTTTTCAATGGATTGTGAGTTTTGAGTTATGCTTACTTGTTGATTTTATGTTGATTTTTTTTTTTAAAGTATACAAACATTGATATAAATCATCTAATGTGTTATGGCTTTTGGAGTATTCTAGTAGTAATGTACTATTAGTTGTCTGGTTGCTTGTGCATGAATATGGTTTGTGTTCTTGAAGGCTCGATTAGACAATACTCTTATAGCTCATTAAGGTATTTCTTCTTATTATGCTTGTATTTTGTTGATTTCATTTGATACATTACGAACTCTTTTTTTTTTTCACTTTTTTAGCATTTTTTAACATGCAAACGCCTCGTGTAAGGTTACCGCTCAATGCCCGTTACGCATTTCTAAACCTTGGCCAAACTGAGTATGTATCCATATATCCCGAGTAATTTGTTGTTTGTTTGTGGCTCTTGCTCCATGTGTAGCAGTCCTTCAATTAACCACCTAAATGCCTCTTTTGTCATGGTTGGAAGTCTGTCAAGAGAGAAATTCCCTTCAGTGATAAAAATGGTATGGACTCAGATTTGGAATTCTAAGTCCGTATAAATGTTGCATACGCTCTCAAAGTCTTGCATGTGGTTGGTATTTATATTATCCTCGCACTACAAAACAAGCTCCAATAGCTACAAATATTAGAGATGGTAGATTTACGAGGCAAAAAATCGTTACTAATTATTTTGATAGCTTACCAAGACCATAATCATAAAAAGTGTGCTTGTCACGGGAAAATTGTGGCTAAATTCAGAATAAACAGTAACTAATTAAAACATTTGCGACGGTATATTAGCTGTCACTAAGTTTTACAAATAAAATTTGATAGCTACGGTATAAGTCGTCACTAATGGATTATTTTGAAAAACATTTAACCATGGTATATTAGCTATCACTAAGTTTTACAAATAAAAATTAGTATGGTATAAGCCATCCCTAATAAATTTTTTTGAAATATATATATATAAAATATTTAGCTATGGCATATTGGCTGTTGCTAAATTTTACACCCGCCCATTACTCGCCATCTAGAATTTTCCTTAAAACTTTATAAGATCACCGGATCGAATCCCGTCCCCATTCTTTTAAAACTTTATAATTTTTGGATCACCGAAAGAATAGAGAAAACCTAACTCCCCTCCCAACTCTGACCTCCTCTTCTCTCGTCTCGATCGAAAGCAAAGCAAAGAGAGAGATCGATCGGATCTCCTCTGCTCGAGCGAGCGAGCTATAGATTGGATTTCTCATCTCTCTCTTTAGTTTCTGTTGAAACCCTTGCGAGCTATCGTTTATACTTCTCTTTCTGCGATTATCGATCTCGTTATCTCCATCTCGCATCACTATCTCCACAAGGTTGAACTAACGATTTTGTCTTCTTCTTCGTCAAGTTAGTTTGCAAGAGCAAACGAGAGAGCGATGCATCTGTACAATGCGTGGCTTTAAGAGCCAGTTTCAGAGGAGACGAACAAGGAGAATGAGTCATTCGATTCGGCCGTGAGGTCTCTCAAAAACTCTTGGCGATCCGACAATCCCGTCGGTCTACTCTACTATCAAATGGATCTCTGTCACTGATCTGTGTGTTTCACTTCCTCTCATTTCAATATTCAATTTCAGTGTTTTTCTTTGTGTTTCTGATTGAATGTTTTTACGTGTTTTATGCTCCAATTCATCAATTTGTGTTTGGTTGGTGTTGAATTTACTTCTCTTGGTTGCCTAATTGGACGAATTATACTGAGAATGAGCCAATTTTGTTCAACTTCAATGAGGATATCACTTGCGTTTTGTAATCGAGGTGGTTTCCAGGTTTAATATGATGATTTTTTGCTTATTTTGATTATCTTATTGAATTTATTTGAAGTGTTAGATGAATCAACCATGAGCTGTGGGTTTAGTGTTTGAGTTGGAGGATTTAGGGTTTGCGCATTGTCCATTATTCAATTTCTCCTTCATTTCGTGTCTAATTGTTTCAAATCTTACTATCGCATGGTTGGTAGAATAAATGTGATTAATTTCAAATCGTACTATCGTATGGAAGGTCCATATATTTTCTCCCTGTGTGAATGGTAAGTCAATTTGTTCAATATGTAAAGAAATAATTTGTTCAAAATGATCAATGGGCTTCTTATGCTGAACCTGGTGCATGGAATGGTAAAATTAGTATTTCAAGTGTTCGCGTACTATTCAAATCTAACATCCTTTCATCAAGAAGAGTACGTGCTGCTTCTCTAAATCCAGAGTTCCATCTATGAGTTTGTTAACTAAATCCTTATGTACAATATACTTGATAGTATGTTAACTAAATCGATTTGAACTTAATATATAATCTTGGTTTAGGTAGTTGAGAAAATGATAGATCAATACTCTTTGACCAAATATTCAAACCGTTTACTCTTGGTTTTGGTAGTCGAGAAAATGATAGATCAATCATACTTTGAAAATCAATTTTATCTCTGCCTGTGCATCATGGAAATAATACAACTTTTCTCTTTTTCTGCTTCTGTCTGGTTAAGATAATGTGTTTTCCTCAGAGCTGAAGCAATGAAGTAAGCCTCTCTAAGAAGGTAGCTTGTACAATCATTATTGTTACATTTGGAGAGCTTTTATAGTATTATACCAGCCATGCAAGTATACTTGTATATGTAAATTATTATTTCTAAGCTAAAGACCTTGATCTGAAACTTGGTTTAGTATAATTATGATCTAAGTTATATAGCTGACTCAAAACATGAATGTTTTGTGAAATTTGAATAGAAATATAGGTTGCATCAGAGACATTTAAGAGCAAGGGAAGCGGAGGCTGCAAGTTGGAACCAAAGACAACAAATATATGGAGCAGAAACAGAGGAGGAAGCAAGAGGGAGATGACTCCGTCGCTTGTTACACAAGGGACTCCTTGCATGCCTCAAACGCTGACACAATCGGTAATCAACTTATTTACATTTTCTGGAGTCTTTTTATCCATATTGACAAATATAATTAAACTCTGTTGGGTAAAATGAGTGCAGAGATATCCCACTCCACCAGTCCCAAGCTTTCCACACCGTGCCATGTACAAAGTAGACCAAGGAATTGGTGCCCCAAGTGCCCAATCAAACTCTTACCCACCATTTGAATTCCATCCAGTAAGGATCTCTCATTCTTACATAATATGCTCCCTATTTTTAAAAAATTCAGAAAAAAGGATTTTTATTTAGTTCACCTTCAAATGATAGGTTTGTTTTGATTGCAAGTAGTCTCATGAGGATTTGTATATTTAGCTAAATTTGTGGTCTGTCCAATCCTCATCACCTCAAGATTTAACTTTACACATCTGATATTTTGCATTTGTGGTTGATTAGTTTAGAAAAACAGATACACTCTGGACCCATGAATTGTATGAATTGGTTGACTGTTACATTAGAGTGTCTTGCAATTTTATCTTCTTCATAACTCACTTCCCGACTTAATTGCTTAGCTCCATGTGAAGGGGCCCTTACGTGGTCATTTGATGTCATGCATTATGGTGAATTGCATCATTTGTTTATTTATGCCACCAAAAGGACTGTTAACATTCATGATATGTGGAAATCATGATTGCCTGAACTAAATTGAGTTGCATGCATTTAAGAAGTTCAGAACCAGTAGAAACTTTAATAACTTGCACTTATCTTGACGACTAGGCAATGTGAAAATAGAAGATGTCCAATGCTTGTCTTGATTGCTTAACCATATCAGCAAACTATCAGTTCTTGTACAAGAGCAAACTCCAGAGGAGGAACTGTTTCAGATGTAGTCATGAGTTATTGCTCTAGCTAACCCAGTTTATTATATAAGTTACCAGCCTGTGATTGATCAAAACTTTTATCATGCAGGGCTAAAGCTCGCCTCCCTGACCTTTTCATGTGCCATGAGTAACATCTTGCTCGCAATGACGTTCTTCATCGCAGTCGTATGCACCCATTCATTATCATCATTGTCACTATCATATTTGGTTGTAATTGGTATTTTTTTCATCTCATATGTTAAATATGTTGTTTTATTGTGGAAAAAGGGATGGAGAAGGTAGACATGAAGAAAGTGAGGTGTCAAGCCAAGGTGGTATGAACTGTTGTGACATTTGGTAGAGCCATGTTGATGACCTTCTACAGGGATCAGTAATGAAGTCTGGCAGAGTTTGCAAATCAATGGCTTGGACAACTAGATTTCGATTCGAATATCTCAAATGAAGAAAATGTTGTCCGTCTCTCAATGAATAAGCAGTTGCAGGCAATTGAAGTGACTTATTTAGTTGGGTAAAGTTTATAAATGATGTTGTCGAATTGACGAGGAAACTTTATGCCCATGCTTGTAGGGTGTATTTATTTTATGTATATTGATTGTGATCTCATACTTCACATTGTTGTATATTGGTAGGTGGGGAATTTTTATGCTCTGACATGTTGATATTGTTGTTTGATTTTAGTCAATTGAACAAATAATTACACTTTTATTATTGGTTAGTGTATTAGTCATCATTTAAGGAAAATTAATAGAAAGAACTAATTCCATTTAAAAAAATGAATTTTCATCAGTAATTTTTTTAGCTACAGCAAGATAGTGTTAGCAACGGCAAATATCGTCGCTAAATATGCAACTTAGCAACGGTTTGAAATCGCCTCTAGTTAGCTACGGAATAGTAGACCGTTGTTATACTGCAGCGACAATTGAAATGGTTACGGTATTGCGACGGTTGTTGAGCTGTTGTTGATTCATTTTAGCTACTGTTTTTTTAATGATTAGAAACGGTAAAACGCCGTTGCTGAATTAATTTTTTTTTGTAGTGGCGATTTTTTCTGCAAAATCTCAAAGGGGAACTGGATTCGCACTCTTATACTCAGGACGAAGTCACCCATACTTCTTCCTAAAACAGGTTATCAAATTTTCAAACATTATGAAAGCCTCATCAGCAATGAGCGTCAGTTTACAGAATTTTTGTGAATATACCAAAAACATCATATGATATTAACAATAAGAACATGAAAGATGCCTCCTTAGAGTCTTCCATCTGAAGCACTCTTTCCACAGCAATGACGTATATAAGGTCATCTTCCACTTCTTCTCCAAATCTTTTCTTCCATACTGAATGGAGCTTCTGCAAGAAGAATACAGTTTCTCAACATGCAGATGCAAACAAGATCTCAGCTTTAACACAAGGATTCATGTGTAATAACACAACCTAACTACATAATAACAAACCCACTACAACATCACGAAACTTATTTATCACACAAATAAATATAGAAAACAAGCAGGTGACTGTACTTGGACTGATAGGGATCTTATTTCCTGGCAAGCATGGCATTGAATAGCCAAAACCATCTCTCTTGATAGTTCAAGTTTCAGAAAGAAATCCCCACAACATAATTCATTTTTTATCTCCATCAATGTGCCTTGAGCATTTATTCAGCACATGTAAGATTGGGTTGATTGCATATGGTGCACTTTTGTATCCCCTTGAGGTTCCCCACTTTTGGTGGAGTTTGGTTTTAGTGAATGATCCATGCAGTTCAATTTTAATCAGGCCCTGATCAGTCCAAGAGAAATGAGAATAATTGGAAATAACAGCAATTAATCAAAATTAATTTTAATCAGGCCCAAACCTGTTTCCCTTCTAGATTAGACTTGTTGATTTCCAAGCAATAGCCAACCCATGTGAATAAGACCTAAGGTCATTGTTAGTTTTTGTTTTGGGTATTGAATATGTGAAGAGTTCCATAATATTTTGTTATTTGATTCCTTTGAGATATGCATTAATTACCATTTCCAACACTAAAATTATGAACAATGAAAATTCATGCCACTGAACTAGTACTTCTCAAACCTATAATGTGAAATTTTCAATTCAACTAAAATGGGGAAAGAATTAAAAGGGTAGATACCAAACTTTGTAGAAAATAAATGATAGTTTACCTCCAAGACTGATCTGTCCTCTGGCTTTTGGAGACTGCCTTGCTGAGTAGACTGTGTGGTTCGTGACCTATACTGCTCTTCAAAAACAAAAGGCAGAACATATAACCATGAATTATAGTTCGCTGAAAAACAGAAAAATCGGAAAAGGATAAATTAAAGTGCTACAAGAAGAAATGAATGTCAGTAAAACTTATCATTGTCAATCCCCTGAGCACAAAACTGATTCTTTAGGATCGGTAGAAGTTTAAAAAAAAAACCTAAACAAGACCAAGAAAATGCCAGCAAACAAGGCTGAGTAGAATTTTTGCTAAGAATACGACTCAAACAAAATGAACCATTTTGATTTTGAACTGGTTTGTTGGCTTTCTCTGCTTCACTAGTGAGAGTTGAAATTTTTTCAATATTATAACCTCTAATATACTTGACGACAACATTTTTTCAATTGTAACAATATATTATTAGATTTACCATAATTAGTTTCACTATTTACTTCTTTTACTTGAATTGTATTTTAATTTCTGGAAAAAAAAAACTTAAATCACAATCATAAATTAGTTAATTTAGTTATTAGAATCTTATTGAAACTTTTAGATAATTCAATTACGAAACTTTGTTGGTTACATTTGTATATCACATGATTTTATTTGTTTTCATAAGGTATTAATATGTCGTATTAATTAATTATTTTTAATTAGTATAATTTTAACATTTTAATAAGCTGACAATAAACCTGATTAGATTCGGACCTGATGTGAATGGTTTCGAGATAGAGTTATGTATTCTGAAATTGGATCCGATTCATTAAATATGGATCTGATAGAATCAAAATCTATACATATCGAATTTGATATGGTATCATTGTCAGCCCTAATACCCATAGTAGCATTTATTTGCTCTGTAGAAATTTCACACTCTCTAATAGTTTGAACGTTTAGAGACATCAATGATTTCTCATTTTATCAATTAGAGATGTATACACAATATAGAATGCACTAAAATGTCATGTGTAAGCATATTTGGACTTGTACTCTTAAATTTAAGCAATTCAATGGTGGGGGTTTTTTTCTCCCAAACTATAATTCAACATCTTGGAAATAGCCCAATCTCTAGGATGATAGATGGTATTGGGCTGGCCAGATGCGGGAGATGCTCATGATGGCGAAGCCCAATAGGCTTGTGGATCCTAACAATGATTGGGCAAACTATCAATGAGAGATTATAGTCCCATATCTTCTAAGTGAGAGAATGAGATATGTTATATATATATATATATGAAATTGAATCTACAAAGACAATATAATACTATGTGAATCGCATTATCCAAAAATCTAGGTGCAATACAAAATGTGCATATATTCACAATCGCTTTCTGAGCAAGATGTATGTCGTTCATCTCTAAACTAAATAAAAGTTTGGACTTTCTGAGCAAGATGCCAAATTAACTCTAAAGCAAACTATTCACAAAATTCATCAACACCTACCAATACCCATTCAATCAATTCAATAAATTCAACACCCCATTGTTTCAATTCACTCAACACCCCCATCTCTAAACTAATTACATCTCTAAACTAATGTGTCGTCAATTGCATCTCTAAACTAATTACATCTCTAAACTAAATAAAAGTTTGGACTTTCTGAGCAAGATGCCAAATTAACTCTAAAGCAAACTATTCACAAAATTCATCAACACCTACCAATACCCATTCAATCAATTCAATAAATTCAACACCCCATTGTTTCAATTCACTCAACACCCCCATCTCTAAACTAATTACATCTCTAAACTAATGTGTCGTCAATTGCATCTCTAAACTAATTACATCTCTAAACTAAATAAAAGTTTGGACTTTCTGAGCAAGATGCCAAATTAACTCTAAAGCAAACTATTCACAAAATTCATCAACACCTACCAATACCCATTCAATCAATTCAATAAATTCAACACCCCATTGTTTCAATTCACTCAACACCCCCATCTCTAAACTAATTACATCTCTAAACTAATGTGTCGTCAATTGCATCTCTAAACTAATTACATCTCTAAACTAAATAAAAGTTTGGACTTTCTGAGCAAAGATGTATGTCGTTCAAAAATTGCACTTCAAAAAAACACGCTTTGCAAACACACGCATCAATCAAAAATGTGTCGTCAATTGCATCTCTAAGGACTTTCTGAGCAAGATGTATGTCGTTCGTCAATTGCATCTCTAAACTAATTACATCTCTAAACTAATGTGTCGTCAATTGCATCTCTAAACTAATTACATCTCTAAACTAAATAAAAGTTTGGAACTCTATAAAAGAGAACTCTTATTCCTCACAAGTCACAACAGATAACAAAAGAGAACTCTGATTGAACTCTTATTCCTCAGAACAGAGAACCCAAAGGTCAGGTGAGAAACAATTTTAGTTATGCTTAAATATCTTAATTGTTTGTTGCCCATTTATTTTTCTGTTCTAATTAAGGTTGCTAAATTCAAGTTTGCTGACTCATGCATTTCATTGCATCATTAGTAGCTTAAAAGACTGCAAATTCCCTTTTCAGTTATGATGTAGTGTACTGAGCTTCTACCCCAATAGATTCTGTTTTGTTAGGAATTGAAGCGCACGCACTATAGGTTGGTTCATCAAAAGAAGGCACCCAACTTTTTTCACAGAAACCGTAGTCTGTTTACTATACTATGATGAGCTTTGCGAAACTCAATAAAGTAGTCCTAAAATTGATACGAAACATGTTCATCAACTATAATTTCAGTACAAGTAATGAATTATCAGAAATGAACAAACCCCTGGAATGAAACATGTTTCAATTAATTAATTAATTATTTATTTTTATTTTTTTTACGCAGGACATAAAATGGCTGGCAATGCTAATTCGCAATCGCAGGTACGAAACCATAAATGGCTTTCTTGATTGTACATATTTATGCATGTAGTAATCTAAAATTTTCAAAAAAAGATTGTCTTTGTGGTTAATGTTGATCTAATTCCTCCAATTATTCATCGACAAACCCCTGTGAATGAATCTCCACCTTGGACAGTATGTATGTACTTCCTATGCTTCCCAAATATTATACCATTTTTTTAATGAGTGAAATCTATACTTTCTAAAGTGTTGAATACATTGCAACTTTTATGGTCATTTAATTTTCTTGATATGTCAGTGCTTTTTTGATCACTATATGTGAAATATAAATGTGAATCTAATTCCAATTTTTACCAGGTGGCGGCTCTCGATCTAGAGAGTGGCAACCCAAGTCCAAGAGTACCCGCGGTATGATCCATACTTCCAATACTCACCAAATATATATGAGCAGTTCTTAATGTCGAGGGAACGGGCGAGGAAACGGGCAAGGGATGTGACGTGGCGGGGTGGGGACCGTCCACCCCGCTCGAGATACGTGCATCAAAAATGGCGGCACGTATCTCGAGCGGAGTGGACGGCTCCCACCCCGCCACATCACGTCCCTCGCTGGTTTCCTCGCTGGTTCCCTCGACATTTAGAATTCCTGAATATATATATATACCATGTGTGTTAGACATGTTATTCTACTTCAATCAATAAAATGACGAGTTAATTATTAGGCTTGTGGAACTCAGGTGTCAGAGATAAATGATGTTGAACGTAAATGTAATTTAAGTAGCTAGTCAGCTCTTTTTACTTGATAGTTTGAATAACAAAGGATTTCAATTGTTACTGAACCTGAGTCTGGCTGCAGGTCCCTGAAGATTCCGGCACCACAGCAACTATCAAGAAAACCATGCATGACATCATGATTTTTGGTGGTGGCGGAGTCTTGGCTTTTTTGCAAGTGGATACTAGGAATTCAAGCCAGAAGTTCTTCTACTTAGCAAGTGTTACTTTCTTAGGCATGTCTGCTTTATCCGCTGCAGTAACTAGACGAATGATACATAATCCAGCGCATCACAATATGAAATACCACAGTTTTAGTTTCATGTTTCCGACCTGCCTCTTGGTATTGGGTTTCTTACTTGCCTGGGTTTTTGTCCTCATCAGAGGGTGATGGTTGATGTTGTAAAGTTACAATATTGAGTACAATATGCTTATGGCTTGGTATCAATCCTTGATGGTATCGATCTTTTCTTGCTTTAGGTTATCCGATCTCGTTTTAATAACTCTGGAACTGCTTTGTAGAAAAATAAATACCCAAACAAATAAAATAAAAGCACCAAATTGTGTGCATGTGTACGCACATCTTTGAAGTGGAACTTGGATCCAACCATGACACTATTTTGAGTTCCAGGCATTCCTTTGATCAACAATAAGCTTGTTCAAGGAATTCCAGGGCACCTTGATGAACCTTCCAGAACCACACTCTACCATAGTAAGATGAAAGATATATGCCTGTGCACGACATACCTCAAGAAGAGAAATTTCATTTCTGTAGAATCATAATCCTGAAAATTTGCTTGGAGAATGATGCCGAGAAGATTTACCCAAAGAGGAGTAATAAGAAAAATACCGTAGTTTGGCATTGAATCAAGCCACTGAGCTCTGGATACTTTCAATGGCAGGACAATATCATTTTAAAACTGATACTAAGCCAGCAATTCAGGATCCCCAATTAAGCAAGTCATATATCGCGTGTATAAGGATGAAAACCTTGGCCCTGAATATGAACTCTCTGTCCTTCGTGCAAGTGCGAGGACAAGAAAGGAATCCTAGTTCCCATAAGACGTGCTGCAAGTTTTAGCCTCCCAAAAATAAAATGTATAGTATCTCATCAAAATTGTGAAAATTCAAAATTAATCATAAGATACAGACTCCATAATTCTCAGAGGTATAACAACATTCACTTCAACCTTAGAAAGAGGAGAATTCTACAATAATGAGAGGTCGGGAATGCATTCCTTCGAACAATGTAACAGCAACTTGCTCAAGTCCTTAAAATCTATCAAGGATATCTGGAGAAGACCTTCTTGCACAATGACAGGTTAGTAAGTTTCTCTGAACTTCTCAGCAATTTTTCTCCGAGGCTGCATAATCTTTTACCATTATAATTTCACCACAGAGTTTCTTAGGGACTTGCTCCAGGACTTTCCCTTCCTGCCATCCTTGCCCCACTAACACACCTGGTCCCACATTACGTATATACACAACCACATGATCATCGAAAGGCCAGGGATGCTTCACTGCAAATGAAAATGTGGTACATCACACTTCTTTACAGAATCTTAAATGCAATTTCTGAAAAAAGTATCTAAGCTTTTATTATACCAATCTTCCTAGTTGCAAAACAAAGGCCCAATGCCCCAGTATCAGTACAAAATAAAACTTCCAAAAGACGGTATACAGTGTCATTGCTACATCCTAGCATATTATCTACGTAATAACTTCATTTGTAAGTAACGACCATGTCAACAAAATTCATCGTAACATATTATCTAGGTCAACAAAATTTTGATGAGTTAAAAACAAAATGGAGAGATCCGGTCATTTTTGTTATGCCAGAGGAGGAGAAATTCTGGGATTCGAGCCCAGGTCTCCACGGCCACAACGTGGAATTCTTACCACTAAACTACAGCCACAAGATATCAGCTGTATGCAATTTTATATATTTTTAGAACTTATATAAACTCCTAAGGCTAGTGTATGAAGCACCCCTAATTTGTATACAAAGTTGCTGACTTCAAGAAGTGCATAGCTACATACCATATTTATCACATACTTTGTTGCCTTAAAATAAAAATAAAACATAAAAATAAAAAATGAAATGAAATAAAATAAAAATAATAACCAATAGACCCATGTTGGGCAAACCATCAGCATAACAAGAACTGCATCTAACAAAATGAACAGAATAACCGAATAACTATTGGGGTTTTACCTTTAAAACAAATTAATAGTAACCAGGGGAGTTTGTAAAAAAATAATGAGGTCCATGCAACACTAATCACATCACTTGCCTAACAAATAAGGTAAAGAACATATGATGCAAATCAGCATATGAATTTGCAAACCGTGAAGTTTAGACCTTAAGTGGGATTTAACTACTAGACAAGAGAAACAAACTCACCTGGTCTTGGGAAGCCTCCTGGGAAATCTTTTAGATCCAATAGCCCATCACCAAATTCATATGCTGTGTCGCAAGGTTGTTCAGTTGCCATCACTTCCTCATGTTTTCTCGCGGTGAAGTACAATGGACTATAGGAATTTGCAATTCCAGAAAGAACTGGACCACCTGAATGTGCTAGCCAATGGTTAAACTGAGTTCTAGCCATCATTAATATGCATTACTACAAAAGGCTTCAACTCTCAACCCAATAATAATAATCTGCATTTTATGCAAGAAGCTACCTGAACGAGATATATTAAATGATGACAAGTGAGAATAATTTCCGGAATAAGACCCAATTAAAATTGAACAGTTATGTTACCCAAATAACATGTAATACACTGATCCACGTAATTAGTCATCTCAGGGTCCTAGTCATATCCTTTTTGGCATGAACCTAGACACACAACTAGTACGGTACTAAGATATCCTCAAGAACCCCAATGGAAACCCATCTTCAGAAGCCGAGGCCATAAGGAGATGACCTCAAATTCTCACTTAACCAAAATCCCTTTTCACCCACTCCTTTTTCTCCCTTGTCCTTCCAATACAATCAAAGTGAATCCATAACAAACACAATCCCCATTTCTCCACCACATTCTCCTCACAAGATTGGATATGCAGATTCAGTAAAATTATTGTACATAATATGGAAGCAAAATATTAAGGCAGTCAACATAGATCTGTAATTCTAGATTCGATGTGAAAAACTGAGATACAACATATAACAGCTGAATTTCAGAAACAGACAATTTCAGTAACACTTTTTCTCATGAGTCTAGGAGAAATAAAAATAGATATTTCAAAATCACACGTACCAAGAATTATCCTTCCACAAGTCCGCCCATCTTTACAGCGAAATATGGCCTGAAATGCATGAAGGATCAAATGAAAATATGTAATATAAAGAAAACAACAAATTATGAGAATAACAAAATATTTTAACTTTTAAGGGCACACTACAAACTAGAGTAGAGTGTACCTTCTTAAAGAAATTTATCCAAGAAATAGGCCATGGTCCTGAACAACATCCACACCAGATGGTCAGAAATTCAAGAAAAATATTGAATTGGGACAAGAAAAGAGGTATTAAAAACTTAGAATCTAGAAAAACTAACATGGGGTATTCAATCATGGATTTTAATAGAGTGTGAAAGACTTTAAATCCCATAGATTTTAGAATATTTCAAAGGAGTTTACAGAATTCTCTGGACTTTGATGTATTTTAAGTGACTGGATTTTATGAATTTTACAGAATCCACTGGATTTTGATGGATTTTTATTATTGAATTTTCTGTAAATTAGAGTACTGGAAGCCAACTCCTTCTATGGAAGCCACTTCTCCTCTCTCCCTCTCAATCACTGCTGGAACTAAAAAAAGATATTGAACTTGTCAATTCTTTGTACTAGCATAATGAGATGAAGCTACTTGTTTAACTTATGGAACATAATGTAGCAGAAGTGCCATTGAAAGGCTGGCTTACTATAATTCTGCAGACCCATTCACATTGTATTAGTGGCCTGTGATATTCATTGTTTGCTTTCTTTTTTAATAGGACAAAGAAGCTGGTGAAGATCCAGATACATGATATTCTGGAAGCATGTTGTTTATCATGAAATGCATCCATAACAGCAAGCACAGGAAAGAGCCTTCTCTGCAGCGGCTGCAAATGTCTGTGCAACTGACTTTAAGTTCACAGCAGAGTATACCATTCTAGCTGTTGTATTTTAACTTGGTAAATTTAATATATCTAATATCAAATTCTCTGCTTTTGCTGCTTCAAGAGATTCTTCCCTTTTTGCTTTTATTGTTCATGATATAGCAGATATTCCAAGTTAGGGGGTGTTTGTTTGCATCCCCTGTAAGTGGTGGAATGCTTGCAAAATGCGTTGTTTTAGGGGTTTGTTTCTATTAGCACCAAGGGTGATGCTTATTGCTATCAAGTATCAACCACTAGGAAACACTCATGAATATTGAGCTTGGCGCCAACAATCAAGTGTAATGGAAAATACACCAATATTGAGTGTTTATTTACAAATAGTAACACGTAATTTTGATACAAAATCTCATGGAACATTTGTCTGGATTAAAGTTTTTTTGCATATTCACTTTCAATTGATTCTTGCTTGGGGTATTTATCAATAAAAATGCTGATTGTAGTCTATCCAGCAATAACAGATGGATGGTATGTTAACATTTGAATGCAATGAACAACTTACAATAGTAGTTGTCATCTCAAACTTTGCATCCTCTTTAACATAAAGGCAGAAGTTCGTTGAGATCCTAGTGAAACCATATTCATGTACAACAATTGGCACAAACTGTAAGTCTCAGAATTCTGATCTAAAACATATAGACAGAAATTATTAGCCATAGAGAAAATATTTGCAGTATGCCAACAACCAAAATCTTTAATATTTGTATTGGTAATGTAATACACAATATACAAGAAAAAAAAACTCAAAAATTAGAGGACAAATAAATTAGCAAGGACTGAGCTTACCAATGCTCCTCCTAAGCCATCTAGCATTGGTCTAGGACTCAAAAGAGCCGAGCCCAACAAATTTGCATTATGATTGCTGTTTCACCTACGCAATACAGCAATCATCCCTTATTGAAGTAGAAGAACTAACTCTTTGACAGTTCAGCTTATACAGAAGCACAATAATATATTGTACACTCGATATACTCTTCAACCAAAACATAAACCCATTCAGCAATGGGAGGCAATGGATGCAGCAGAATAACAGTCCCAATCTATCTACTCCGACATTGAAATCTTTTCAGGTCAGAAATCAGTTTCCTCTCTCTCTGAATCTCTCTTAAAAATCAAAACTCTACTACTAGTACTCTTCCTTTCTTCCCCATCCAATCCAATTGTAAATCTCGTTGAATTTCAGGAGAAGGAGAAAGCCCAAGAAGAACAACAGAAGAAACTCTCTGCTCCCTCTCTCTCGACATTGAAATCCAATTGTCTGCCCTCTCTTCCAGACGATCTTGAACCAGCCAGAAAGTTCAGTTTGGATCTTTCTGGTCCTAGGGTTTTGTTCTGCGTTGATCCAGCAGTGGACCTGTTGTTGAAGTCTGGAGCTAGTCACCATGTGGAATTCAAGAGTGTTGATGCGAGCTTCGTCTATGGAGATGGCTAGTTCTTATCTCATCTGCTCTCTCTCTTGTTCCGGATTCGAGATCGACTCATCTGCTCTCTCTCTTGTTCAATCTGGGATCTCAAATCTTCAATGAGGGAGGAAGTAGAGAAATTGAAATCCGAGGGGAGGAGGCTGGATTTGAAAAGGGTTTGTGTAATAATTACCGTTTCTACAATCACACATCCAAATAAAATACTCTTAAACTATGCAACAACGACACTCTATTCTAATAAAAAAAAAGTGTGTCAACACATATAGTGTCACATACTGGTGCCGATGCACGGATACTCCGATCGGACACTCCATGCTTATTTTTCATATATCTTTGAAAATTCTCAATTATATACTAATGTTACAAGCATATTATGGCAATTCACTAGTACATGAATAGCAATATTGACGTACAAGTGAATGAATATTACTAATAGTTCAAACTTTATTGCTAAAAAGTAAATAATAGTAAAATGCACAAGCGTATCTCATATAGTGTTTTTCCTGGCCAACGTGTCCGACACTTCGTATCCGTCTCAAATAAAGATGCATGTACCCGTGTCGTTGTTACATAGCTCTTAAACTATACTATTCTAGTATGACCTGTAAAGAGGCATTCCACAAATACACTAAGGCAAGAAAGAATAAATATGTTACAATCAAATGCATATCCAAGCAGAACAATCTGCTGAAGTTTGCAGGTGCTGGAAGTGGGCAAATCACTAATGATTTACACCCATCACCCCGAACCCCGACATGAAGATGGAACACAAACAATCCTAACTTTTCTGTTGGCTATCTTCTCCCCACTGTTAACAGCACACATGAGAGAAAATGTCCGCACAATAATTCTGAACTGCTACTAAAATGTGCTAAGGAAAAAAGAAATAAAAATCACAAGATCTTGTATTCCGAATTACGACTACTACAGCAGATGTCTCATCCTAGATAGTTTGCAAAATCCAAAGCTGTATGTTATTTTTATGAGTGCATAAAGCAGCCCAACACAGTGGATACTGCCATAATGAAAATGAAATAGAATCAGTACCTCCACTAGTTCGGCAATTCCAAAACTCAAGAGATGTTGCGCTATCTCCATCAGACAGCAAGCTTGAAGAAATTTTCTTTATTTGTTTAGAATCCTTGCGGCGTGTGCCAGCAATTTCCCAAATCCTTGATATAAGCCTGATTCAGTTATTTGGGAATATGAATTAGACCATCAACCCATTACTTCTCAGTTCTCACTAAAGCTCTTTTAATAGTTGGTGGGCCTAAATTCTTCATACAACTGGCTGAACCACATATAAATGCAGCTACCATAATAATTTGGTCAAAGGGAAGTTGATTGTATCACATTGGAAATACATCATACATTTATGTTTTACAACTCAAAGATTTGAAAGAAACAACCTAGGTTTCAGCAAAGAAAACAACATGTCACGTGCTGACCTTTTTTCCTTGGCTAACACGCTGTTCATTAGTGTCACACTCCCGTCGGACTAACTAGTCAAGGCACTTCGATGCTTGACTAATGCTAAGTGAGGCTACGAAAGCTTAAGTGAGGAAAATGCTAAGGCACAAGTGTTTAGGCTTTTGAAAGAATGCTTTGTATTGCTTGAGAGAGTTGTACAAGTGTTTGATGTTCTCTACAAATGAATGCCAAGGCCTATTTATAGGCCCTTAAAGTCCTAGAGGCTTCTAATCTAGAACTTTCCACAATCCTTCTTCAAAGGAGTATTCTCTATGCATCTAGAAAGTTCTCACCTCCAAAGGAACCATAAATTACAATGAGGCTTCTAGAAAATGCTACATAAATCTGTACAAGGGTGTTCTAGACTCATCCATGCTAGAACACTCTAGATAAAGCTAAGCTAGAATGGCCAAGAGCACTCTAGAACCTTCCGGAGGTATCTAGAGAAAGCTATGCTAGATGGCTCGTGACATTCTCCCCCACCCAAATCCTTGACGACCCCGTCAAGACCGGGCCTCGAACTCCGCGATCTTGCCCCGGAATTGCCATAGGTCGTCCTCTTTCTCCCATGAGGCCTCACTGTTCGGTAGTCCCTTCCACCGAATGAGATACTCATTATAGCTTGGCACACCTCTCCGTCGGATGAGCCTTTTTGCCTCGATGCTCTCGATCTTTCGATCAAAGGAAGCCACGACCGCGGTTGGTGCCCGATGTGACTCGCCCCTCGTTGGATCTTCTTTATCACCATGGTAGGGCTTGAGCATGCTCACATGGAACACTGGGTGAATCTTGAGTTTGGGCGGCAACTCAAGCTTGTAAGAAACTCTCCCGACCTTCCGTAGGACGGGAAATGGCCCCTCGTACTTCCGCACTAGTCCCTTGTGCACCGAGCGGAAGATCTTGAACTGTTGTGGCAACAACTTGACCATGACCATCTCGCCCACTTGGAACTCGAGAGGGCGTCTATGCTTGTCTGTCCACTTCTTCATCTTCTTAGACGCCTTGTCCAAGTACGCCTTTGTTATATCAAGCTGCTCATGCCACCCTCGTGCAAGCTTGTACGCAGCGGGGCTGCTACCCGTGTAGCCCGACGCAACAGCTTGTGGAGTCAAGGGCTGCTGGCCCATGATGATCTCGAACGGACTTTGTTGCGTTGATTCGGACCGCTGCAAGTTGAATGAGAATTGAGCCACATCCATCAATTTGGCCCAATCCTTCTGGTTGGCACTCACAAAGTGCCTCAAGTATAACTCCAACAAGGCATTCACCCTTTCTGTTTGCCCATCGCTTTGTGGGTGAAAGCTTGTTGAGAAGTGTAGACCCGAACCCAAGAGCTTGAATAACTCCGTCCAGAATTTCGCTGTGAACCTTGGGTCCCGATCACTTATGATGCTCCGAGGCAAGCCCCAATACTTCACCACATACTGAAAGAACTACTTGGCGGCTTGCTCGGCCGTGCAATCGCGTGGGGCAGGTATGAAAGTTCCATACTTGGAAAAGCGATCGACCACCACCATAATAGAGCCATACCCATCAGACTTGGGCAAGGTCGATATGAAATCCATTGATACACTCTCCCATGGCCTTTCCGGAATCGGCAAAGGTTGCAATATTCCTGCCGGTACACGTTGCTCTATCTTGTCTTGTTGGCACACAAGACAAGTCTTCACATAGGCCTCGATATCGTCCCGCATATGAGGCCAATAGTAGTCCACCTCCAAGAGTGCCAATGTCCGCTGCATCCCCGGATGGCCAGCCCACATTGAATCGTGGCACTCCTTCATGATGTCCCGCCTAAGATTATCCCACTTAGGCACATAAATGCGATGACCGACGGTGTAGAGCACCCCATCCTCTACCCAAAACCGTCGAGTCTTCCCCTCCTTGGCCATCTCCATGAGTCCCTTGGCCAAGGGGTCTTGAGAAGTCCCCTCCTTGATCCGATCAAGAAGGTTGCTAGCGGCGCTGCTTGCGCTAGCGAGCATGGCCTTTCGGCTGAGAGCATCAGCAACAACATTAACTTTGCCCGGTTTGTACTCCATGACATAATCAAACTCCGCTAAGAAATCTTGCCACCGAGCTTGCTTGGGGCTGATCTTCTTCTGATTTTGAAAATAACTCGTAGCCACATTGTCGGTCATGATGGTAAACCGACTCCCAAGCAAATAGTGCCTCCAAGTCCGCAAGCAATGAATGATGGCTGTCATCTCCTTGTCGTGCACCGGGTACCGTCTTTCGGTATCATTGAGCTTGCGAGACTCATAGGCTATGGGATGCCCCCTCTTGCATAAGCACCCCTCCGATGGCAAAATCTGATGCATCGGTGTGAAGTTCGAACGACTTAGCATAATCGGGCAAGGCCAAGACAGGTTCCTTGGTGACTGCCTTCTTCAAATCATCGAACGCTTCTTGGCATTTCTCACTCCATTGCCACTGCACCTTCTTCTTCAGCAAGTCGGTCAGTGGGGCTGCTCTCGCCGAGTAGCTCAAAATGAACCTCCGATAATAATTGGCCAGCCCAAGGAAAGAACGTAGCTCCGAAACGTTCTTGGGTGGCTCTCATTCATTGATGGCCTGCACTTTGTCCCGTTCCATCATGATCTTTCCAGCCTTGATGCGGTGCCCCAAGAAAGACACCTCGTCTTGGGTGAACGAGCACTTCTCCAATTTCACGTACAGCTCGCTCTCCCGCAATGCTTGGAAAACCTGTCGCAAGTGATGCACATGTTCTTCCAAGTTGTCGCTATACACGACGATATCGTCGAGATAAACGACTACAAATTTATCCAAGAAAGGTTGAAAGATTTTGTTCATTAAAGTGCAGAAAGTAGCCGGGGCATTGGTGAGACCAAAAGGCATCACCAATAACTCATAAGACCCATAGCAAGTGACGCATGCTGTTTTTGGCTCATCTCCTTTGGCTATGCGCACTTGCCAATACCCCGATCGGTGATCCAGTTTAGAAAAGTACCTGACTTTACCGAGCCTATCGAAAAGATCGGCAACCAAAGGAATTGGATACTTGTTCTTGATGGTTACTTTGTTAAGTGCTCGGTAATCGATGCACATACGCAAGGACCCGTCGTGCTTGCGTTGGAACAATACTGGTGCACCGAATGGGGCCTTGGATGGCCGAATGAACCCCGTGTCCAGTAGCTCCTTGAGTTGCTTGCGTAGCTCTTCCAACTCGGGCGGTGCCATCCGATAAGGTGCCATGGCTGGAGGCCTAGCCCCTGGCTCCAGCTCGATCATATGATCGACTTCCCTTCTTGGAGGAAGTCTCTTGGGTAGCTTTGGAGGCATGACATCTTTGTACTCTTTCAAAACCGCAGCTACCTCCTTCGGAACCTCGCTGGGTTGAGGCTCATCTTCGATCAACGTGGCCACAAATGTTGCTTGCCCCTTTTGCACGCCTTTCTTCACTTGAATGGCTGACAACATCTTGGCCTCCACGATCTCCCGAGTGACAGGGACAGAGCATGCTTCTTGATCCTTTGCAATAGTCATCGACCCGTCCCTTTCTAATGTCCATGGCTTCACCGTATCCATGAACTCCATGCCCAGCACCAATGAGAAGTCGTCCATTGTGACGACAGTCAGGTCCACCGTCCCCTTCCATTCGCCCAAATGAAGGGAGATGCCTCGTGCTACACCATGGATAGGCACCGGTGCTGTGTTGACGGTCTTCAAGGTCCCTGGTTCCTTGGTGTACTGCACGCCCAGCCTTGTTGCCTCCTTCAAAGCAACAAAGTTGTGCGTTGCACCCGTGTCGACGAGTGCCTTTGAAGCCTTGCCATTTACCTTGGCTTCCATAAACATAAGAGCGGATTTCTTCGAACGGGGCAGCGTACTTACCTTAGCCACGTTGCTTTTCTTCACCGTAGCCTTGACGCTGCTTAGCAAGCGCAAAGTCCCCATTTGCGCCTCATCCCCCGATGATTCCCCGGACGATCCACTCTTTCCAGCGATCATCGCATTGAGCTTCTGTCGATGTGGGCACTCCCTAGCCCAGTGCGGACCTCCGCACAAGAAGCAGTCGCGGTTTTTCACCTTGCTATCCGAGAAGGACTGCTTGGCTTTGTCCTTCCTCTCGAACTGCTTGCCGCCGCTGCTACTGCTGCTTCTTTCGATGGGTTTTGCTCCCCCACCTTTTCCCTTGTTACCGTCGCCACTCTTGCTGCCGCCCTTGTGGCTTTTCGAATCAGCCTTGTATTCGAACAAGGATTCGGCAACTGCGATGGCCTCCGCAAGTGATTGAACGTTGCGTCTCTTTAACTCTTGCTCAGCCCATCGTTGTAGTCCATCCATGAAGTAGATGAGTTGAGTCTTCTCCGGCATGTCCGAGACTTCAAGCATAAGAGAAGTGAACTGCTTGACATATTCTTTGATCGACCCCGTATGCTTCAGTCCACGCAGCCTCTTCATAGCAACTTCCTCCGCATTATCCGGATAGAATTGCCGCTTGAAATCCGCCTTGAACTCGTCCCAAGTCTTAAGCGAGCAACGACCCTTCTTGATATCCGACTCACGTCTCCTCCACCAAAGGATGGCATCATCACCCAAGTACATGGTGACGGTGGTAATCTTGGACTTATCGTCGTCCAAGCGCATTGCGTTGAAATATTTTTCAACACTCCATAGGAAGTTGTCGAGCTCCCTAGCATCGCGCTTCCCATGGTACCTTGGCGGCTCGGGCACCTTCATCCTTGGTCCCTCTCGTACAGTAGCACTACCTGCCACCGCCGCCTTGCATAGGTTGACGTCCGATTGCAAGGACTCAACCTGCTCCCGGATGGCTTGGAGCTGCCCCATCAGTGTGTCCTTGAGCTGGCCCATCTCGTTGCGCATGGCATCCGCAACTTGGTTGACGAGAAGTTGAGTCTCGTCCTTGGTTTCCACAGTGCCAAGCTCAAGGTCATGGACGCGGCTATCGAGTTGCTCGATATCCATAGTGACGCTAGCCAACGTCCCATTAAAGGACTCAACCTTCTGTTCCATCTCCCCGACGCTGTCTTGGAGATCGCCCACGGTCAGCTCCACCTTGGCCATACGATCCTCAAGCATGTTGGTCCGACTAGTCTTTCTTCCAGTCTCCTCGATCACGGACCCTACAACAACACTCTCTTTGTTTCCCGACATGATCAGATTGCTCCGCACCTAACCTTCGTACACACAGCAGCTGGCACAACGCAACTTCAGCAAGACCGCCCCTATGATCGTCGCTGCTCTGATACCACGTGTCACGTGCTGACCTTTTCCCCTTGGCTAACACGCTGCCCACTAGCGTCACACTCCCGTCGGACTAACTAGTCAAGGCACTTCGATGCTTGGCTAATGCTAAGTGAGGCTACGAAAGCTTAAGTGAGGAAAATGCTAAGGCACAAGTGTTTAGGCTTTTGAAAGAATGCTTTGTATTGCTTGAGAGAGTTGTACAAGTGTTTGATGTTCTCTACAAATGAATGCCAAGGCCTATTTGTAGGCCCTTAAAGTCCTAGAGGCTTCTAGTCTAGAACTTTCCACAATCATCATTCAAATGAGTATTCTCTATGCATCTAGAAAGTTCCCACCTCCAAAGGAACCATAAATTACAAGGAGGCTTCTAGAAAATGCTACATAAATCTGTACAAGGGTGTTCTAGACTCATCCATGCTAGAACACTCTAGATAAAGCTAAGCTAGAATGTCCAAGAGCACTCTAGAACCTTCCGGAGGTATCTAGAGAAAACTATGCTAAATGGCTCGTGACAAACCGGTATCGTCTTTCCTCTGGAATGTCTCCAATTTTCTTCCTGGAGGTCATAGAACAAAACTTTAATTAGCCAAAGAAGATGAGATCATTTTGTTCACAGAGTAACAAGCTCAAACTAATTGAAAAACAAACAAGTGATCCTTAGAGAAGGTAAAAATTCATTGATCACGAAAAACAAAGCTTAATACAAGTATACAAGAAAACTCCCAAAGCTCAATAGCCAGTCATTTGCCATTACAAAATTTTCCAATCGACAATCAAGTTTTCAAAGTATCCCTTTGAGATTGCGTACTCCAATGCCACGAAAATCTCACACTATTTCAACAAAACACACTCTATCAAACTAACTGATTGCTTTTGAGAATCCATTCACTATATTCAATCCAAATGCCACTGAAGAAAACAATGATATTATATGAAATATCCATATGTATCAAACTTTATATTCTTGGAGTATTGGACAAAGAATGCATCTTATAACATGTCAAACGCACAAGCAAAACTATTTATCGAGTTAATTAGACACCCTTAAGTTGAAATAAGCAAATTATATCCTTGAAGAATAGGATTACTTCAATATGAAATAATCAAACCTCAAATTTTACCATTATCGTAGTCCAAAAATTCAAAATGAGTTGATATTATTCTTAGCAAATGAGATTAGAAGTACAATTATAGGAAGAATAAAGTCGGAAAAATATAATTTTTGTTATACTTGATTGTACCCCTGAGTCACGAAGAACAAATGTCTCTTATATTGCGAGGTGTTGATGTTTCGGTAAACCAATAAAAGTTAAGGAATTTTTTATACAATTTTTAAAGGTAGACGATAAATCAAGGCTAGGGATTTTTAATGTGCTCATAGATATTTTGCAAACACTTGATGTTGGTGATATAAGAGGGCAAGGATATGACAATGGATCAAATATGAAAGGGAGACACAAAGGTGTTCAAAATAGGTTGCTTAAGGAGAATCCTAGAGCATTTTACACACCCTGTGGTTGTCATAGTCTTAATCTTGTACTTTGTGACATGGGCAGCTCCTGTTAAAAAACAATATCTTTCTTTAGAGTTGTACAATGCATATTTTCATTGTTTGCATCATCTACAAAATGTTGGGTTGTTTTGATGCATTATGTTGGAAACTTCACACTTAAGTCATATTCACAAACACGTTGGGAAAGTCTTGTTGAAAGTGTTAAAGCAATACGCTACCAAACTTCACAAATTAAGATGTTTTACTTGACTTGGTTAATACTAGTGAAGATCCAAAGACAAAGAGTGAATCTCAAGCCGAAGATATGGATATTAAGATTGTCATAGAGAAACTTAGTGGACTCATCTCATTTTTTGAACAATATAGAGAGACTGGATTTGTGAAGGCCATGATTGAAGCTAATGCAATGGATATTGAACATATTTTTAAAATAAAAAGAATCATTAGAAGAAAAAGACAATTTGATGAGATTAACGATGAAGAGTTAATACGTTCAGCTGAGGAATCCTTTAGAGTTGACTATTTTTATACATAGTGGATAAATCTATTTCTTCTTTTAGAAGTAGGTTTGAACAACTTCAATTATAGTGAGAGACTTTTGGGTTTTTGTTTGACTTGAAAAAATTGCAATCCGTTGATAATGAAAGTGTGACCTTATATTGTATTAAGCTTGAGAGCTCTTTGAAGCATGACAATCTTTATGATATTGTGCAAAGAGCTAAAGAAATAAAAAAAAAAAAACTTATTGAAGTACTAAATCATTTGCAAACAATGGATGATAATTTTCCAAAAACCTGGATCGCATATAGAATAATACCTCATTATTTGATTTTCTTTCTATAAGGGAAATGGGAGGGTATAGAAAAGAAACAAAGAATGAAAAATTCAACAGGATTCATGATTGGATTAGGAATTCTATTCTGTATGTATAAAAGATCTTCATATGTTATACTATTAAATTCTCAATGATAAATAGATTTGATAGCTCAGATGTTGTTATTCATAATATTAATCCGATTTAATATCATCGGGATGAAATGCATCCCCTAGAAATTACAGGAGAAAGACTTAGAACTCCATGGGATTAGATCCCGAGTTATTGTGAAGTAAAAAAATGATAAAATTATGAAAGTAAATATTCTTGCATTTATTGATAAAATCGAATCTTCGGTCCACCATGTCACAAAAAAGATTAAATGGATTAGCTATGATGTCTATTGAGAGCGACTTGACGGAAAAAGTTCATTACAACAATATAATTAGTAATCTTGCATCTCAAAATGCTAGAAGAGTCACATTTAAGTAAAATAAGGCATTAGATTTTCTTTTCTTGGTCGAGTTCCAAGGAATGAACGATTTTCTATTCGTGGTTCTGCTCGAATTGTATCCTGTCTGGATCCCGTTCAGATATTACGGAGGCTACTTCTCATCCAAGTCCTTCCTGCGAAGATGATCTAAAATGGGATTGCGAATCGTAGCCGAGTTTTCTAATGATGTAAGTAATCTACCTCAAAACTTATGAAACTATGGCCAAAGCAAAGCTAACCGTTTAGCAAGGAGTTCAGGGCTCAGCTTCTTATAATGGTAGTACTTAGCTACTGCTTGAAAATGCTTTTCAGAATCTGGTTCTTCGACGCCATCAGTGAAAACAGGAGGGGGAAGCTTTAGTTTCAACTTGGAAGCAAGTTGAGTATCCAGGGTCTCGATTAATACATCTGTGGATGCTTGAGATGACAGAGGTGGGTTAAGGGGGCCAAGCTATGAGGATGAAGCCTGCAGAGTGGTGGGAGAGGAGAGGTGATCATGCGGATTAGTGGATGTTTGAAGCGAAGACACTACAAGAAAACTGTATTTTAGCGACAGTCACCAAAGGTACACAGCGACGGTTATGACTGTCGCCAAATAAAACAGCGACGGTTACAAAACCGCCGCTAATAAAGGCGTCACTAGGTCATTCAACGACGGTTTTAAGCAACCGCTGGCATAACCGTCGCTAAATACTATTTAGCGACGGTTTAATGTAGCAACATTTATAACCGTCGCTAAATACAATTCAGCGATGGTTATAAACCGTGGACAAAATTCGATGAACAATCCAACTTTTTGCCTTTTAGCGACGATTTGCAACCGCCGCTAAATTCCCTTTGATAATTCAAATTTTTTACCATATAAAAATCACATTTTTCAACCTGTAGTGTTTTCTTTTCATTGGGTGCAGATAATCTATCCAACATATGCACTACAACTTTTAGACTCAAATCAAAAATCAAATATAAACAACGACACTAAACTAAACTCATATGATACCATCATCATACATTAAGAGGAACTTTAATTTCATTTCAAAATCAATATTATACATGATCCAGAAGAAAATTACAAATTAAAATTGCTACAAATTGTCAATGCTTACATCTAACAACCAAAACCGAAGAATGTATTAGCTAAGTTCAAGAAAAGAGACATAGAATCATATTTTTGGTCATCAACATGATCATCCACTGCACTTGGTAGCTCTTCTTCTTGTATAATTAGTACATGTTGCCCTAGAAAGTGGAGGAAGTTTGTTGAATGAGTTAGTCTGTCTACAGCTGCTTTGATTGACTCAATAACAGGATCCTGCAAATGACAGTTCACAAGATTTTGAACACATGGGTGACCAAAAACAATCATGACATGTTGGGTGAATGTTAACATGGAAAACAAAAACAACATTAGAAAGGATTCAATGAAATGTACAACAAAGAAATACCTGCACCGGAAGAGCAGGATGGTCATAAATTGACAAATAACTTTCTCTATTGTCATCGAGTTATGCAAGATTGCGAGATAACGCACCTACAACAGCCCCAACACCCTACATGTACCAACATTATGACGTCTCCATTCATGAGAATAGAACTACTATCTGAAACTCAACCATGCTTATAAATGAATTTGCATGCACAATCAATTAAAAGGCACTGAAGCACACAAGTTGATAACATGAATACTGCTAAAGAACCAATTACTTTAGTGGAACATAACTTTTGGAACATAAGATATCAACTATTGTATGGATATATTACCATATGCTTGAACATTTGTTGTAGCTAGGAGTAAGGATGGTTTGAATGAGAACTGACGTAGTAATCAGTAAATCTGTAGCCAAAGCACTTATCAAACTTCTTCAGGATCTTACGGAGACCAATAGCATTCATCTCTACAAAAAAAAAAAAAGCTTTAAAAGGTCTTGTACTGCACTGCTTGGAGATGCTAAATTGTCTAATGAACAGTCCATCTCAGTTCCCACTTATACACATACCAACAAACTAGTCTCTGCATACTGAAGAGACTAGAAGAAAATCCCTTGGAAGAACCCGAGCAAGCAAAAACAAAGCTACTATTAACATTATATGAAGCACCAACACCCACCATCTAGGTATTATAAGGCTGTCAAATCTAAAATCCAAGTGATAAGAAAATAAGAGCTGCAACAGCCCAATAAACACAAGGATTCACAATTTCACGTAAAAGATGAAAAGGGGAGGTGTCTCAGCTTTTTAAGAGATGGTTAACATATACAGATTAAGAAGATAAACCCTGCAATCACTATCTGACATGGTATAATGAGTGGAAACACATTCAGGAATTTGAAAAGAAACCATGTTGGTATGTTATCCAAAATGGAGCCAAGACCAAGATATCCAGCAGTGGCCAGTATCCTGATTACATAAGATAAATGCAAGGAGGGTTTACTTGGAGAGAACAAAAAAAATACCTGGGGAGAGGGAAAGATGGTGAAACCAAGCTTGGATTTCTTTCCATAATCCACAGACAAGCGTTCTAATAACAATGAACCCAAACCAGACCCAGTGCACTACAAGAAAACAGTAATTTATTCCAGAAATATCAACCTGCATGATAAGAACTCACAATATTATTCTAGAAATTACAACATTGGAAAGTAGAATGTGCTTCTTAAGTAACAGACTACAACATCATATCTACTAACATTGCTATTACAGGTTTTGGAAGACGACGAATCTGCACCTATACAGAAGGGTGGAAAGATGCAAAATTCAAAGTAGAGGAAAGGCAAAAAGATAAGCTAATATTCAAAGCAGAGAAAATGATAATCATAGTTGAACAAAGGAAGGTGTTATACATATGTACCTGTAAATCTAAGACATTAAGTCGACCAAAATAGTCAAAATCAACATACCCGTCTGTGCTTCTCAATGATTGATTCCCGCCACTGCAAAATCCCAAACTATTCCAAAGTTCCTTGAACATAGCAGTCTTCCTACATACCAATGAACACAAGAAACCTAAACAGCTCAGGAAATCATAGTTTGTTAACTAAGGAGACAATTCCACTAGAATTTAATTAAGGGTCCTCAAGAAATACAACAAACAGCTCATCAAAAAAATCATACAACCAAGGGTGCTTAATATGATTAATTAAGGCGTGTAAGTCACACTTAATTAATTAAATGTTGTTTCACACACTATATAAACAGGTGCATGTGTTGCCTATGTTTACTCAAAACTTCTTCAAACAAAGCCTTTTACAGTTCTAACATGGCTTTAGGGTGGCTTGTTCACTCTGTGTGCACAGCATTATACCCTAAAAATGACGTTACTGGGTTCACAAAGAATGAGTATGGATCGACAAGGATGATGAAGTACCCCAATGGAATGAAGGGAACAAATGAAGGAAAAACTACTTGTAAGGCTACTTGTCCAACAGAGTTCCAGATGCCCCTTCACTACCCAAGGTATCAAAAAGTTGATTATGAGAATATGGAAGAATGGAGGGTGGACATGCTGCTCAAAGAATATGGTATTAGTTTTGAGGGTACCCTTGATGAGAAAAGGTCCTTTGCTATGGGTGCCTTCCTCTGGCCTGACCAAATTTGATCATCATCAACTCCATTACTCTATATCATCATCCCATATGGCATATGGCATATCATCTTGTATCATGTAATGGATGGTCTATTCATGCCACTAATATTGCTGTATTTTGGTTATTAAGGCTTGTTATTAGTACGTAGTATAACTAGTAACGACGATGTTTAATTAGACTGTGACATATAGAAAGCGAGTATTTCTAATGGTTGATATACAAGTTTTATCTGCCCTGCCTCCTTTGTGTGTGTGTGGTTTTTTTTATTGGACTATTTGTAATAAGCGATTTCTGACCCTGACCTTGGATACATCGAACGTTCTTCGTACAACTGCATGCCTTTCTCAATCACCATGATTCGACAATATATTATCCAATTTTTTGAGTTCCCCATGTGAATTGTCTGCTTGTATTTGTTATCTTCTGTCTTGGTTGATAGGATTGCAAAAATGTCCTTAATACTTTCACCTAGTGACATTGCTCTCAAACAGATTACAATTTAATTAATCAATGATACAATTTGATTAATCAATGACTATTGATAAGATGATCTTTTATTCACTATGAAACTAGTTTCTTCGCTGAAACTCTTGTTTCCAATTTCAAATTTAGTTCGCGGGTACCTCAAATCTCTGGGATTGTGGGAGATTAAGATATTATTTTGTTTCTGATTTTTTTTTTCTAGGAAGAAATGGTTGAAGGAGGAGTCCCTTAAATCCCATTTGTTTATCTTGGTTGCAAATGCCAAAATAAATTTGAAGCCCCCTAAATATGACACTTTTGGATCCCAACATAATGGCAGTGTTCTCCGCGTGACCGCGTCTTCATAAGATTATGCATCGATATGTTTGTTTTGGTTGAAGAAGAAAAAATTATATATATTTTTTGGTTCCTTACAGTAATCTGTTGTTGGTTGGGATGATACCTAGGAACAAAGCTCACAAAGTCACAATGATGCTTTGTGAAGGACAGTCCAGAATTCAGGTTTAGGCTGAGAAAGTTAAGTCCTAATGTTATTTTTTCTGAATTTGGCAAACTATACACCTCTTTCTTGTAACATTCTAACAAGAAGTCAAGTAGAAAATATTAAAAGCATACAATAACTAAGTTATTATGAGTTGATTTTCATAGTTAGAGAGTAGAGATGACGTTTTAAAGGCATCGAGCTTTCATTGAGGTCTTAGAGAATTCAACTTTTACTGGTCCCAGACTCCCTTTTCATATAGACCTTACGGTTTTAAAAGCATTTGACTATGAATGCCCACACATCAAGACTTGTATCAGTGCCCTTAGACATTTGCTAGTTTTCTACCACATTTACAAATTTTTTTCGGTTGACACTACAAGACCTTATAGGGCGAAAGACACGAATTTATGGTTTTGATTTCAGTTTAAAAAAAAAATCTTTATTGTTTATTTTTCATTTCATATTAAAACCAGTTACGCTTAATTCTGGATTCACCATTCATTTATCCATAATGCATTTTGAGGGCTATTAAGACAATAAAAGTATGATCTATAAAACAGTCCTTCAGGAACACAACAAAACAGAGCATCATGAAGCATATTATGGGTATAAAACAGTCCTTCAGGAACACAACAAAACAGAGCATCATGAAGCATATTATGGGATACAACAAAAGGGTACAAGACCGCACCCTACATATCTCGATGCCTAATAGGCGGTCATCTACTTCGATGACCATGGCAGTCTCAATGTCACTAACAGTAAAAATATCAAATTGAAATCAACAATCTGGCCTAGATGTAGTATAACTAAAACAGGAAGGCATCTTAACACACTAAAACAGGAAGGCAACCAAAACTACCTCAGCTTTCAGCTCTTCCATTCCTTGTCCTGATTTTCGAGCAAGCCTTTTTACTGCAATCTCACTCCCATCAGGTAGCTCCCCCTTTGATAGATTTTCAAGATTTAATGAATAAGTACACAATACATAAGTAATAATGGTGCAGTAACCAGGAATAAAGACAAATGGATCTGTCATTAATGTAGCTAGCTATGGAACTATAATTAGAAATTAGATAGGGGTAGCGATCTAGCAAAATAACACCTACAGTCTAAGCTCTAATTTGGTGGGAAGCAATTCTTAGAATGCAGTAGAAATCATTAAAGAAGAAGATGGAACTTCCATGGCAGGCTATATTCCATTGTTGAAAAGGAAATGCATAATGGTTGACAAGTTTGCAGGTAGTTTGTTTTATTTAGTACAAAGAAACAAAGAGAGCAGCTGACCTCTTGGGAAGCCATTTTACAGAAAACTTATTAATGAGTTCAGCTAATTTGTTGATGACTTGAAGAAAATAGTTTTATTAATGCGGACGCAATTGTTTATGAGTGGTTGTAATAAGTTATTTGATTTATTTAAAATGAAGGTTTGTGGGCCTTTATTAACTTCCTCTGCTCTTCAGGAAAAAAAAAAAAAAGTATTCATGATAGCTATAAGTGCCAAAAATTCTTAAACTGCACAATACTGATGAAGGAATTATCTGAATTCTCAATGTACTAAAATAATTTATTTATTACCTTGTAAACACAACCGAAACCTCCTTCCCCAAATTTATATGCATAAGAAAAATCCTTTGTAGCAATTCTTATAGTAGCTAGATCAAATCTAAGTGATTTTGTGCTTTCAATCTCGCTATTTGTGATTTTGATTCCATTTTCATTTAAGATCGCATCATCTTTCATATCTGCTTGAAAAATAAACAATTAAGACTCGTACTTCAGGGTACACTAATCACCAACAAGTACACCTCAGTAAACACACTGTCGAATGTTGAAGAACACCTCATTGAACAAGTTGTTGGACTGTTGAACTTGATTAAGATAATCCATATAAACATCATGATACAACCATGGGAAGTGAGAAACTAATGTAACTTTTTTGCATCAAGCTTTGGTACAACCAAAATGATGAAATATTTTCAGTGCATAAAACAAAGAAGTTAATAAGATTGATAAGATATACAAGAAAAACAAAGCAAACTCTAGAACAACTCAATAGAATATGAAATTTGACAATTTTTACAAAAATGTAAATATATAGTAAAGACCTAACCTGTTAATATGCTTCCATTGTCATAGACTTTGAAGTTGAAGCTATAATGAATCTATAAGAAGAATGAGCTGATGAAGAAATGAAGAACTCACCTGAAGAAGAAGGATTGTTCAATCGCTCGAGATGTATACACAATATAGAATGCACTGAAATGTCATGTGTAAGCATATTTTGACTTGTACTCTTAAATTTAAGCATTTCAATGGCGGATTTTTTTCTCCCAAACTACAATTCAATATGTTGAAAATGGCCCAATCTCGAGGATGATGGATGGTATTGGGCTGACCTGATGCGGGAGAGGCTCATGATGGCGAAGCCTAATAGGCCTGTAAATCCCAATAATAATTGGGCAAAGTATCAATGAGAAATTATAATCCCACGTCACCTAAGTGTGAGAAAGGGATGTGTTATATATGTATATGAGATTGAATCTACAAAGACAATATAATATTATATGAACCGCCGTTATCCAAAAATCGAAGTGTCGTAGGGTCTCTGTAGACCACCATCAATGTTATCCAAAAATCTGGGTGCCGCCTCGTGTTTAAAATGTTCTGTAGATGTATAAAAAGTTCTCTCTTATTCCTCATGTTTAAAAAGTTAAGTTGTGGACTAAATCCCTCTTATTCCTCATTCCTAAAAGTTGTGGACTAAGTGTATCCGTCAATTACATCTCTACCCCTCATGTTTAAAAAGTTCTGTATATATATAAAAAGTTTTCTCTTAGGTGGCGCAAAAAGTTTTCTCTTAGGTGTTTTCTCTTAGGTGCGTTGTATATAAGTTGTGGACTAAGGGTGTGTTTGGTTGCATGGAATTCTATGCCATGGAAATCTATGAGGGGATCACTATATTTTAGGCTAAATTGATATATCACTTCACATTTACCATTTGATTTTGTGATCAATGGTGGGAATGGAAGTCCCATGAACATGGGAATCCCACTCCTTGGCCCCCCAAGGCATGTGATTTTCATGTTCATGGGACTTTCATTCCCACCATTGATCACAAAATCAAATGGTCGATGTGAAGTGATATATCAATTTAGCCTAAAATGTAGTGATCCCCTCATAGATTCCCATGACATAGAATTCCATGCAACCAAACACACCCTAAGTGTATCCGTCAATTACATCTCTACTCCTCATGTATCCGTCAAATTACTTTAAAAAGTTCTGTTGGACTAAATGTATCCGTCAATTACATCTCTACTCAGGACATTTAAAAGAAACAAAGAAGCTGTCTCTTATTCCTCACAGCAGAGAACAGAGAACCCAAAGCTCAGGTGAGAAACAATTTTAGTTATGCTTAAATATCTTAATTGTTTGTTGGTTCCCATTTATTTTTCTGTTCCAATTATGGTTGCTAAATTCTAAGTTTGCTGACTCGTGCATTTCACTTGCATCATTAGTGGCTTAAAAGACTGCAAATTCCCTTGTCAGTTATGATGTAGTGTAGTGAGCTTCTATCTACCCCAATAGATTTTGTTTTGTTAGGAATTATTTTGTTTTTTGTTCTCCCAAACTACAATTCAACATGTTGGAAATGACCCAATCTCTAGATGGTATTGGGCTGGCGTGATGCGGGAGAGGTCCATGATGGCGAAGCCCAATAGATCTGTGGATCCAATAATGATTGGGCAAACTATCAATGAGAAATTATAGTCCCATATCGCCTAAATGAGAGAAGTGAATGTGTTATATATGTATATGAGGTTGAATCTACAAAGATAATATAATACTACGTAAATCTCGTTATCCAAAAATCTAGGTGTCGCAGTGGCTCTCAAGGTTGTGACTTTTAAAAAGTCAAAGAAAAATTAGTGTCCTCATCCAAAATTAGTTTTCCGTGTGAAAAATTCTCTCCGTGTGTATCCATCAATTACATCTCTACCCATACATTGTTGACAATAGGAATCCGTGGAACCATCCAAAATTAGTGGAAAAAAAAAATTCTCCGTGTAAAAAATTCACAATAGGAATCCCCATACATTGTCGTCAATGTATATTTAAAACAATTTTAGAAACAAAGAAGCTCGCTTAAATATCTTAATTGTTTGTTGGTTCCCATTTATTTTTCTGTTCCAATTATGGTTGCTAAATTCAAGTTTGCTGACTCGTGCATTTCATTGCATCATTAGTAGCTTAAAAGACTGCAAATTCCCTTGTCAGTTATGATGTAGTGTAGTGAGCTTCTATCTACCCCAATAGATTTTGTTTTGTTAGGAATTGAAGCGCACGCACTATAGGTTGGTTCATCAATTCAAAAGAAACCGTAGTATGTTTACTATACTATTACTATGATGAGCTTTGCGAAACCCCATAAAATTGATACGAAACATGTTCATCAACAATAATTTCAGTACAAGTAATGAACCAAAATAAATTAGAATTATCAGAAATGAACAAACCGCACAAAAGTGTGTGCAATGCCTACATGCAAAACCAATAGTCGTTTTCATGAGAAGAGAAGAGATATGAATATGGAGGTGTTGAAGACGTACAAGCGCACTTCCTTTCTTTTCAATATTATAAACTCGAATATACTTGACGACAACATTTTTTCAAGTGAAGAAGAACTGTCGACGACTCGACTTCGATCCGCAAACCAACCTTTTTAATTTATTAAACAAACCTTTTTTAATTATTCCTCTTGGCTGCAAAGTTTGTTTTGGCCTTTGATTTAGTTAATTAAACAAACCTAATTGATACTTATTTAATTTATTTTACTTGATTCTTATTTAATTTACTTAAATTAGACTTGGTAAGATCTGATTTTAGATTAAACATCTAACTTTTCCCAGATAATTTTTGTAACTTCAGGATCCAAATCCATCCCATTGACATCCCTACTTAACTTTAACAGTGGTTATTAGATTTCCCCAAATCAGTTTCACTATTTCTTTTATTTATTTATTTATTTAATATTTCAATTAATATTTTTATTTTTTTTACGCAGGACATAAAATGGCTGGCAATGCTAATTCACAATTGCAGGTACGTAACCATAAATGGCTTTCTTGATTGTACATATTTATGCATGTCGTAGTAATCTAAAATTTTCAAAAGAAGATTGTCGTTGTGGTTAATGCTGATCTAATTCCTCCAATTATTCATCGACAAACCCCTGTGAATGAATCTCCACCTTGGACAGTATGTATGTATGCACTTCCTATGCTTCCCAAATATTATACCATTTTTTTAATGAGTGAAATCTATACTTTCTAAAGTGTTGAATACATTGCAACTTTTATAGTCATTCAATTTTCTTGATATGTCAGTGCTTCTTTGATCACTATATGTGAAATATAAATGTGAATCTAATTCCAATTTTTACCAGGAGGTGACTCTCGATCAAGAGAGTGGCAACCCAAGTCCAAGAGTACCCGTGGTATGATCCATACTTCCAATACTCACCAAATATATATATACCATGTGTGTTAGACGTGTTATTCTACTTCAATCAATAAAATGACAAATTCTTCTTTATTATGTTGATTTCATTTGATACATTACAAATTCTCTTTTTTTTTTCTTTTTTTTTAAAAACTTTTTTAGCGTTTTTTAACATGCAAACGCCTCGTGTAAGGTTACCACTCAATGCCCGTTACGCATTTCTAAACCTTGGCCAAACTGAGTATGTATCCATATATCCCGAGTAATTTGTTGTTTGTTTGTGGCTCTTGCTCCATGTGTAGCAGTCCTTCAATTAACCACCTAAATGCCTCTTTTGTCATGGTTGGAATTCTGTCAAGAGAGAAATTCCCTTAAGTGATAAAAATGGTATGGACTCAGACTTGGAATTCTAAGTCCGCACAAATGTTGCATACGCTCTCAAAGTCTTGCATGTGGTTGGTATTTATATTATCCACGCACTACAAAAACAAGATCCAATAGCTACAAATACTAGAGACGGTATGATCCATACTTCCAATAGTCACCAAATATATAATACCATGTGTGTTAGACGTGTTATTCTACTTCAATCAATAAAATGACGAGTTAATTATTAGGCTTGTGGAACTCAGGTGTGAGAGATAAATGATGTTGAACGTAAATGTAATTTAAGTAGCTAGTCAACTCTTTTTACTTGATAGTTTGAATAACAAAGGATTTCAATTGTTACTGAACCTGACTGAGTCTGGCTGCAGGACCCTGAAGATTCCGGCACCAAAGCAAATATCAAGAAAATCATGCATGCAATCATGACTTTTGGTAGTAGCGGAGCCTTGGTTTTTCGCAAGTGGATACTAGGAATTCAAGCCAGAAATTCTTCTACTATGCAAGTGTTACTTTCTTAGGCATGTCTGTTTTATCCGCTGCAGTAACTAGACTGATGTCAGCGCATCACAGTTTGAAATACCTCAGTTTTAGTTTCATGTTTCCGACCTGCCTCGTGGTATTGGGTTTCTTATTTGTCTTGGTCTTTGTCCTCATCAGAGGGTGATGGTTGATGTTGTAAAGTTAGTACAATATGCTTATTGCTTATTTCTGTAGAATCATAATCCTGAAATTTTGTTTGGAGAATGATGCCAAGAAGATTTACCCTTTGTCAGAAAAAAGGAGTAATAAGAAAAATATCATAGTTTAATTTGGCATTGAATCAAGCCACTGAGCTCTGGATACTTTCAATGGCAGGACAATATCATTTTAAAACTGATACTAAGCCAGCAATTCAGGATCCCCAAGCAAGTCATATATCGCGTGTATAAGGATGAAAACCTTGGCCCTGAATATGAACTCTCTGTCCTTCGTGCAAGTGCGAGGACAAGAAAGAAATCCTAGTTCCCATAAGAGGTGCTGCAAGTTTTGGCCTCCCAAACATAAATGTATAGTATCTCATCAAAATTGTGAAAATTCAAAATTAAGCATAAGATACAGACTCCATAATTCTCAGAGGTATAACAACATTCACTTCAACCTTAGAAAGACGAGATCATCAAAACCTGTTTCCCTTCTAGATTAGATTTGTTGATTTCCAAGCAATACCCAACCCATGTGAATAAGACCGGACTGAAGAGTTTCAAAATATTTTGTTATTTGCTTCCTTTGAGATATGCATTAATTACCATTTCCAACACCAAAATTATGAACAATGAAAACTCATGCCACTGAACTAGTTAGTACTTCTCAAACCTATAATGTGAAATTTTCAATTCAACTAAAATGGGGAAAGAATTAAAAGGGTAGATAACAAACTTTGTAGAAAATAAATGATAGTTTACCTCCAAGACTGATCTGTCCTCTGGCTTTTGGAGACTGCCTTGCAGAGTAGACTGTGTGGTTCGTGACCTATACTGCTCTTCAAAAACAAAAGGCAGAACATATAACCATGAATTATAGTTCGCTGAAAAACAGAAAAATCGGAAAAGGATAAATTAAAGTGCTACAAGAAGAAATGAATGTCAGTAAAACTTATCATTGTCTACATAGGACATTGAAAAACCCATATTAAGATTAAAAGAGAGCAATTATATCTCTTATTCCTTTAAAAAGGTATACAAAAGCAGGAACCACAATAGGCATCCAAAATGTATCCGTCAATTACATAAGACATCGAAAAACCCATATTAAGATTAAAAGAGAGCAATTACATCTCTTATTCCTTTAAAAAGGTATACAAAAGCAGGAACCACAATAGTCATCCAAAATACCAAGGTATACAAAAGCAGGAACCACAATAGGCATCCAAAATGTGGAATGCATTCCTTCGAACAATGTAACAGACTCCATAATTCTCAGAGGTATAACAACATTCACTTCAACCTTAGAAAGAGGAGAATTCTACAATAATGAGAGGTCGGGAATGCATTCCTTCGAACAATGTAACAGCAACTTGCTCAAGTCCTTAAAATCTATCAAGGTTATCTGGAGAAGACCTTCTTGCACAATGACAGGTTAGTAAGTTTCTCTAAACTTCTCAGCAATTTTTCTCCGAGGCTGCATAATCTTTTACCATTATAATTTCACCACAGAGTTTCTTAGGGACTTGCTCCAGGACTTTCCCTTCCTGCCATCCTTGCCCCACTAACACACCTGGTCCCACATTACGTATATACACAACCACATGATCATCGAAAGGCCAGGGATGCTTCACTGCAAATGAAAATGTGGTACATCACAGTTCTTTACAGAATCTTAAATGCAATTTCTGAAAAAAGTATCTAAGCTTTTATTATACCAATCTTCCTAGTTGCAAAACAAAGGCCCAATGCCCCAGTATCAGTACAAAATAAAACTTCCAAAAGACGGTATACAGTGTCATTGCTACATCCTAGCATATTATCTCCGTAATAACTTCATTTGTAAGTAACGACCATGTCAACAAAATTCATCGTAACATATTATCTAGGTCAACAAAATTTTGATGAGTTAAAAACAAAATGGAGAGATCCGGTCATTTTTGTTATGCCAGAGGAGGAGAAATTCTGGGATTCGAGCCCAGGTCTCCACGGCCACAACGTGGAATTCTTACCACTAAACTACAGCCACAAGATATCAGCTGTATGCAATTTTATATATTTTTAGAACTTATATAAACTCCTAAGGCTAGTGTATGAAGCACCCCTAATTTGTATACAAAGTTGCTGACTTCAAGAAGTGCATAGCTACATACCATATTTATCACATACTTTGTTGCCTTATGAATATGAGCGAGGGGAGGGAGGTGGCGGGGTGGAAACCGTTCACCTCCCTCAGGATGCGTGCGCGAAAAGTCGATGCATGCATCTCGAGAAAAGTGAACAGCTTTCACCCCTCCACCTCATTTCCCTCGCTGGTTTCCTCGCTCATTTCCTCGACATTTAGAATTTCTGCTTATGAATATGTGCGGTATCTCAGTGTCCAGAGAAGTATCTGACTGCTAGCATGTTTGACAAGTTTAAGGCCAAAAAATTATCTCATTTCATTCATTCATCAGCAATATAAATACTGTAGTCAAAATACAATAGGAAACTACCATACACTAGGAAACCTCCCAAATCAAGGAAACAAATCACTAGCCATCGAAAAGTTTCCTAACCCCATAAAACTTCTAACCCTATAAAACTTGAAACACAATATGCTAAAATATACTTTCCTAACAATAGAATGTGTTTCCTAATAATAGGATGTATTTCCTAATACCCCCCTCAAGTTGGAGCATGAGGGTTAAGAATGCCCAACTTGCCAAGTAGATAATCGAACTGCGATCTGCCCAAGGCCTTTGTGAAAATGTCTGCCAACTGATCAGTCGTCGGCACATACGAAGGAGCAATAAGACCATCCTGAATAGCATCACGAACGAAGTGACAATCAACTTCAATATGCTTTGTACGTTCATGGAAGACGGGGTTCTGCGCAATGTATATGGCAGACTGACTATCACAAAAGAGGGGAACGGCCTTGGGATGAAGTACCCCTAAACTCAATAATAAACCTTTCAACCATTTCAACTCACAAGTTATGGCGGCCATAGAGCGATATTCCGCTTCAGCCGAAGAACGAGAAACCGTATGTTGCTTCTTAGTTTTCCAAGCAATCGGAGAATGGCCCAGAAACACCAACCACCCCGTCAGGGACCTCCGAGTAATAGGGCAAGCGGCCCAATCAGAATCACACCAACCTTGCAAAGTCAAGTCACTATCCGAGCGCAGGAGAATACCGTAACCCGGAGTACCTTTCAAATAGCAGACAACGCGCAATGCATCATCCCAATGCTCCTGTCGCGGTTGCTGCATAAATTGAGATAGCACATGAACCGAGTACGTCAAATCAGGACGTGTGACCGCCAAATAGACCAAACGCCCCACCAGACGCCTATAAGACTCAGGATCCGAGAGAAGAGAACCCGTGGCACGCGCCAGGTGATGGTTTTGTTCGATCGGAGACACAGCAGACTTCGAACCCAAGAGACCCACCTCCGAAATAATATCAAGTGCATATTTACGTTGACAAAGAAACAACCCTGCAGAGCTGCGGGCAACCTCAATACCAAGGAAGTATTTAAGGACCCCGAGGTCCTTCATATGAAAACAGGAGCCAAGGTAGCTTTTAAACAGAGCCAAAGCAGCTGAATCATTCCCAGAGAGTATTAAATCATCAACATACACGAGCACATTAATTTGAACTGGCCCCTTCTTATAAGTAAAAAGGGAATAATCAGAATAGGACTGTAAAAAACCATACCCTTTTAAAGCTGACACGAGCTTAGCAAACCAACATCGAGGAGCCTGTTTCAATCCATATAGAGATTTACGCAACCGACACACCAAACCAGGTTCATCAGAGGTAAAGCCAGGAGGGAGTTTCATATAGACCTCCTCATTTAGATCCCCGTGCAGAAAAGCATTGTGTACATCCATCTGATGCAACTCCCAATTTTTAGAAGCCGCAATTGCAAGGAATGCGCGAACAGTCGTCATTTTTGCCACTGGAGCGAATGTCTCGTCATAATCTATCCCTTATGTCTGATGATTACCGAAAACAACCAAACGAGCCTTCAATCTCTCAATACTAGCATCAGATTTGTACTTTATCTTATACAACCATTGACTACCAAGAGCCTTCTTCCTTGAAGGCAACTTTTCCATAATCCACGTCTCATTGTCTTCCAAGGCCCGCATCTCGGCTTGCATAGCGGCGCGCCACCCTGCATCTTTTACAGCCTCCTTAAAAGACTGTGGCTCTCTTCCAGCTGTAATAGCTGCAATAAAATTTCGGTGTTTCACAGAAAAACTGTGACAACTAACATAATGTGCTATAGGATAAGGTGTACCTGAGGGAGGTGAAGATGGAGAAGCAGGTGAAGCGGAGGATGGACTATTTTTCTTCACCGTAGTGTGTGTAACAAAGTCACGTAGTTTAATCGAATAATACTTTTCTCGAAAGCCACGACCTAAATGCTCACTTGGCGGAGCATCTCCCGACACTGCCCCCCTGAATCATCCGTAGGAGAAGGCGTAGGCAACACCTGTGGCTGCGGTGTAGAGAGCACGGGCTGCAACGACGTGGCGGTGGGCTGTGGTATGGCTCGCGGCTGCTGGGCTAGAGCAGGCCTGGGTGTGGACGGTGTGGCGGCGGTTGCAGCTGTGTGGTGGCCTGCGACTGTTGGTCTGGAGCACCCTTGGGCGTGGGAGGGCGTACTTGCTGCACCTCCTCAGCATTTTCTAAAAAATCTGAAAAATCCACAGCCACCCCTTCATGCAAATCACCATGAATGTCATTGCGAGCAGCAAAATTAGGAGCCTCAACAGCAAGATATGGGAAGACATTCTCATAAAACTTGACATCCCTTGACACAAAAAAATCTTGTTTGTCCAAATCAAACAAATACCAACCCTTTTTGCCAAACGGATATCCCACAAAGACACATTTACGGCTCCTACTGGCAAACTTATCACCCTTTGCCTTCTGATTATGAGCGAAGCACAGAGAACCGAAAACACGCAATTCACCAAAGGAAGGCGGACTACCAAACAAGACTTCATATGGAGTTTTATTGCCAATAATACTAGAAGGTGTCCGATTGATTATATGAGCAGCGGCAAGGGCACATTCCCCCCAAAAATAAAGCGGGGACCACCCTGAAATCGTAGGGCACGAGCAACATTCAAAATGTGTTTATGTTTCCTTTCTGCCCGGCCATTTTGTTGAGGAGTCCCCACACAAGAAGTTTGAAACATAATGCCATTGACCAAAAAATAATCCTTTAGGCAATGAAATTCAGTACCATTATCACTACGAACAATCTTCAATTTTTGAGAAAATTGTCTATCAATCATAGCTATAAAGGAAAGAAACATTTTAAAAACTTCCGTTTTATCAACTAACAGATAGATCCACATAGCGCGGGAGAAGTCATCCACTAGTGTCAAAAATAGCGAGCCCCACAAGATGATGGTGTATCATATGGCCCCCATAAATCACAATGGACTAACTCGAAAATGCGAGTAGAGTGATTGTCACTTAACGGAAAACTATCCCTAGAATGTTTAGCACGATGACAAACTTCACATGCTTTATTCAAGTTACCACTAGAATTGCTAAAAAATGGAAGCAACTTCACCACTTTCTCAGAAGGATGCCCCAATCTGCGATGCCATAGCTCCAAAGACGTTGAAGGAGCAACTGAAACTGCTTTCACCTTTGTCTCCTCCCGTAAGTAGTATAGTCCATCCCTTCTGTCACCCGTTCCAATCACCTCCCTCGTGTGTCGGTCCTGGATAGCACACAAGTCGGAGTTAGTTATGAATTCACAATTTATATCATCACTCAATTGTGAAGCCGAAATTAAATTACAATTTAATTTTGGAACATAAAGAACATGGTTAAGAATAATTTTGTCAGTAAGCTTGACAATTCCTTCCTTCAAGGCAACAACGTTTGACCATCTGGGAGGCCAACAGAACAGGGAGTCACAGTTCTTAGATCCGACAAATACGGCAAATCTCCCGTAACATGATTGGAGCACCCAGTGTCAATAATCCACTTACCATTCAACCGATTAGTACCTGATCCGATGTGAAGATTGAGAACCTGATGATTAGCGGATTCTGCATCTTCATATTCAGATGTAGGGGCACTGTTCAGGCTTGTGCTATCTGTAGTTTGAGAAGGTACTTGACTATGTCTGCCAAGAAAACTAGAAGATACAGGACTGCCCATCTGAGAATTACCTATGCCTTCTTCAGCATCTTTGGTACGATTGTAGGTTGTTTTGTTACCCTCGACTTCCCGGTAGTGAACAAGAACGATGTGCATGTAATTCTCTTCAAGCATCCAATAACTGCGCCTTTGAAAATTTTCATTCTCTTCACCATAGGCATAGTAGCAGTGTAACACATCAAGACTTCCAGCCTTCAGCCTCTCATGAGCTTCCTTTACAGTGTTCCCATCTTTTTCTTTCGCCAGTTATGACCATCCTTTTGGAAGTATCTCAACACTTTGCGATCAAAAAGAAAAAGTGAACCACTAGGCGGCTTATTTGGAGGCTCTGGAGCAATTCGAAACTTTTGATAAATTTTAAGAATTTCACAAATCTCAGCAGGGCGCAACCATCGAGTTTGTGCTTCCATGAGTATCTGCTCAATATCTAGTTGATTGACCATGATAGCTCCTAGCTTATTGCTTGGTTTTAACCTTGCTCTGATACCATGACAAGTTTAAGGCCAAAAATTATCCCTTTCATTCATTCATCAGCAATATAAATACTGTAGTCAAAATACAATAGGAAACTACTATACACTAGGAAACCTCCCAAATCAAGGAAACAAATCACTAGCCATCGAAAAGTTTCCTAACCCCATAAAACTTGAAACACAATATGCTAAAATATACTTTCCTAACAATAGAATGTGTTTCCTAATAATAGGATGTATTTCCTAATAGGGTAAAGGACTTATTTCTGCTGACCTGCGCATATCAATTTTAGTCAATGACTAGAGTTCAATACGTTTTATGTAAATTGCAAATATTAAAGAATGAATTGTTTGTTCACGTGGTATAAAACCTCCAACAATTTTTTTTTTAAATTAATATCTAAAATAATTACTATAGAATTCAATAAAAATATATATCATTAGCCAACTTGTACAAAATGTTCACAAAGTTCAGATTTTTTTTAAGGTTCAACTAGATATTTATCCTAATTATTTTGTTATTTTAGTTAGTACGAGCGTTTGCCCCTTGCTAAGGTTATCGATATTGCGACATAAAATTGGACTACACTAGATTCAATTTGGTATATGTAATGTATTTTTGATAGTTGTATTTTTTTTTATTAGTTACTAGTTCGGGTAGGAAAAAAAATTGGCTCCACCCTTGATAACTATTATTATCAACTAATAATTATTTGCAATTTCGCCCTTTTCCAGCTAAAATCCTGGGTCCGTCACTAATATAAACTACTATGAAAGTTGTATATCCTTAAAATAAAATCAATAAGAAAATGTCCAACTACAAATACATTCGTCACAAAAAAAAAATTGTACGACTTTTTCAACAAATCACAAGTCTAGGATTCAAACCTTGCCAATCCACAAGCCTCTAGAGTCAATAAAACTAAACACAAAAACTAAAGAAAAACCGCACATTCAACATGATTAAGGTGAATCATATGTTGACCTGCGAGGGGAGGATGAGTTCGACTTGTCATTTTTTAAAGACTTGTTTTCTTTGGACACTTTTATGATATTTTCGCATTCCTTGATCCGTAATTGTTTTTTTTGGACACTTTTATGATATTTTCGCATTCCTTGATCCGTAAATATTTGCTTGAATATTTATAGCAATGGAGCCAAGGGAATTTAATATGGAATAAAAAGGTAATGCAGACTTGGATCAAGACCATGCAGTGAATTAAGAATAAAGGACGATCGACTCTAAAACACCCACATAGACCCTTCCTCATATTCAACCCTTTTAGAATTTTTTGTTGATGAAATGAAATTTGGTCAATTTCTTAGTAAATAAGTCGCAGAAGATAAGCACCCAGTCGGTCAAATTGGCACACTAAGAATGTATTATGAACACGAAGAAAATGAGCTTCAAGAGAATGATCGGAGTTGCAGTACCATGAACGAGCGATTGGAGAATAATTTTTATTTTTATTTTTTTTCGAATAAGTCGGCTAAGTCATTTAGTTCATCACATGAGAGTGGCATATATGTTTGAATTTCAATTATTGACTTTAGGTATTAGGAGATGGAAATTTTCAATTATGTCTCGTTAATTTCCAACTATCATAATCACTTGGTGATGGCTAACGAAAACCTGACAAATGCTCTAATCAAAACTTCTCATCCATCTTCTTCTTTTTCTCCACGTCATCTGCTTCTCATCTTCTTTATTCTCTCTAATTCTAAACACCATCTGCTTCTGCTCTTCTTTATTCTCTCTAATTCTAAAGAAAGAGAAAGGGTAAGTTACGAAGATTATACAATAAATTTTTAATATTTTTTTAACAGAGATTTAGATAGTACTAGTGGCTTTTTAATAGATTTTAATTATATTCATATGTATTGATTTGTTTGGATGTTTATAGAGGACAAAACTTGTGGAATCCAGTATAGTGAGTCCAAAATTGATTTGTGAAATTAGGGTCTCTTATCAGGTGATTTTGTTCTAATACATAAACCTTTTGTTGTTGTAATTTGTTTTCTTTCTTGGTGTAATTTTTGTTTGTTTGATTTGTTTGTTGTTGTTGGTCACAATGATGTCTAGAAAATATAAGTCAGTTTTGAAAAAAGAAAACAAAAGAAAAAAGAAGAATAACTTGTTAGGTCTTTAGCAGAATCTCTTGATAAATTTATGCCTAGTAAAAAGGGGGCTCAACATCAAATGTTGAAGATGAAATAAAACCACCACATGTGATTAGTGATATAATTGAAAATAAACAAGAAAATGTAGAAACAAATGAACCAATAAAAGAAACAAATGAACATGGGAATGAATAAACAAATAAACCAATAAGAGATAATGAATTTGGGCCAATAAACATTTATGATCCAGGAAATTGGGATAAAATTAATCAAATTTTAGAGACCTACTAGTAGAAAAAAGTTCAAATTAGAATTCATGATGTAGATTTTATTGTTAATGACTTTTTTTTTTTTTTTAATTAAACCTCCAGTGGGGAGGGGCACCTCTGGAATGCCAGACCTTTATTAATTATCAAAAAATTGATTTACAATCAATACGGGGGTACATGACGACTTTACCCGTGAAAAAATCAAAACAAAATTTTAGCCGCGGCCGTAAACCAAAATGCTAATTTTTTTTTTTTTTTTTTTTTGTAATTAAAATATTGGCTTGTTTTTTCATCCAAGTAAGATACACAAGTTCTTCCCTTCTTATTACCCTACACATTTTAGCTTTCAAGATTTGCTCAAGAATGGACAAGCAATTGAAAGGGAGGCATCAGCTGGAACATCCAGGGAAGGACCTTTGAGAAGGGGTCCAATTACTTCTGCAGGATCATAGAAGAACTCAACCTTCTCAACTTTCATTGAAACCATCAACCTCTCCAAGCAAAATTTCTCCACCAAAACACGATCATCTTCCATCCACTAACTAAGCAAGCTGAAATAGTCTGACGAAGAAAACCGCACGCTGAAATTCGCATCGCAACAGCACAAATGTGTCGCAGTAGAGTGCAAGAACGCACCACTGCAGATACAGCAGGTCGCACTTCGCAATAAACACAAAAACTGCAAGGTCGGCAGGCCGAACTGTTTCGCAGCAGTGTGCAAAGCGCGCACCACTGCAATACCAGCAGGCCACACAATTCAAACGCCGAAGCAGCACTTCAGCCGGCGACAAAAACTGCACAGAGCGGGAACCCCCAGCTGGAGCAGAGACGCTCTGTTTTGCAACAGAGAGGACTGCCGAAACAGAGGACACAACATCCTGTCCGCGCTAGACTGCCCGCAGCAGCTAGTCCCGCAACGGAACGCCATAACGCCCGGACCGCCAATGCATCGAAAGCCCCCATACCTACAAAAGGGTTACGCATCCCCATGGCGAATGTACGCCGTATGAAGACGATCCAACACAACCAAACCAGCAACTTTCCTAGGCAAATCTGTCCCATTATAATGAACTGTCCGGTAATCCTTTAGAGCTCTATCCGCCAAAGAATCAGCCACCGCATTGGCCTCTCGATAGATATGTTGACATTCTAAAGTCAAGTCGCAGCCAAAGACTTTATTTCTTTCAAAATATTCTCCAAATGCCAAGGTATTTTTAATGAATCCTTAAACCAACCACAAACAAGTTCCGAATCCGTTTGGATAACCACCCTTATAAAACCCCAATCTAGGCAAAGGCGAAGGCCCGCCAAAAGAGCCAAAATTTCTGCTTTATTGTTAGAACCTGCGCCAAAGAATATTTGTTTTCCCACCACACATAAACCACTCGAATCTCGAATAATCACACCTCCCGAAGCCATGTCCTTGCGACAGGCTCCATCTACATTTCTTGTTAATGACTTTGGTAGACATTTTTTCACTATTCATTATGAACGAGTGTTATTTAATAAAGAAAAATAAGATAGGAAATGACTTGTATATTCTGTTGTTAAGGATAAAGTATTTTGTTTTGTTGTAAGTTATTCAAGCAAGACCAAAAAAGTCCCCATTGACAATGGATGGATATAATGATTGGAAACATCTTAGTGAACGGTTTAAAGCTCATGAAACTTATAGTGAACACCTAATTTGCATGACCAAGTGGATGAAATTGCAAATGAGGTTGAACAAACTTGAAACAATTGATAAGAGTGTGCAAGAACAAATAGATAGGGAGAAAGAATACTGGAAACAAGTGTTAAAACTAATAATTGCCCTTGTAAAAACTCTTGCAAGAAATAATTTAGCATTTCGTGGTCATAGGGAGTTGTGCTATGAATGCAGCCTAAAATCGGCCGAAAATCAGCCAAAAAACGGTATGCGGGCTGGACCGAATCACACAGGGTTGACTCGACTGGCTTTAACGAAACCAGTAAAATCGGTCAAAAGCGGGAAAAAACGGTTAAAGAGCGGTCAAAAAGCGGTCCAGGTAACTATAGGTGTTCCAACCTGCAAAATTAAATTCATTTGATTAATTAGTAAATAATATATGAATATGATTACATATTTACACCCTTTTGATTAATTATTTATTTGTAATCTATGACTATGATTAAATTTTAAAAATATATACTTTGAAAAAATTGTCCGCATAATTCTGCTTAGTCCCGCATAATTATGAAAAATCGTAATGCGGTCCTGACGCTTTCCGCATTAACTGCATAGATAGGGAGAGGCTTCATGAAGGGAGGAACGAAAACTTTTTAGGCTTTATTGAAATGATTGCCGAGTTTGATCCAATCATGCAAGAATACATTCAACGAGTAAAATTATTACCATTATCTTAGTCCAAAAATTCAAAATGAGTTGATATTATTCTTAGCAAATGAGATTAGAAGTACAATAATAGGAAGAATAAAGTCGGCAAAATATAATTTTTGTTATACTTTATTGTACCCCTGACATTAGTCACGAAGAACAAATGTCTCTTATATTGCGAGGTGTTGATGTTTCGGTAAATCAATAAAAGTTAAGGAATTTTTTATACAATTTTTAAAGGTAGACGATAAATCAAGGCTAGGGATTTTAATGTGCTCATAGATATTTTGCAAACACTTGATGTTGGTGATATAAGAGGGCAATGATATGACAATGGATCAAATATGAAAGGGAGACACAAAGGTGTTCAAAATAGCTTGCTTAAGGAGAATCCTAGAGCATTTTACACACCCTATGGTTGTCATAGTCTTAATCTTGTACTTTGTGACATGGGCAGCTCCTGTTAAAAAACAATATCTTTCTTTAGAATTGTACAATGCATATATTCATTGTTTGCATCGTCTACAAAATGTTGGGTTGTTTTGATGCATTATGTTGGAAACTTTACACTTAAGTCATATTCACAAACACGTTGGGAAAGTCTTGTTGAAAGTGTTAAAGCAATACACTACCAAACTTCACAAATTAAGATGTTTTACTTGACTTGGTTAATACTAGTGAAGATCCAAAGACAAAGAGTGAATCTCAAGCTGAAGATATGGATATTAAGATTGTCACAGAGAAACTTAGTGGACTCATCTCATTTTTTGAACAATATAGAGAGACTGGATTTGTGAAGGCCATGATTGAAGCTAAAGAAATAACTAATGCAATGGATATTGAACCTATTTTTAAAATAAAAAGAATCATTAGAAGAAAAAGACAATTTGATGAGATTAACGATGAAGAGTTAATACGTTCAGCTGAGGAATCCTTTAGAGTTGACTATTTTTATACATAGTGGATAAATCTATTTCTTATTTTAGAAGTGGGTTTGAACAACAATCCGTTGATAATGAAAGTGTGACCTTATATTGTATTAAGCTTGAGAGCTCTTTGAAGCATGACAATCTTTATGATATTGATGCAAGAGATTTAGCTTTAGAATTAAAAGTTTTGTGCAAAGAGCTAAAGAAGTAAAAAAAACTTATTGAAGTACTAAATCATTTGCAAACAATGGATGATAATTTTCCAAAAACCTGGATCGCATATAGAATAATACCTCATTATTTGATTTTCTTTCTATAAAGGAAATGGGATGGTATAGAAAAGAAACAAAGAATGAAAAATTCAATAGGATTCATGATTGGATTAGGAATTCTATTCCGTATCACTACAAGAAAAATGTTGATTCATAGCGTTTCAAAAACGCTATGGTAGGATACCATAGCGTTTCAAAAACGCTATGGTAGGATACCATAGCGTTTTAGTAAACGCTATGACAGCCGACGCTATAATAGACCCAGGGGCTATTATAGCGGTTTTAAAACGCTATGGTAAGTTTGGCTTTTATAGCGGTTTAAAAACGCTATGGTAGAGGATACTATAGCGGTTTAAAAACGCTATGGAAATCTACCATAGCGGTTTAAAAACGCTATGGTAAGTATACACAGCAAATTTTTTTTTTTTTTTTTTAACTATCAAATGACTTTTTATTACATCTCATAAGTTTTATGTCTAGAAAATAAAAATTTTAATGTGCCAAAGTTAAACATTTCCATGAATTAATGTCCCAAAGTTAAACATTTTCATGGGATCTGTACAATCAAGCATCCACAAAATGACAGCAAACACTAAGCCTTACAGAGAAAGTAAATCAGTCATGAAGAAAAGAAACTTATTTCTCAAAACGTAGTTGCCATGGCTAGCTTAAAATGGCAATACAACAGATGAAACCACTTGGTTTTAACTGGATGTTACTTTCACGAGGACAAAAAACGACTACACAACACTTCCCCAAAAGTGTATTCTTGCCCTCAACAGCCTCCTCCTGATGGCCCTGGACCTCTATCTAGTATAAAACTGTAGCTATATCATTGTTTTCGGAATGCCCGTGCAAAAGGGTTGGTTGCTGCATGCACCACGCCCTGGACAAGGTTGGCGTTTGATCCTTCTGCTTCTTGTTCTCTTTTCATTGTCAAGGTAATCAGACCCTTAGTGACACGCAACACATGGACACTAACTTCTTGGCCAACCTTAAGTGCAGACACACTCTTTTTATAGGCAAACCCATCATCAGATTCCAACCAGGCACATCCATTGAGCCAGAGCCAGTCCTGCAAAAACAACATATATATGAATAAGACTTGAGGGACCTAATAACATTAAATTGGAAAAAGCTTTGAGAATTACTAGGAGTCGACAGTGTAAATCAGCTATAGTGCAACATATGCTTAATCATCTGAATTCTCAAAGGAGAAAAACAGAAGTGAGAACATATATCATATAAGTTATAACATGCAACAACATATTAGCAGATTGTTCCAGTCATGAGATATGCAGGATAAAAAAAACTTCAGGCGTTCTGTTCCTATTATCCCATACCACTACAAGTACTTACCGTGTCCTCTATTTTGTATTCCTACATCCATTATACAGGGGAAAGTCCCATTGCTATCACTAGAAGGACTACATCAGCTACACATTTTCATTTTTGTGTTGGCAGTTGTTCATATGATGTTCTGTGTCACTACAATGCTTCTTGGAGGGGCAAAAGTAAGTTATCCCTTTATTCTTCTACCTATGGTTGGGAGGCAGTACACTAAATGAGCTACATAATCAGACTTGTTTACATTTTTTCAGGCTGCGTGCAGTAGGGTATCGGAGAAAATCATTCAATATATCATACAGAGTAATGTCTGCTGGAACCCTAGTAATAATCAAGGGATGAATACGTCCCAATATATGTCAAGAGCAGGTTTGAAAAAGTTAACAGACAAAAAAAAGGAGACAATGCACTTTGAGATTAAAAGATGAGAAGCAGAATAACTCTTGAATGAGCATACCGTGGTATTCTTCTGATGGAGACAGCACTAACTGGGGTCTCAGTTTCTGCCCGTACTATAAGAAGACTTTGACCTATGATGGAAGGAGGGAAAAAATGAAGGTCTTGATAGTTTTACAGTGAGCTAATTTCTGTTACCGAGATATACATATCAACTGTAAATACTTTTATAAGCCATTACTCACCAGCAGAAGTCCAATTATTTTCCTCGGATTTCCATAATAGACAGGAACTCGACTATGACCCCGAGCAAGAATTTTTCCAATTGCTTCCCTGTATTTTCAAAATACCATGTTCCTCATTAGCTTTTGTCTCAGTAATTAGTTGTGAACTGAAAAAAAATGTAATAAATGTTTGGAACAATAACAAAAAAAAACAATAAAACAACCTCTAAAATTGGAGTTGGTGACAATTAAATGTAAAAAAGTTGATCTAACATAATATACTTGATAAAGGTAAGGACATAGAAATAGAAGGCGAGGAATGGTTGAAAAACAGAAGACAAAAGTATTCTGAAAGACTAGAAGGAAATTAATCCAGCTACATATGCTACAGGTTCTGAAACTTCTAGGTCACTCAATGATTGCCAAATCATATGCGACATGAGGAGAATAAACTAGTAATTTGCTTCTTTGAAGGCAAGTGAAATTAGATGCAAATAAACTGAATAAAAGTAGGTTGAATTTTAGTTGAGGAGATCTAGGTAACAGTGAAACTCGATATGTTTTCTAGGACTGTTTGGACTGTCCATTTACTGTCCAAAATATTTGTACACAATTTTACATTTTTGCAGGGTCTGATACAAAGTAAACGAAGCATCGCTTCCATGTTTTTTGCAGTGTCATACACTTTCCTGCAGATTTTGTTACTCAAGGTTGCTGCAGTTTTGGGTGCTGGAACACCCAATTAGTTCTTGGCCTAACTCTTCTAATAGAGTTCTTTTATATATCTAAAACACTATTAAGAAAAGAAAGAAAAAAATGGTTTGAGATTTGGAACTTCAACCAAACTCTTACTCTCTTCAAGAACATCATAACCAACATAATCAATAACATTATTTCATGGGGAATACGGATGTTCTCTTGAGCTAAGCTAACAAAACAGCTTCTAAAAACTTGGAAAAATGTGAAGAACATAGAAAGTTATTGTCCATAGTTAAAACTCAACCTCCAATTAGTCATATAACAAGCTTAGTTATTAGGCTCGCATTACCTCATGCTCCTTCAGCTTCTTATCCAATGCTGCAAAATTATCCTCTGAGTCGTACTGACCAGAATGGTAAAAGCATCGACTTAGAAATTGCTCCATTTTTTCACTGCAGTTCTCCCTAAAATAGAAAAACAAACCCCAGATTAAATCCCATGAAAATCACACAACAAATACTATAATGAACTATGCCGAACAAACAAACATGCAGTCAGGATACATTAGTAACCTTATTTACGGAATCAAACAAGATTTTGAAGAAAATTTTAGATTTACCGCACACCTTTTATCAATTCTGCAAGTAAGAGTCCTGCTAACCATCTCTCTCAGCTCCGCGTCAGTCATTTTACTCCGAGCATAACCAAACACGGTAAAATGCTGCAGCCATAAACATCCCCTTACATTGTTTGACTTATAACATAGAACAATAACACTAATAACACCAAGTTTAATGTAATAATCAAGGAGAATGAAAATTCAGAGAAGTCAAACCTCAGGGAGACAATCTTCATAATAAAGTGCAAAAAGTGCAGGAAATATCTTCTTCTTGGCCAGATCCCCGGATGCACACACCACAGTGATTGTGACAGTGGACTCCTTTCCTTTCAAATCAATGCCTGCTACATCTGTAACTTCCACTGCTGGTGTAATTGGCGGTAAATCGCTTTTCAATTTCTCAGAAGGAGTCTCCTTTGCAGGTGGAGATGTCGTCGCGATCACTGTACCTATTCGATCAATTGACAATTATCAATCCAATCTTACATTTCGACATCAACAAAATAATTTGAACTAAAATTTAATACCAGAGCCATACAATCTAAAAATATACAAATTAACCCAAAAGAGTCAATAATCCAATAAAAGAAAGAAAACCCCAACATTGAAACGAATCAAAAAACAGATATAAAGAGTTTCACAATCAAAACAAAAACCCTTCTCTGTTGAACAATTTCAAAACAAAACCCCTTCTTTGTTGAACAATTTCAAATATGGGTAGTCAAATCTATCGACAAACCGCATCTAATTGAACATGAAAAACACAGATTCAACAATAAAACAGAGAAAAGAGAAGAAGCTGAACTAAATTGAGCAAATAACAAAACAAATTAAACAAACCCCAAAGATGAATCAATTAAACAATCAATATTGAACAGCAAACAAAAAATCCCCCAATTATACTAACAGTACAAGAATCGAATCAAAGCAAATAATTAAGTTCGACAAGTGTACCTTGAACAAAAACTTGAACTTTTCAGGAAAAAAAGTAAATCCTTTGGTTTCATACAGAAATCAAACAGGACAAAAAAAAAAAAAAAAAAAAAAAAAAAAAAAAAACACAAAACGCAGTAATTTATTGGTGGCTGGGGAATTGCTTAATTGTGTAGAGGGAGGAAAGTCAAAACGAAGAAGAAATTAGAGAGATTACCTGAAGATGAGATGGAGGAGAGCAGGGCGTGATGGATCTATTGGTGGCTGCGATATGGACCTGTGGCTGGCGACGTGAAGAGAAGGTTGTAGAGATGATGTTTGTTGTTTGCGTGGAGGAAGAAGAGAGAGAAGGATCTGTCACTCCCCCGATATCTGTCTCTCAATCTCTTTAAGGAGAAGGAGATAACAACTCTTTAATCTGTATCTCAATCTCTTTAATTGGTTGTTGAGGAAGAAGAGCGTGAAGGAGATGAGAGTTCGCATTCTTAAGTCAAAGAAAAATTGGGACCTTCAATAACCCTAACTCCAAATCAATTGAGAAAGGAAAAGCTAGAGAAAATGGAGAGCGTAGAGAAGAAGACAGAGAGATGAATAGAGTGGGAGAGAGGCAACTACATGAGCGAGAGGGAAGGAGGGAGTGAGAGGCGTTCTATTTTGCTCTTGGTGAAAAGATTTGAGCGGTTTTCCCATAATTTTGAGCAAAATTATAGCGGGGTCAATTTTTCCATCTCCCGCCCCTTATTCAATAGTGTTTTAATAATGAAATGTGATTAAAACTATTCTTATCATAGCATAAGTATTAAAAACGCTATGCTCAAATGCTATTAAAAGCCAGTTGTGTTGTAGTGTATGTATAAAAGATCTTCATATGTTATACTATTAAATTCTCGATGATAAATAGATTTGACAGCTCAGATATTGTTATTCATAATATTAATCTGATTTAATATCATCGGGATGAAATGCATCCCCTAGAATTTATGGGAGAAAGACTTAGAACTCCATGGGATTAGATCCCGAGTTATTGTGAAGTAAAAATATGATAAAATTATGAAAGTAAATATTCTTGCATTTATTGATAAAATCGAATTTTCGGTCCACCATGTCACAAAAAGATTAAATGGATTAGCTATGATATCTTTTGAGAGCGACTTGACGAAAAAAGTTCATTACAACAAAATAATTAGTAATTTTGCATCTCAAAATGCTAGAAGAGTCACATTTAAGTAAAATAAGGCATTGGATTTTCTTTTCCTGGTCGAGTTCCAAGGAAGGAACGATTTTCTACTCGTGGTTCTGCTCGAATTGTATCATGTCCGAATCCCGTTCAAGATGTTACAAAGGCTACTTCTCATCCAAGTCCTTCCTGCGAAGATGATGTAAAGGGGATTGCGAATCTCTCGAGGAGGCTGAGGAACTGAGGCTGGCGTTAGAGGAGCGAGAAGGAGACTACTCGTCCGTTGGACGATAATGAAGATATGCTTCTTTTTGCCTATGGTGTTTCTGACGTAGCCGAGTTTTCTAATGATGATCCTCGGGTTATCATATCTTGCTTGCGAGGTAAGTAATCTACCTAAAAACTTATGAAACTATGGCCAAAGCAAAGCTAACCGTTTAGCAAGGAGTTCAGGGCTCAGCTTCTTATAATGGTAGTACTTAGCTACTGCTTGAAAATGCTTTTCAGAATCTGGTTCTTCGACGCCATCAGTGAAAACAGGAGGGGGAAGCTTTAGTTTCAACTTGGAAGCAAGTTGAGTATCCAGGGTCTCCATTAATACATCTGTGGATGCTTGAGATGACAGAGGTGGGTTAAGGGGCCAAGCTATGAGGATGAAGCCTGCGGAGTGGTGGGAGAGGAGAGGTGATCCTGCGGATTAGTGGATGTTTGAAGCGAAGACATGGGTTGTTGAGAACAGGAAGTATTAGTGACGGAATGTGAATCAAGATAGGTAGAGGAAGATGGGTCCATTAAGATTCAGTGAAAGTAGTAGTAAGATTGGTGTGTATGAACAATTGACTATGGAAGATGAGAGTTAAATTATGGATGGTTTGGGCTAGTAATTGCTCTCCAAGCATATCTTGGAGTTATGATTACTTTCTTAATTGAGAATCTGAATCTGAGATGGTTAGAAAAGCAGCAGGGAGGTCTCATGATAATTAAGATAGAGGGATGGAGAAATAAAATGGGGAAGGAGAAGAGAGAGTTGTTCACAAAATGGAGCCGCGCAATGCCTAAGACTTGCAAAAGAAAACAAATATGAAAAAACCACGACCCAGCCGAGGAAACTCAAGGATGAGCTTATAGTTCAGAAGGAAGAAAGGGGAATGGAGAAGAAGAGATGAAAGATGTGTAGAAGAAGGGTGAGTAGAGCTCGGTGACAGTGGAGCTCTGAAACTCTTTCAGTCTTTTAATTTAAGAGTGTATGCTTGCTATTTAAAACAGAAATACTAATTGTCGAGGAAACCAGCGAGGGAGGGAGATTTCTGCTGAAATCCTTTTGTGATTACTGCAGACAAGTTTTGCAGATTTCCAAAACTATACTATGCATGTTTAAACAAGCTCCTTGAGTGCTATGATTATTCTGCAGGATGCAAATTAAAAGTTGGTGCATTTGGGACAAGTCATCATTCTTTATGTAGGTGCGTCGACCTTGAACACTCTATAAACAATTTCGACAAGTATCAAGGCATAAGGGTGATGAATAAAGTCAAGATGAATCCCCGGACCTCCAACTTTACAATGGCTTGAGATCACTCCCATCCTCTCTGAATGAGAATCCACAACTCAATTAGCTGTTGAATCCAACACTCTAATGATGATAGAAAAAGGCTTCCATAGAGCAAAATAAAAATGCAAACCCAAGGCTTTGTTTTGGTTTGAAGGAGCAACAACTGAGAAGAGTTTGTGTATGGAACAACTTTTCAAAGCGATTAGTTATCATTGTTTGATGATCAAAACCAACAATACATGTTTGCAAATTGCAGTTGGGTCTGTTATCTGGTATGAATCTGGGGTCGTGGATGGCAATGCATACATTTTAAGCTGTATGTCCAACATATTCATGGCCTTCGTACATGTCTGTGATTGCCCGGTCATGGGGTCATCTAGGATTATTGGATCCTCCCACTTGAGAATGCACCAAATGGGCAGAGTATCGGTGTTGCTGTAAATGCATGAATGACATTTTTTATACGGATTGGAGTTCAATTTGTTTGGCATATTTATAGGCTCTGTGTCGTTGATAACACTTATCAACGCATTTTTCTTGCGCAAGGAGAGTAAGGGCATTCCCATTTAACAAATAGTTGCAAGAACCAAAGCATGAAACAATACAACATAATTATTTCAAAATCAGAAAACCCACTGGAACTCCCTGTTGCGACAACACCTAGAAGATCTCCATTCCTAGTAGAACAAAGCATCGAGTGCCTAGTATTAGAACAAAACTTGACACCAATCGTAAATTGAAGTAGCTTGTATCATACAGAGAAGGTAAAACATTTGACAAACTTATATTGCATTATAAGACTAATAACACTCGGCCTTTTGCTCATCAAACAGCAAAAAAGGATGTCCAATCTTGTAGCAATAAGACCTTTAATGAAATAAATGGTACTGGATAAAATAAAACCAGATGAGCTAAATCATTGCTTGTTTCCCATCCACCTCACGTAACAGTGTATAAAAGGCCAACCGATCAACCCATATCAATTTGCATCTGTCACCTGGGTTGCCACAAAAATATCATTAGATGGAAGTGTATCTGTGAAAGTAAAATGAGTACAAATGAAGTTGGCTAGAATATCACCTATGAGCAGAAAAAAAATAGAATATCCGAGAAAATTAAATATACTCGACCCCGGCCACTAGAAGTATTAACTTGATGCCCAGTTTAGGATATTTTGACATCGGTTCTTGCTCTGAGCATGAGGCGGATGTATAAGCATCTTTCATCCAACTGCAGCGTGTCTTTTAACTAAGAAAGAAACAGTTCTGTCATAGGCTTGCGTCAATTTCCAGCCTGAATCCTATTTCTACCTGGACAATCCATTAATTCATTTTCAACTCCCAAAAACGTAGGGTGCATTTATTTCGATGCCCGACAAAGAGTGAAGCTAGCGAATCAGATTTTGTAATCATGTTTTGCAATTAGATGATGTGGCATTGTTAGAGGAGTTTTTTACAACATCGAGATATACATAAAATCTTTGGAGATTTCATCATTCTTTCGAGATCACGTCATTGGTTGCAAAAAATGGTTTCCTAGCATTTTTGCCGACAAAATGAATGTAGACAGATAGTCCAACCTGAATCCTATTTTTACCTCGAAACAATCCACTAATTCATTTTCAACTCCCAGGAAAGTAAGGTGTATTTATTTCAATGCCCGACGAAATGAATGTAGGCAGATAGTTTAAGGTTTTCCTTTAATGTAATGAAGGATTTAGTTTAACTTGTGGGGTCAGGCCTAAGTATAATAGAATAAGTAAAGATTCGGACTCCCATAGTATTTAGGGTTAAATTGTTTGATTTACATGTTAGGTCATTGATTGTAATTGATTTTTGATGAATGAAGAATGAAGAATCTCTAATAGAAATTATTTAAGTTTATTTAGTTTTATTTTTCTTTTGTATAGATTTATTCAATTTGTAATTTAGAATACATTATCTTCGTATGTATACAGCAGAAAAGATCTCACTGGAGGAACCTGCACAGTATATTGTCCAACTTATTGTTTATACCAGTGTTCTAAAAATCGGTCTAGCCGCTAGAAGGTGGAAAACCGCCCAGATTAATGGCTGGGCGGGCTGTCTGGGCGGCTGGGCGGGTCTAGGCGGGTCTGGGCGGCTAGGCGGGGGTCTAGGCGGTCTGGGCGATTTTTATTTTTTTTAATTTTTTTAATTTTTTTAAAATTTTTTAAAATTTTAATATGGCTAATTGTGTTCTTATTTTATTTATTTCCTACTTTTTAATAATAAACTATTTAATTATTTTTTATTCAGTATATGTCTAAATGTAGCAAATGATGATTACTTAATGGAATTCTCGAATGATCTGTCGGTACCAATTTTACTAATGTAGATTTTATCAAATATAACTGAGGTTATTTATGCAATTTGAAGAAAATAAAAGAGTACACATTCAAATTTATATAAAATACCCATCATGACCAACTTCAGTCATTTGAGTTTTAATAAATTTTGTTCACTATTGGTAATTTTTCATGTTTTTAAAATTTGCATATATATACTGGCATTAAATTGGATGTAATTGATAATGTATTATGCTTAACTTTTGTAAATTATTAAAGTAATAATACAAAACCTAAGACCGCCTAGGTGCCGCCTAGGCACCCGTCTAGGCCCCTGGGCGCTAGGCACCAGCTCGCCGCCCGCCCAGCGCCTAGCGATTTTTAGAACACTGGTTTATACAAATGCAGTGAGGCAATCAGCACCTTGCTTATTTTAAGCTCACGAACTGAGACATCAGCACTGAGGTACCCTAAGGATTACACCCCACTTTTTTGGAGATTACGTACTGAGACTTAATCGCTGAAACGTCGTGAGGCTTACGCATAATTTCAATGTGTTTATTAAAACAATAAATAAATAAAACCAAACTTCTGACCCATTCCCCAAACCGTGAAGATAATGTTACATGTTGTGTATGATTTTTGTTAGTTTTCAATGGATTATGAGTTTTGAGTTATGCTTACTTGTTGATTTTATGTTGAAGTTTTGCAACATAAAATCATCTAATGTGTTTTGCAATTAACCTATTGATTGTGTTATGGCTTTTGGAGTATTCTAGTAGTAATGTAGCATTAGTTGTCTGGTTGCTTGTGCATGAATATGGTTTGTGTTCTCGAAGGCTTGATTAGACAATGCTCTTATAGCTCATTAAGGTATTTCTTATTTGTTATGCTTGTATTATGTTGATTTCATTTGATACATTACAAATTCTCCTTTTTTCACTTTTTTAGCGTTTTTTAACTGCAAACGCCTCTTGTAAGGTTACCGCTCAATGCCCGTTACACATTTCTAAACCTTGGCCAAACTGAGTATGCATCCTTATATCCCGAGTAATTTGTTGTTTGTTTGTGGCTCTTGCTCCATGTGTACCAATCCTTCAATTAACCACCTAAATGCCTCTTTTGTCATGGTTGGAATTCTAAGTCCGCATAAATGTTGCATACGCTCTCAAAGTCTTGCATGTGGTTGGTATTTATATTATCCACGCGCTACAAAAACAAGCTCCAATAGCTACAAATACTAGAGACGGTAGATTTGCGAGGCAAAAAACCGTTACTAATTCTTTTGGTAGCTGACCAAGACCATAATCATAAAAAGTGTGCTTGTGACGGAAAAACCGTGACTAAATTCAGAATAAACAGTAGCTAATTAAATATTTACGATGGTTTATTAGCTGTCGCTAAGTTTTACAAATAAAAATTAATAGCTACGGTATAAGCCGTCCCTAATGGATTTTTTTGAAAAAAAAATATGTATACACAAAAATATTTAGCCACGGTATATTAGCTGTCGCTAAGTTTTACAAATAAAAATTGGTAGCTACGGTATAAGTCGTCCCTAATGAATTTTTTGAAAAAAATATATATACACAAAAAAATATTTAGCCACGGTATATTAGTTTATATTAGTTGTCGCTAAGTTTTACAAATAAAAATTGGTAGCTACGGTATAAGCCGTCCCTAATGAATTTTTTTGAAAAAAAAAAATATACAGAAAAAACATTTAGCCACGGTATATTAGTTGTCGCTAAGTTTTACAAATAAAAATTGATAGCTACAGTATATCCGATTCTCATTCTAATGAAGATTGGAATCACGTAGGTACTCAGCAAATTGATTGAGTTGCATTCCAACAATACCACTGGACAGCTGCCAGAACAAAATGATGAAATGGCAACATCCACAGATTCAGAAACTGTGGAGACAGAAGTTACTGAAACATCCACAGATTCAGAAATTGCGGAGACAATTTACTGCTGCCACTTCTTGATACATCAGTAAATATTGTCTTTCGATTGCCTGCCTTATGCTCATTGTATATATAATGGATAGATTAGTGAGAAATCATCAGCATTACTTAGTGCCAGAAGAACAGCTACCATTATTCCTCAATGTACATTGTCTATCTCCTCCAAGTACTATATAATATGTAAGTGCAAAGTTTCTTGATGTGAAACTTTCATCTAAATGCATGGTGATGCCTTGTCTGTTTTGGGGACTGTAATTACATCATGGCATCATCCTCAGGCATACTCTGTAATCACTTTTTTTTCCTTTACACTTTTTATGGGTCAGTGAATCAAGGTTGGGTATAAAGAACTACATGCGCGAACTTCAAATCATTTTTTTTAAAGCGAGCAGGGGTTTGAAGAATCGGCAAACCTTTAAATTGATAAAAAGTGATGAACCAAATACAATGGCTCATCTTAACTGGCCATGTGTAAAAAGTGACTCCAAATCATTCTTTGGAACAAAAGTGTAAAATATTCGCCTTCATCTTATCTGGCCACATGTGTATAAAATTTGGTAGCTTGGTTGCAACCGTAACCGTTGCTACCAAGAGTTCAGTTTGTTTCATTTATTCAGGATACGTAACTGCTGAAATCCTTTTTGTGATTAATCTGTAGGATGCAAATTAAAAGTAGGTGCATTTGGGACAAGTCATCATTCTTTTATGTAGGTGCGTCCTTGAACACTCTATAAACAATTTCGACAAGTATCGAGGCATAAGGGTGATGAATAAAGTCAAGATGAATCCCCGGCCCTCCAACTTTACAATGGCTTGAGATCACTCCCATCCTCTCTGAAAAAGAATCCACAACAGAATCAGCTGTTGAATCTATTAGGAAAATATATCCTATGGTTAGGAAATATATTCCATTGTTAGGAAAATATACAATATTGTTAGGAAAATATATTCCATTCTATTTTAGCATATTTGTTAGAGTTGTATGGGGTAAGAATTTGTATGGGATTAGGAGACTTTCCTATGGCTGTGGATTTGTTTCCTTTGTTTGGTAGGTATCCTATTGTATGGTGGTTTTCTATTGTATTTTGACTACAATATTTATATTGTTGGAGGATGAATGAAAAAGAACAACTTGGCCTTAATCTTGTCATGGTATGAGAGCCTACCTAAAACTTTCTTCTCTCGTGATTGCTTGCTATGGCTGGTGGAGAAACTTCTCCATCACCGCCTCCAAAGATCGAAGCTAATTCACCATTTTTTCTAGGGCCGCAAGATAGGCCTGGGGATTTTATCACTCCGATTCGCCTCAAACTCGACAACTTTGATGATTGGTCTCACGCAATTCGTGTTGCCCTTACTTCCCGCAGAAAATTTGATTTCTTTGATGGCTCAATTAAAGACCTGGTTCTCCCTTACACGAAGGATGAATGGATTACGATTCACTGCATGCTTGTTTCTTGGCTCATGAATACGATAGACTCTGAGGTAAAATCTATGTTATCAAACTATGATGATGCAAAACGATTGTGGGATGATTTGCATGAAAGGTTTTGTCTTGTCAATGGTCCAAGAATACAACAACTAAAATCTGACATAAATCGTTGTGAGCAGTCCAATACTATGCCCGTCACGGTTTATTTCAGCAAATTGACTATGTTGTGGGATGAACTTGATAATCACGAACCCTTAATCTCTTGCAAGTGTGGCAGGTGTACTTGTGGTGTAGGTAAACAACATGCAGAAAGGCGTGAGGGAGATCGATTACATCAATTTCTGCTTGATTTGGTTTCTGAATATTATGCCTCCATGCGCTCTACTCTCTTGTCTCAAGACCCCCTGCCATCACTAAATAGAGATTTCCAAACAATAGCTCAAGAGGAAAGAGTTAGGGGGATAACACGTATTAAAGACGAGGCATTTGAAGTTGCGGGCTTTGCGGTACGTATGGACAATCGTTCCAAACCACGCCTTACTCGAGTTGAGAAGGCTGCGCTGGTCTGCTCACATTGCCACAAGACGGGTCATAACGACACCACCTGCTTTGAGCTGCACGGCACTCCAGACTGGTTCATTGAGAAGTATGGGTCTAAAGGTGCGACGAAGGGGCTGCTGTGCGTGACAGACAGGCCACTGCTGCACCACTTGCTGCTGGACGTGGCCGCGGAAACGTCAAGGCCAACAAGGCCACGTCTGACCAGGGCGTGAATGCACCGCCAGGTTCCTCGTTGGCTACACCTCTTCCAGGTTTTTCTGTCGAACAATGGCAGGCTCTCATGGCTGCTTTCGGCACTCCTCACCCCTCCTCCCCTAATCGGTTGAATGGTAAGTGAATCATTGACACTGGGTGCTCCAATCATGTTATGGGAGATTTGTCGTATTTGTTAGATCTAAGAAATGTGACTCCCTGTTCTGTTGGCCTCCCTAACGAATTTTTTTGAAAAAAAAATAATTTAAAACTTCAACCCTTCTAGGCGTCAAGGAAAGGGGTGAGGGGTGGGTGTTACCACTCATTCCCCTCGAGATTCGCAAAAGTTTCGGGGTTTTTTATTGATTTGATTTGAAAATTCGAAAACTTTTGAAAAAACCTCCAAATTTTTTGAAAAACCTTGAAAAAAATTGTAATTTTTTTGTAGTTGTTTTTGCATTTTTACAAAAAACGAAATTTATGAAAAAACCCCAAAATTAATGAAAAATCCTGAATTTTTTTTTTAAAAAACCTACCTCGAAAAAAATGTAAAATTACATTCCACCATTTTTCTTTTCAAAAACGAAATTATCAGTGGGATTTCGCAAAATCTCATTCCTTGATCAGGGGTTTAATAGGTGATCGATCCCCGATTTTGAAACACAACAAATGAAAGCTTGAAATTTTTATGAGTTTATTGTCACTAGAAAATCATAATTTTTATTTTATGTAACTCTAATCTACGATTGACTTGTCCTCTGAAAAGAGTTCATGATCATCATCATCAAAGACCATTTCCATACTCTCGGAGGCTACGAATACTTTGGTTCTCCAAACAATGTGATCATCCGGCATTAATATTTTTGAACCACAATCCATACAAAGGGATGAAACCCTATTTTTATAAATGGCTGTTTGGACAAAGTTAAACTAATAAATTTTTAATATAACACTAATCCCAAGATTCCATTGCGTGTTTACAGTTTAAAACGCCCTTGCAAAGGAAAATTTTGTGGTTGACGAAAAAGTTCTCTATAATGACCAGACTCTTTTTTTTATCACCGTGCATAATTCATTAAAAAGACAATAGAAATTCTAAATGTTGAGGAAACGAGCGAGGGAAATGAGGTGGCGAGGTGAAAGCCGTTCATTTCCCTCAAAATGCGTGCATTGATTTTTTTCGCGCGCATCTCAAGGAAAATGAACGACTTTCACCTCGCCACCTCATTTCCCTCGGTCGTTTCCTCGCTCATTCCCTCGACATTTAGAATCATTCAAAAAACAAAGGCTAGAGTGAGAGCGAATTTCGCTCAGCAAAGTCTTTGTCATTTTAAGGACAAGACTGTCAACCTAAGGACATTGACATTTAATTTGGATGTGAGCACACTGATCAACTAACCGGGTAAACACAGCCTAATTTGTTTCCTTTAAGTTGTTTCTTTGTTAAATGATTTGCTTATCCCAAACCTGTTTCCCTTCTAGATTAGATTTGTTGATTTCCAAGCAATAGCTAACCCATGTGAATAAAACCTAACACCTAACTAAGGTCATTGTTAGTTTTTGTTTTGTAGCTTGTATGTTGGTCAGCGTTGGATTTCGCTTCAATTGGGTTATAGAATCGTCAAGAAAAAATTTGGGTAAACTATGATCTTCTAGAAAAGAAAAAATCTGAGAAATATTTTATTGACCTTCATATCAAATTTGTAAAATCAGTGGTAATCACAAGTAACCAGAAAATTGAACTTCAAGTGTTCCGTGAAAAAATAGTTCATAGTCATACTGACTGCCACATCATAATTTCAGGATGTAGTCCTGAATGTCAAATTAGGTTTATATGAAGGCAACGGCTCCCTCGCACCATCATATTCTTTTCTTACACCACCATTTAGATTTTTTTTTTAAATTTTCTCACACCACCTATATAAACAAAAATCATTCATTTTCCCCTTCACCATTCAAATCGACAATGGTTCATCCCTCCCCCATTCAAAATCTCCTATTCCAAATCTCTTCAAAATCTCTTCTCACTCTCAAATCGCTTGCAAATTTTCTTCCTCTCCCTCAAAATCCCTTCAAAGTTGAAACCCTTAAATCCAAATTCAATAAATATACATAACTTAACATAACAGAGAAACTCAAACTCAAACTCAAAAAAAAAAAAAAAAGGTAACTTTTGACTCATTTAAACCCTCAATTGAGACTGATTCTCAAGTTCATCAAACACAAAAATTGTGGTACTATGAGTTATCTAATAAACACAACTTGAATCACTTGAAAATGTTTTGAAATGAATAAGTTATAGTCATTTTACTAAAGTCGCACAGAACAGGAAAAAAAATTATGCTCGCAGAGTGCACTATGAGGTATCCCAGATACCTACAAAAAAAAATTCTTATTCTGCGCGACTTTAGTAAAATGATTATAATGTGCTCATTTCAAAACATTTTCAAGTGGATTTCATAATTAATTGTCATTCCCATTGCCATTACAATTTTCAAGTGGATTCCATAATTAATTGCCATTGCTATTGCCGGTTGGTGGTGGTGGAAACCAACCTCGTTAACACTGACTCTACTTTTCAACCGATCTATGCCTTGATTTCGTCAGTTTCATTACATATGGGCTACCTTTATTGATAACTAGATAAGCTACATTTGTCAAAAATATATAATCCAGTCATTATGGTGAGCGGGTTTGGTGATTACTTTGGCGTGATAGATAAGCCACATTAGACCAAATCTCCTCTCCCATCTAAGAATAGAGTAATTCTAATCAGTCTTTTTGGTGGCCTTGTTTTGGTGTTTTTACATTTTTTGTCCATTTTCTTTAAAACACAGCCACAAACACTATCTATATAAGGGGTAGAAGTGTTAAAAAAAAAAAAACAAGACCAAGAAAAGGCCAGCAAACAAGGCTGACTAGAATTTTTGCTAAGAATACAACTCAAACAAAATGAACCCTTTTGATTTGAACTGGTTTGTTGGCTTTCTCTGCTTTACTAATGGGAGTTGAAATTTTTTTCAATATTATAACCTCGAATATACTTGACGACAACATTTTTTCAATTGATTTACCATAATTAGTTTCACTATTTACTTCTTTTACTTGAATTGTATTTTAATTTCTGGAAAAAAAAATCTTAAATCACAATCATAAATTAGTTAATTTAGTTATTAGAATCTTATTGAAACTTTTAGATAATTCAATTACGAAACTTTGTTGGTTACATTTGTATATCACATGTATGTCATATTAATTAATTATTTTTAATTAGTATAATTTTAACATTTTAATAAGCTGACAATAAACCTGATTAGATTCGGACCTGATCTGAATGATTTCGCGATAGAATTATGTATTCTGAAACTGGATCCGATTCATTAAATATGGATCTGATAGAATCAGAATCTATACACATATCGGATTTGATATGGTATCATTGTCAGCCCTAATACCCATAGTAGCATCTATTTGCTTGGAAGAAATTTCACACTCTCTAATAGTTTGAACGTTTAGAGACATCAATGATTTCTCATTTTATCAATTAGAGATGTATACACAATATAGAATGCACTGAAATGTCATGTGTAAGCATATTCTGACTTGTACTCTTAAATTTAAGCACTTTAATGGCGGTTTTTTTCTCCCAAAATACAATTCAACATGTTGAAAATGGCCCAATCTCTAGGATGATAGATGGTATTCGGCTGGCCTGATGCAGGAGAGGCTCATGATGGCGAAGCTCAATAGGCCTGTGGATCCCAATAATGATTGGGCAAACTACCAATGAGAGATTATAGTCCCACATCGCTTAAGTGAGAAAAGGAGATGTGTTATATATGTACATAAGGTTGAATCTACAAAGACAATATATTGAGAATATTCTCATGATCATGCTATTGAATATGGTATTGAGAATATTCTCATGATTATGCTATCAAATTATGCTATTGTGAAGATTGTCTTTAGGATGATTGCTTTGTATAAGGAAGTTAGCAGATTGTTAGGGTGATTAGGAGTTGTCTATATTGGCAGAATAGCTTGTATATAAACAGTAATAGAACAATGAAAAGGGCAGAGCATCAATCTCACAAAATTATTTTTTTTGTCTTGTTATTTGTCATGGTATCAGAGCCACAATATCACAGCTCTGAATGAACTCGTTCAAAGGTTCCTCAGTGAGATGCTCCTCGATAACACTATCTACGGATACTAAATCATCTACGATGGTCATCATAATCTGCAGCTTCTTAATACCGTAACCAACAACAACAAGCATGGATGCTCCCCAAGTCAATCCTTCCATTTGAACACTTCTCACAGCTTCTTCAAGTTTTTTTCATATCAGTCTCATCGTCCCATGGCTTTACATCCAACAAATGGACGATTTTCCAGATTCTTTCTTCTTTTCAGAGGCATTGACGGCAGCAACTTGCTCTTCAGCAGCCTTCTTTTCCTCCTCTGTCTCCTCACCGAAAAGATCAACATCATCATCAGCTGCAGCCTTTGAGTCAACTGCAGCAGGAGTAGCAACTTCTTCAGTGACGGGAGCAAAGCCCTCCACTGTGACACCACTTCCCTCTCCAGAAATCCCAGAGATCCTTAGAAGTGCATCAATGTGATTGTACCACCTAGACGCATTCACATATTCAGCTGGTGGAGGGGATGAAAGTGCTGCATGTACGGTGATATCATCCTTTGATGCTTGGTATCCAAGATGTAACTCCTGGTCAGGAGGTATTCATCAAGCTTCTTCAATCCAAATTGAGAGTTGAGGTTGTAGAATGTGACGACCATAGTAGCAACTTTGAAACTGAAATTGTTGTTGTGCGCTTGTGGATCTACTGCTACTAGTGAGTTTAAGCGTTCAACGCTGAACCAAGGGTATGCATCGTGCCAACGCTGCTCAGATAGGTTCTACTTGGGCAGGAGTGACCGAGACAGATGCATCTCCACTGCCCGGGCTGAATACCGATCAGTGGCAGACACTTCTCCAAATTTTGGGCGGGTCAAAATCCGCAACGACCGATAAGATGACTGGTAAGTCTTTGATTATTGACACGGGAGCTTCAAATCACATGACTGGCACGATCGGGGATCTCCGTGACTTAAGGGTGATTGTTCAATGTTCCGTGGGATTGTCAGATGGGAGTAGCGCTATCGCCACTAAAGAGGGGACAATCATTCTTGAAAGAAATTTTTGTTTAAAAAATGTTCTTTATGTGCCAGGGCTAACTTGCAATTTTATTTTTGTGTCGCAATTGACTGATCACTATAACTGTTTTGTCCAATTCACTAATGATCCATGTGTTATATAGGACCGCACTTCGAGGATGCTGATTGGTGCGGGTGAACGACGCGATGGACTCTATTACTTCTGGGGGCTGCCACAGGTTCACTCAATAAAAGCCAATAATGTGGTGTCTTTTGATTTATGGCACCAGCGACTGGGTGATCCATCTCTACAAGTAACAAAGTTAGTTCCCGAAATAAGTTTTAGTGAAAAGAAAAATCGCTTGAATAAAAATTGTGATGTCTGCGAGAGGGCAAAGCAAAGTAGAGATAAGTCATGTTAGTGAACATGAAGCTTCGACTATTTTTGAACTTATTCACACTGATTTATGGGGACCTTATAGAACAACTTCTTCTTGTGGTGCTTCTTATTTTTGACCATTGTTGATGATTTTTCCCGTGCTGTATGGATTTATTTACTTGTTGATAAGAAAGAGGTCTCCAATACTCTTCAAATGTTTTTCTCGATGGTTAAGAGACAATTGATAAAGAGGTAAAAACTTTGCGGAGTGATAACGGCACTAAATTCACTTACCTGCGACAATATGTTCTTGATCATGAGATTGTTTTTCAAACGTCTTGTGTGGGAACACCTCAACAAAATGGGCGGTTGAACGGAAACACCAACATATTTTGAACGTAGCTCGAGCGTTGCGTTTTCAAGGCCCTCTTCCTATTGAGTTTTGGGGAGAATGTGTGTTGACGGCTGGATACTTCATAAATAGGATTCCCTCCTTGGTCTTGAATGGGGAAACACCAGATAGTGTCTTATATGGCAGCACACTCACTTACGATCACTTGCGCATTTTGGGGTCCTTGTGTTATGCCCATGTGCAGACGGGGGATAAGTTTGCCAGTAGAAGTCGAATGTGCGTCTTTGTTGGGTACCCTTATGGAAAAAAAAAAAGTGACATTTGTATGACTTGGAGAAATGAGATTTCTTTGTTTCTCGTAATGTTGTATTCTCTGAAGGAGTTTTTCCTTTGCAGATAATTTTAATTTAGATCACGATGGTCTGCCTAATATCGAGGCGGTTCACGAGGACTTTGAGGAGACATCTACGCCTGTTTTGAGGGGGTGTCGAGGAGTTTGTATAGCTGGATGGGGCTGCTGGGCAGTCGGCATGTGCCGAGGAGTTTGTTCAGCCAAAATAGGGCTGCTGGGCAGTCGGTGTGTGCCGAGGATGGGGCAAATGCTGGTGCCGAGGCGTTTGTACAGCCGGATGAGGCTGCTGGGCAGCCGGTTTGTGCGAACCAGGAAGACAACCCGGACACAAGTTATGAAGATGTGTTGGGCAGGGGTCAACGCAGAAGGCAAGCCTCGGTACGACTCCGTAATTATGTTACTCATACAATTCGAACAATGAGTCCATCCGTACCACGGCATTCCTCAGGTACACCCTATCCTATAGCACATTATGTGAATTGTGATAATTTTCTGTGCAGCCTTGACAGCGAATCGGAAACCTGTGTGCTATTCTGAGGGGCTCTTGAGATTAATGAAACCTGGGTTTTAGCAGAATTGCCACCAAGAAAGAAAGTTCTAGGATGCAAGTGGGTATACAAGATCAAGTATAATTCTGATGGTACCATTGAGCGATTGAAGGCTCGGCTGGTTATTCTTAGGAATCATCAAATTGAAGGAATTGATTATACAGAGACATTTGCTCCAGTAGCTAAGATGGTTACAGTGAGGGTCTTTCTTGCCGTTGCGGCTGCCATGAATTGGGAAGTTCATCAGATGGATGTTCATAATGCATTTCTACATGGTGACCTTACGGAGGAGGTATACATGAAATTACCACCCGGTTTTCAGGTGGGGACTTCCGGGAAAGTGTGCAAGCTTAGAAAATCATTATATGGGCTGAAGCAGGCACCCCGGTGCTGGTTCGCTAAACTGTCAACTGCTTTGAAGAATTATGGTTTTCAGCAATCTTATTCAGATTATTCTTTGTTTACTCTACAAAGAGGTGCGGTTCAGCTCAGTGTTCTTGTTTATGTCGACGACCTTATCATCTCTGGGCGTAATCCGGTTGATATACAGAAATTCAAGGGTTACCTCAGTGCTTGTTTCCACATGAAAGATCTGAGTCCTTTAAAGTATTTCTTGGGGGTAGAAGTGGCACGCGGATCAGATGGGTTTGTACGCGCTTGACATCATTTCTGAGGCCGAATTGCTCAGGGCAAGGCCCGCGGCGGTGCCACTGGAACAAAATCACCGACTTGCATTATTTACGAGTCAAGAGCTCGCTGATCCGGAGCCTTACCGTCGCTTGGTGGGTTTCTATTTGTGTTTTACTCGACTCGAATTATCTTATAGTGTTCATGTTTTATCTCAATTTATGCAACATCCTCGGACAGACCACTGGGCAGCTGCTTTGCAGGTGGTCCGATACTTAAAAGGTAATCTGGGTCAAGGTATACATTTGAGTAGTAAGTGTGACATGCAGTTACATGGGTGGTGTGACGCTGACTGGGCCGGATGCCCATTGACTAGGCGGTCCCTCACCGGGTGGTTGGTGTTTCTTGAAAACTCGCCGATATCTTGGAAGACGAAGAAGCAACATACAATCTCTCGTTCCTCCGCAGAGGCGAAATACCGGTCTATGGCTATGACTATATGTGAGTTGAAATGGCTAAAAGCTATTTTAGCTAGCCTCGGGATGCCCCATACACGTCCTATGTCTCTTCATTGTGATAGTCAGGCGGCTCTCCATATATCTCAAAATCCCCTATTTCATGAACGGACAAAACACATTGAGGTCGATTGTCATTTTGTCCGTGATGACATTGTTGCCGGAAATATCAATCTCACCTTTGTTCCGTCCAATGCACAACCCGCTGACATTTTCACAAAAGCGTTGGGCAAACGACAATATGAATATCTACTTCGCAAGTTGGGCATACGAGATCTCCATGCACCAACTTGAGAGGGGGTATTGAGAATATTCTCATGATCATGCTATTGAATATGGTATTGAGAATATTCTCATGATTATGCTCTCAAATTATGCTATTGTGAATATTGTCTTTGGTATGATTGCTTTGTATAAGGAAGTTAGCAGATTGTTAGGGTGATTATGAGTTGCCTATATTGTCAGAATAACTTGTATATAAATAGCAATAGAACAATGAAAAGGGCAAAGCATCATTCTCACATAATTATTTCTTTTGTCCTGTTATTTGTCACAATATAGTACTATATAAATCGCGTTATCCAAAAATCTAGGTATGGCAGTGGCTCTCAAGGTTGTGAGTCGTCCCCATCCAAAATTAGTGAGGAACCATGTCAAATTCTCTTAGTGACAAAAGTCGTAACAAATTCTCTGCAGGAACCATGTCAAACTCACAATCACAATAAAAAGTCAAACTCACAATCACAATAAAAAGTCGATTCTCTGCAGGAAACATGTCGGAAAGTCGGAAGTTCTTACTGAAAAGTCCAAAATTCTTACTGAAAAGTCCAAAATGTATCTGTCAATTACATTTCTACCCATACAAAGTGGGAAAGTCGGAAGTTATCATACAAAGTCCTGCAAAGAAGTTCTTAGTGAAAAATATAGGACACTTAAAACAATTTTAGAAACAAAGAAGCTGTCTCTTATTCCTCACAACAGAGAACAGAGAACCCAAAGCTCAGGTGAGAAAATGCTTAAATATCTTAATTGTTTGTTGCCCATTTATTTTTCTGTTCTAATTATGGTTGCTAAATTCAAGTTTGCTGACTCATGCATTTCATTGCATCATTAGTAGCTTAAAAGACTGCAAATTCCCTTCTCAGTTATGATGTAGTGTACTGAGCTTCTACCCCAATAGATATTGTTTTGTTAGGATTTGAAGCGCACCAACTATAGGTTGGTTCATCAAAAGAAACCGTAGTCTGTTTACTATTACTATGACGAGCTTTGCGAAACCCAATAAAGTAGTCAGTCCTCCATTTAGTCCTAAAATTGATACGAAACAATGTTCATCAACTATAATTTCAGTACAAGTAATGAACCAAAATACATTACAATTATCAGAAATGAACAAACCGCACAAAAGTGTGTGCAATGCCTACATTGCAAAACCAATAGTCGTTTTCATGACAAGAGATATGAATATGGAGGTGTTGAAGACGTACAAGCGCACTTCCTTTCCTTTTGGGTTACTCGAAAGAGCTTCCATCTCACAAACCTACCGTTGATACATCCAACTCGCATCTCTAGGCATCAAACGTGGCGACGTGATCTCTGTTGTGGCCTCCAGCATTAATTCTATGAGCTTCACTTGGGTGTTCGTCGAGGAGGAGGAGGAGAGCGAGCGAGCAAAAAGAGAGTGACAGAAGTCCCTCCCTAATGGCGGAAGAATCAGAACCCCACCCACACATTACACGTACACCACCAATTCCTCTTGTCTGAGTTCCTTAACGATCGCCTCTCCAACAACCTCTCATGTGAAGAAGAAGAAGAACTGTCGACGACTCGACTTCGATCCGCTCGCCTCAAAAGAGAGAGCGACAAGGGTCCCTAATGGCGGAAGAATCAGAACCCCACACATTACACACCACCAATTACTCTTGGCTGAGTTCCTTAACGATCGCCTCTCCAACAAAGAAGAAGAAGAACTGTCGACGACTCTACTTCGATCCGCTCGCCTGTGAAGAATAAGAGCTGAAGAAGAAATACTTACTGCTTCAGTCTTCCTTTTGGGTCGATTTGGGTTAGTGTATTGGGCTGGGCCTACTGGCTGCAAACTTTGTTTTGGCCTTTGATTTAGTTAACAAAACAAACCTAATTGATACTTATTTATTTTACTTGATTCTTATTTAATTTAGTTAAATTAGACTTGGTAAGATCTGATTTTAGATTAAGCATCTAACTTTTCCCAGATAATTTTTGTAACTTCAGGATCCAAATCCATCCCATTGACATCCCTACTTTTTTTTGTTTTGTTTTTTTTTTAAAACTTTAACAGTGGTTATTAGATGTCCCCAAATAAGTTTCACTATTTACTTCTTTTATTTATTTATTTAATGTTTCAATTAATATTTTATTTTTTATTATTATTTTTTTTACGCAGGACATAAAATGGCTGGCAATGCTAATTCGCAATTGCAGGTACGTAACCATAAATGGCTTTCTTGATTGTACATATTTATTATGCATGTAGTAGTAATCTAAAATTTTTAAAAGAAGATTGTCGTTGTGGTTAATGCTGATCTAATTCCTCCAATTATTCATCGACAAACCCCTGTGAATGGAATCTCCACCTTGGACAGTATGTATGTATGCACTGCCTATGCTTCCCAAATATTATACCATTTTTTTATTGAGTGAAATCTATACTTTCTAAACTGTTGAATGCATTGCAACTTTTATGGTCATTCAATTATCTTGATATGTCGGTGCTTCTTTGATCACTATATGTGAAATATAAATGTGAATCTAATTCCAATTTTTACCAGGAGGAGACTCTCGGTCAAGAGAGTGGCAACCCAAGTCCAAGAGTACCCGTGGTATGATCCATACTTCCAATACTCACCAAATATATATATATATATATATATACATGTGTGTTAGACGTGTTATTCTACTTCAATCAATAAAATGATGAGTCTTGTGGAACTCAGGTGTGGAAAATTCTAGGGGTCGAGAGAGGGAGCGAGGGATGAGTGGAAGCCACCCATTTGCCTCGAGATAAGCACCATCACATATATCGAATTTGTTGCGCTCATCTCGAGGCGGATGGGTGGTTACCACCAATCCCTCGCTCTGTAGCAAAGCTCGACAGATAAATGATGTTGAACGTAAATGTAATTTAAGTAGCTAGTCAGCTCTTTTTACTTGATAGTTTGAATAACAAAGGATTTCAATTGTGACTGAACCTGAGTATGGCTGCAGGACCCTGAAGATTCCGGCACCAGAGCAAGTATCAAGAAAACCATGCATGCAATCATGGCTTTTGGTAGTGGCGGAGCCTTGGCTTTTTCGCAAAGTGGATACTAGGAATTCAAGCCAAAAATTCTTCTACTATGCAAGTGTTACTTTCTTAGGCATGTCTGCTTTATCCGCTGCAGTAACTAGACTGATGATACATAATCCAGGCGCATCACAGTATGAAATACCTCAGTTTTAGTTTCATGTTTCCGACCTGCCTCGTGGTATTGGGTTTCTTATTTGTCTTGGTCTTTCTCCTCATTAGAGGGTGATGGTTGATGTTGAAAGTTACGATATTTGAGTACACTATGCTTATTGCTTGGTATCCTTGATGTATCGATCTTTCCTGCTTTAGGTTATCCGATCTCGTTTTAATATCTCTGGAACTGCTTTGTGGAAAAATTAAATACCCAAACAAATAAATAAAAGCACCAAATTGTGTGCATGTGTACGCACATCTTTGAAGTGGAACTTGGATCCAACCACGACACTATTTTGAGTTCCAGGCATTCCTTTGATCAACAATAAGCTTGTTCAAGGAATTCCAGGACCAGGGCACCTTGATGAACCTTCCAGTGCCACACTCTACCATAGTAAGACAAAAGATATATGCCTGTGCACGACATACCTCAAGAAGAGAAATTTCATTTCTGTAGATCATAATCCTGAAAATTTGCTTGGAGAATGATGCGAGAAGATTTACCCTTTGTCAATAAAAGAGGAGTAATAAGAAAAAATACCGTAGTTTGGCATTGAATCAAGCCACTGAGCTCTGGATACTTTCAATGCAGGACAATATCATTTTAAACTGATACTACGCCAGCAATTCAGGATCCCACGCAAGTCATAATCACGTGTATAAGAATGAAAACCCTTGGCCCTGAATATGAACTCTCTGTCCTTCGTGCAAGTGCGAGGACAAGAAAGGAATCCTAGTTACCATAAGAGGTGCTGCAAGTTTTGGCTCCCAAACATAAAATGTATAGTATCTCATTAAAATTGTTGAAAATTCAAAATTAAGCATAAGATACAGACTCCATAATTCTCAGAGGTATAACAACATTCACTTCAACCTTAGACAGAGGAGAATTCTACAATAATGAGAGGTCGGGAATGGCATTCCTTCGAACAATGTACAGCAACAAAAGCACTTACTCAAGTCCTTAAAATCTATCAAGGATATCTGGAGAAGACCTTGCACAATGACAGGTTAGTAAGTTTTCTGAACTTCTCAGCAATTTTTCTCTGAGGCTGCATAATCTTTTACCATTATAATTTCACCACAGAGTTTCTTAGGGACTTGCTCCAGACTTTCCCTTCCTGCCATCCTTGCCCCACTAACACACCTGTCCCGCATTACGTATATACACAACAACATGATCATCGAAAGGCCAGGATGCTTCACTGCAAATGAAAATGTGGTACATCACAGTTCTTTACAGAATCTTAAATGCAATTTTTGAAAAAAAGTATCTAAGCTTTCAGAAATTCTAATTGTCGACGAAACCAGCGAGGGAGGGAGGGAGGACCCTCCATCCCCCTCGAGATGCATGCAAGGGATGGGAGGCACATATCGCGAGGGGGATGGAGGGTCCTCCCTCCTCCCTCGCTGGTTTCCTCGCCAGTTAGACGGGTTCCTAAGCTTTTATTATACCAACCTTCCTAGTTGCCACAAGATATCAGCTACATCCTAGCATATTATCTAGGTAATAACTTCATTTGTAAGTGACGACCATGTCAACAAAATTCATCCTAACATATTATCTAGGTCTTAACAAATTTTGATGAGTTAAAACAAAATGGAGAGATCCGGTCATTTTAGTTATGCCAGAGGAGGAAAAATTCTGGGATTCGAGCCCAACGAAAACAAACAGACAAGATAACCAGCAAAACATAAAATGTGGCTGCTGGGATTCGAGATCTCCACAGCCACAACATGGAATTCTTTACCACTAAACTACAGCCACAAGATATCAGCTGTAAGCAATTTTATATATTTTTACAACATATTAAACTCCTAAGGCTAGTGTATGAAGCACCCCTAATTTGTATTACAAAGTTGCTGACTTCAAGAAGTGCATAGCTACATACCATATTTATCACCATACTTTGTTGCCTTAAAATAAAAATAAAAAATGAAATGAAATAAAATTAAAAATAATAACCAATAGAGCCATGTTGGGCACACCATCCAGCATAACAAGAACTGCATCTAACAAAATGAACAGAATAACCCAATAACCATTGGGGTTTTACCTCTAAAACAAATTAATAGTAACCAGGGGAGTTTGTAAAAAAATAATGAGTCCATGCAACACTAATCACATCACTAGCCTAACAAACAAGGTAAAGAACATATGATGCAAATCAGCATATGAATTTGCAAACCGTGAAGTTTAGACCTTTAAGTGGGATTTAAACTACTAGAAAAGAGAACAAACTCACCTGGTCTTGGGAAGCCTCCTGGGAAAATCTTTTAGATCCAATAGCCCCATCACCAATTCCATATGCTGTGTCGCAAGGTTGTTCAGTTGCCATCACTTCCCTCATGTTTTCTCACGGTGAAGTACAATGGACTATAGGAATTTGCAATTCCAGAAAGAACTGGACCACCTGAATGTGCTAGCCAATGGTTAAACTGAGTTCTCGCCACCATTAATATGCATTACTACAAAAGGCTTCAACTCTCAACCCAATAAGATAATCTGCATATTATGCAAGAAGCTACCTGAACGAGATATATTATATGAGGACAGTGAGAATAATTTCCGGAATAAGACCCAATTAAAATTGAACAGTTATGTTACCCAAATAACACGTAATACACTGATCCACGTAATTAGTCACTCAGGGTCCTATTCATATCCTTCCTGGCATGAACCTAGACACACAACTAGTACGGTACTAAGATACCTCAAGAACCCCAATGGAAACCCATCTTCAGAAGCCGAGGCCTTAAGGAGATGACCTCAAATTCTCATTCATCAAAATCCCTTTCACCCACTCCTTTTTCTCCTTTGTCCTTCCAATACATCAAAGTGAATGCATAACAAAAACACTCCCCATTTCTCCACCCCACAATCATGCTTCTTGAAGTAAGACACCACATTCTCCTCACAAGATTGGATATGCAGATTCGGTAAAATTATGTACATAATATGGAAGCAAAATATTAAGGCAGTCAACATAAATCTGTATTTCTAGATTCGATGTGAAAACTGAGATACAACATATAACAGCTGAATTTCAGAAACATACAATTTCAGTAACACTTTTTCTCATGAGTCTAGGAGAAATAAAATAGATATTCGAAATCACACGTACCAAGAATTATCCTTCCACAAGTCCGCCCATCTTTACAACGAAATATGGCCTGAAATGCATGAAGGATCAAATGAAAATATGTAATATAAGGAAACAACAAATTATGAGAATAACAAAATATTTTAACTTTTAAGGGCACACTACAAACTAGAGAGTAGAGTGTACCTTCTTAAAGAAATTTATCCAAGAAATAGGCCATGGTCCTGAACAGCATCCACACCAGATGGTCAGAAATTCAAGAAAAGTATTGACTTGGACAAGAAAAGAGGTATTAAAAACTCAGAATCTAGAAAAACTTAACGTTAATAATACCATTTCTACAATCACACATCCAAATAAAATACTCTTGAACTATGCAACAACGACACCTATTCTAATAAAAAAAATGTGTCAACACGTTAGTATCACACACTGGTGTCGATGCACGGATACTCCGATCGGACACTCCATGCTATTTTTCATATATCTTTGAAAATTTCAATTATATACTAATGTAAAAGCATATTATGGCAATTTACTAGTACATGAATAACAATATTAACGTACAAGTGAATGAATTTACTAATAGTTCAAACTTTATTGCTAAAAAGTAAATAATAGTAAAATGCACAAGCATGTCCTCTAGCGTATCTCATATAGTGCTTTCCTGGCCAACATGTCCGACACTTCGTATCCATCTCGAATGAAGATACATTACCCGTGTCGTTACATAGCTCTTAAACTATACTATTCTAGTATGACCTGTAAAGAGGCATTTCACAAATACACTAACTGGCAAGAATAAATATGTTACAATCAAATGCATATCCAAGCAGAACATCTGCTGAAGTTTGCAGGTGCTGGAAGTGGGCAAATCACTAATGACTTACACCATCACCCCAAACCCCGACACGAAGATGGAACACAATCAATCCTAACTTTTCTGTTGGCTATCTTCTCCCCACTGTTAACAGCACACATGAGAGAAATGTCCGCACAATATATTCTGAACTGCTACTAAAATGTGCTAAGGAAAAAAGAAATAAAAATAACAAGATCTTGTATTCCGAATTACGACTACTACAGCAGATTCTCATCCTAGATAGTTTGCAAAATCCAAAGCTGTA